>JBBJLR010000037.1:7960937-7991156 GCA_037577145.1 Brachypetersius gabonensis
GAAGTCAGTCATTTTTAAACAAAAAGCCCACCCCCCCCCCCCCCCCGCCCCCCAAAACAAACAGACAAATACAAGAATGAGTAAACATCTTCAGGCTTCTATTCCTTATCTTTAGAAGACATGAAGGAAAAAACTTTTCATCATTTCCATTCAGCCCGTGATGCACGTGAAGAACCATTCCTTTATGGTACGATCCACATATCACAGCAGGGGAGCATTGCAATCTATGCATCTGTATGCATGTATGTATGTGAATGCATTTGTGTGTGTGTGTGTGTGTGTGTGTGTGTGTGTTCTGAGGTGGCCCCTCTGGTCCCATGTGCTGGGTGTATGTTGGCTGACAGTCTCAGTGTGATTCTCATTAGTGTGGCCCTTCCCCAGCACGTTCTGGGACAAAGGGATGCATCAACGCTACAAAGTTGCCGTGACGACCCCCGGCAAGCGCTCCCGCTCTCTGAGAGGAAGTTTGTGCATGTGTGCCCTCCTCATTGCCGAGCTTTTGTATTCATGGGGGAACTGTGCCAGTAGCTTCACCACAGGGCACCAATCAGCCAAAGTATGGGAATGGCACAGGCCCCCTAAACACGATCGATAGCCTTCGAGGACCCATGTGTAACTATGCATAAGTACACTACCCTCCATTTAAAAGTATAATTACCTTTTTCAAAGCAATGTTGACTCTTGAAAGTAAAGCCTCTTGCCTCAAATGTACGATTATGGGTAAAAATGCTAATTGCTGCACGATGTGGAGGTGTTCTAAACACTGCAAGGTTTTTTTTGCACCCACACTACTCTTTTCATTTACAAAAACGATTATTTGAGGCTATTTAAAGAAACCAAACGCAGAGGGAGAGTAGAATTTGAGAGAGTTTAAAGACGAGGAAAACCCACATCTTTAAACGGAGCGATTTTTACTGATAAATACTGAAAGTTTCTGTTTGTGTATTCACAAATAACAGCGAGTGAGTGGGTGTGTTATTGATGTTAAAAGGCCATTGAAACCAGAAAAAAGCAAACATAGAGAAGATGGCAATGAAAACGTCTAACTGGACAAACAATACGATTTGGTTACTTCTTTCAATAAGGGCAGATTTAACTTCGTCAAATTTAAGAGAAAGCAAGAAACTTGGCTGCATCTAAAGAAACAAGAACCGACTAGATGACCACATCATGTCCGGCCTCTTGTATGCTCCACTAAGACGCCACCCCTCATCTAAACCTGGAGTATTTCCAGTAGGTGAGAACATATCTGAAAATCTCCTCTTTTGTGAAAAAACATAATTGACTTTCTGGAACCAAACTACATACCTCTGTTCAGAGCTAGTGGTTGTTCACTTGTTGTTCAGTCGTTTAAGTGATCAGAGCTCCAAGCTGAAGTAGAGCCTCAAAGCCAGCGTCCAGCCTCCACAAACACACACACACACGCACAAACACACACACACACACACACACACACACACACACACACACACACAAACAAAGACATACAAACACACGTAGTGTGAGCTATAAGGGTGAATTGGTTCCAGTATTTTGTATCCATTGTTTACCTCTAATTGCAGCTGTATTACTGTAAAAAGTGCCCACAAATAAAACTGGTCAACAAAATACAAAAGTCATGTTACTGAAATAAAATGAGTCATTTCTTATAAATTTTTATGTGCTCAACATGAATATGGCAGTCAAAATCTTAAATTGGCTCTAGTGTTTTTTATAATCTGCAATAATTATTTATCACAAAATGCATGCCAATAGTTATAGGCCTACGGTTGATACCTGTAAAAAAGTCATTGACAACTTTTTAGATTTCTTTCCTGTATCTTGTACAGCTGTTCAGGAGCATCTCTGGGGAGAGTCCAGCATTAGTCAGCCAGCATGGTATCTTTGTTCCATTGTTGCGATATCTTGATTGCATCAAAAATACTGCATTGCATCAGAAAATGATGTAATAAACTGTGGATGATGTGTGCATGATATGATGCAATATTACATCATTCTAGGCTTTTTGGGAAGTTGTTACAGTCCTACTGGATAAATTTACACGGTGAAACATAAAAAATTCACTATATGAAATATCTTCAAAATGATAAAAATCAATAAAAAACGTTCATGGTCAAATTCGTGTTCAACACACCAAGATATTACAGATTAGGACCTTTTTAAGTCAGTAACAGTTTCACTGTTGACCAGTGTAATCATTACAACAAATACTCAAAAACCTGTGGTTTGCTGTATTTATGTAATGCATGCTGGGAATTGAATGAATAACAACATGGGAAAGACATAAAATCATGAACTCTACATTTACGACATTTAGCAGACGCTTTTATCCAAAGCAACTTCCATTCCCTAACTGCAGGGGGCAGTCTCCCTGGAGCAACTTGGGATTAAGGGTTTTGCTTGGAACCCAGTGGTAGTTTGCTGAACATTGGATTCAAACCCATGACCTCTTGGTCCAGAGGCAAGTATTCCTACCCACTAGGCCACCTCCACCCATCCACCCACCCATCAATAAAGATGAGGGATATGATGTTAATAGAGAATACTGCATAACATAATCTCTAGTGTTAGACTGGAATTAAAAGATTTACAAAAAAAATGACAAATCAAGAACTAAAGATTCACTGTTCCACGTTTAATTTAGACTTTTAAAGTAATATTGAAATACTGAATACAAATCAATTAAAGGTATAATATATCTTACATTTTTGTAATCTGAAAACATGCACATCACAATTTACTGAGAAATACTGTCTAAAATATTGTGTTGGCCATTTGTATTGCACCTCTGCTCTCACAGTCTGTGTTTATTCTATAGGTAGCTCTGTTCAGAAATCTGTTCTAAATAGAGTGACCAATTTCACAGCCAGCACTCTAGAAAAACAAGAAAAGACAAGATAAAGTTCTCAAATACATCCTAATCCAGACTTTAAATAAATCGGAAGGGAAAGTTTTGTGCCTCACTTACCATAAAGATTGAGCCTATTTCCTTTGGGAACACATCCAGTGACTATTTCTCTGATGCACAAAGCAGAAATAATGAAATAGGTCAACAATAAAAAGTCGCTGGCTGGGAGAATGTAATGATCCTGATACACATGTACAACGTCTCCCAGGTGGCAGAAGCAGTTATTGTTCTCGAACGACCCATAAGCCCATTTAGGAGCACCACAAATCTACAGCAACAAAGCCCTTGTCCCTGATACTTCTGTAATAATTACAAATCAAAACTTTATTGTTTCTCAATTCTGAATGAGCACACCACCAGGCGGGAGTAGCGCAAATGCAAATGAACTCTGATCATATATTTGCTGATGTTAAGAAAACATTTCCGAAAATAAACAAAGAAGCAAAGCAGTGAACTTGAACAAGACGTCAAAGGTCTGGTGGTTAAGGAGTTGCCCATGTGACCGGAAGGTTGTGGGTTCAAATCCCAGGGCTGCCAGAGGTGCCACTGAGGCACGCTGCTTCTCACCAGTACTGAAAGCCTGCTGTTTAGCTGCATCACTGTCTGGTGTAGAAATTGTAGCGTTTCAGACTGGAACACATTGCAGTGGATACTAAGAGCAGCTTAGAAAGTTACCTCGACCTCATCTAAACGACATTTACCAAACCTGATGCAAGAACAGAGCCAGAATAAACATGGAATTCTGTTCCCATCCGTTACATGAACTCTTATTTCTCCTGCTGTCTGGGAGTTTTCCACTCATATTGTCATTTTTGCATTGTTTTTGCCGTACTTGCACTTTGCTAAATGTCGATGGTGGAACACTGTCTCATTCGATGTACGTGTGCACTGCTAGTGACAATAACAGTAACCTGTGAACCTTGACAGTTAACCACAGCAAAAAATGTTACAGAAAAAAGACACCACACTATAATGTTTTCTTTATTTATCTAAAGCTAACTGTGTGGTGCTTGACCTATACTGACTTATTTCCTAGGTTGTGAGAGACTTGCATTTGTGAAGCACCACTAACAGTCCAAAACTACTCTTAATATGTGACTAAAACAGTGTTTCCCAATCTCTGATCTTGTAATTTCCTTGGATTCATATCCCTTTTTGCTTCAACACAATGTAGTTCAACCATGAAGGGCTTGTTAATGAACCTATAAAACCTTTATTTTGCTGTCATGCACCAGGACTGGGGAAGGTTGGTCTCATTAGCTGGCCTTTACAGCTGCCAACAATGTGTTCACAAATGACTTTTCACATTTTATTCACTATGCCAGTGGTCACCTATCTTTCTCCTGAAGGGCTAATTTCCTGCCG
This sequence comes from Brachypetersius gabonensis, assembly GCA_037577145.1. Lineage (NCBI taxonomy): Eukaryota > Metazoa > Chordata > Actinopteri > Characiformes > Alestidae > Brachypetersius > Brachypetersius gabonensis. The sequence continues at coordinate 7,965,211 of JBBJLR010000037.1, forward strand.
TGTTCATCTAACATGCTTTCCCCCACCTTACATAGCGCTTTAGTCAATCAGCAACATCTAAAGAAACAAATTACCCAGCGCTGGATGGAACTAGACTTCTCAGGAAGGTAGATCTCCAAGGCCAGGGTTGGTGACCAGTGCACAAACCCATTGCTGTCATACCTCATAGCTAACATATATTATAGTGCATCTGTGCGTGTGTTAGAACTTCCCTCTTGGGCACCAATCCTAGTAACTGTGAGTAAAAGCAGTTCCTAACTGTCACAAAACAACTAGAGCACCAGAGACACAAATCAATACCACAGTGGAGACCCCAGTGTTTTCCTCTCACCTGCCAGAGAGCACCGTTGCAATCGAACTTCATTGCCACGCTCCTCTACTCTCTTTCTAGAAGCCACAACAATTAGCCCACCTCAATTAAGACAACGACGGAGAGCATCCGCTCATTGACTAAACTTTGCATGTCTAGATAGCAATTGGGGAAAAAAATCTTTGTTTCTTTAAAAGACTATTTGACTTCATCATAATGGAGCTACTAGAGATTGATTGCATTGAACTTTGCTCTCAGCAGTGCTTCTTTGTCTGCCTCTGACAGTGGCAGTGAAGCACTCCATAAGTATACTCTAGCTCTTTTAGAGGGGACTCTATGGCCATTCCTTGGAAAAAAAGGATGATTTTATAGCTTTAATGAGCCAAAATTCTGGTCTGAGTCTGGATGTATCTGTACAATATTTAGACAAAACACATCCTGACATCAAAATTTCACTCTGCAGAAACCCAGCTAGCACCAGTAGACAAAAGACTTGCTATTGAAAGTGGGAGCTAGAATGAGCACAAAATCCATCACAGAATGTAGATGGTGTGTGAGCAACCTGAATGTAAAATTCGAAACTGATCCAAGCTCAAATATTTGAAAAAAAGACTGAATCTGAACTTTTGGAGTTCAGATTCAGTTTGGATCCCATCAGCTCAGGACAAACACTGACAGCTCTAGATGAATTAAGAGAAGACTGATTGGTGGCTAAATTGACATGTTAGCTCACACACTGCGAGCCAGAATAAATCCACACACATATGCCGCGCTGTCCGTGGAGCCAGATGTAAAGATGAATTTGATGGATTTGGGGTGTGGTAGTGGGGGCTCTCAAAAGACCCTCAGCTGAGGGTAGGGATCAGCACCAGCATGCCAAGCTGCGCAAAGACCTTCTGCCACAGCTGTGCCTAGGACTGGTGTCACGCTACTGCTTGGAGGGTCCCCATGGGGTCCAGAGACGGGCACAGAGAGTGCATTTGTGTGTGTATCCATGGACAGCAGCTTGTAGCTGAGAGGCAGGAGGACCAACAGACTGGCTGGGGGTCTCAGGGTACTCTGAGTGCAGGTGTTTGTGTTCATGTGTGTGTGTTTATATATGTATATATATTTTTTACGCTGACTTTGTAGGAAAGCCAAAGACAATCAAGGCTAATGTACAATATAATCTAACATTATGGTTATTACATATGGGAAATATATATCATCCTATTCCTCATCTATGTCTGTATATGTATGTGTGAGTCTGTGTGTGTTTTCTTCTGAAGACAGACTGTGCAGGTGCACCGTCCTGCTCCCACAGCTGGATGTGGAGGTTCCAGCAGGGTAAAGCTCTTCCTGTAATTGGGCTTCTTTTGGCAGCGCCACAAACTGACTCTGACCTTTGCCTGCCAAGCATTTGGTCTCTTTTGTCATTAGACTGCACTGCCCATATGCCAAGATGCATAATTGGCGCTTTAACTCTTGATCAAACCCACATGGACACCTCAGGAGCAGAATGTCCAGGGCTTCAAATCTTTTTAGGATTTTGACAAACCAGCCGCCGCTCTCAAATATGTCAGAGCAAACATCACATCACACAGCACACTGATTCTGCTATCATGCTAACATGCTAATTCTTTCTCTTGAGGTTCAGAGATTCAGGGAAGCAGTTGCATCAGTGGAACCTTCTTCTCTCTTGATCAATTCTCATACAGACACCACAGGAGTGCCTCTCTCGGATCTCGCTAAACTAGTCACATCTCTGGGAGGCCAAAGAGAGGCAAACATTACCTCACAACTCCCCATTTAGACGTTAATGCTGACACGCGGGTGCGCTAATTCTTTCTTTTGTGGACAGAGATTTGGGGAGGCTGGCTGAGGTGACAAGGGCAATATGTTGAGGTACCAGGGGACCTGCCATCCTCTGGAGGCCAGGGGTACACTCCGGGCTAAGAGGTGGAGGAGTCAAATGAAGCTCCGGCTTATTCAACAACGCTAACTCTCCATAAAGCCAGAGCAAACTTAGCGTAATCGCACAACAAAGCCACAATTAGCCGCGACCCCACGCATGTTAACTTACAACACACGCCCCTGCCATTCCTTCCCTTCCGACATTTGCATTTTCATGCATTTTTTCACCTTGATGCCCCCTTTTTTAAATTCGTTTTTTTTTTATATATATATATATATGAAGAACTAATTTGCAAAAACACGCAAAGCACTCATTTAAATATGCATAGAGCACCCCCAACTAAACCAGGCTGCTAATTTAAAAAACTCACAGACCATGTCTGCTTCACATCCATGTCTGTGCTGGCGCCTCAAGCTTGATCTTTGAGCTCCCGAGTCTACGAGATCATCACTTTGGCATTCTTGACTTGAAAGGACTGGAGGCCATTAAAGCAGCGTCTCACTTTCCAACAATCAGAGTGTCTGGACCCGACTAGTATGTGGTTCATCTCAATCAAAACTGGAAAGAAAGAGCGGTGTGATGAAAGAGTGCGCTGTATTGATTCTTAAGGAAAGATGAATTATTTGTTAGCGGTGCCATTTCAGAAAGGGGAGAAGAAGAGTCGAGTGATCAACTTCACTCAAGGGAACGTGACATTCAGCAACTTTCAGAGACACACAGACATTGTCTGCAGGTGAATTAACCTTGTGGAAAATCAATGCGGTGCCAAACCAAGTCCCTCAGAAAAGGAGTGCAGCTCGTTCCCCATACCAATCTGTCACCAGTGTGGGTTTAAAGTATTGAGTGACACTACTTACAAAGCAATATGAAATGCTGCATTGACTCTCTTTCAGTGCTTCAGATCTAAGATCTCTGCTTTATTGTTCTTGAAATATTGATGGCTCAGCATACTGCGGGGAGGCTCCAGGCAACTATGAGATGTTGGAAAATCATATTAACTTGGCATGTAATCTCTGACAATGACATTTGTATAACTCAGAATTGAAATGAGGACAAAAGAATAATGTCGTTACTTTAGCGTTTTCCAATTAATCACTGTTGTAACAAAACTCGAAATTTAATGTGCGTTCAAGAGAACTCCAACAACACATGCTGAAAATGAATGTACATTCAAGAGAGCTCCAAAAACACATGCTGAAAATGAATATACATTCTAGAGAACTCCAAAAACACATGAAGAAATTGAATGTACGTTCAAGAGAACTCCAAAAACACATGAAGAAATTGAATGTACGTTCAAGAGAGCTCCAAAAACACATGCTGAAAATGAATGTACGTTCAAGAGAAATCCAAAAACACATGTTAAACTTCAATGTATGTTCAAAATGAAACACATGAAAACATTTACCAGACACTTTTATCCAAAGCGACTTCCATTCCCTGCCTACAGGGGACAGTCTCCCTGGAGCAATTTAGGGTTACGGGTCTTGCTCGGGAACCCAGTGGTGGTGCTGGAGGTAGGATTCGATCCCAGGACCTCTTGGTCTGGAGGCAAGTATCCTACCCACTGAGCTACCTCCAACAAGCAGGCAAGTGATTCTCAACTTTTTTTTAATGAAAAATAGTGTAGAATATTTCTGTATTTAGATTATGCAGACGTTTGAAAAGGTTCTTCACACAAACTTTCAGAAGGTTGTTCACATATGTCATTTGTCCTTTACAGTAGTAGAGGAGTAGTAGTGGCTTTCAGAGGTACGCTGGAGCTCATAGCAGGGCAACAAAGACACGACCGTCAAAATGTTGACAAAATGTTTATCTGTCTACACAAAGACATCAAACCGCCCACAGCGTCCACTAAAATAACAGTGTGGACAAATCGTATACATGCACCATGCATCACCAGTCAGGCTTGGCCAGGACCGGCCCATTGCAGCTGCGCCCCCCTCCGCAGGGCTGATGACCAGGGTGGGTAACAGGTAGCATCCCCAGGTGCTGGAGCCTCATTGGGGCTCACTAACCCATAGTGCTCTGTGCTAGAAAAGCTGCGCTTAATTAGCCGAGAGGGAGCCCCTCTTGGTCCGTAATGGGCCGGTTTGCAAGACTGGGATGGGATAAGCGGAGGAGGGAGGGAGGGAACGGTGGATCCCTACTCTGCATTATGGATTTCCCCATCTGGCCATGTGGACGCCCCACCGGCGGCTGACTTAAACAAAGACGATAGGGAGATGGGGGGCGTTTCCGAGATCACACGCTGAATTACAGCAGCCGCCACTCAGCCATTGTGCAGGCTGATAGGCAGGGCATTCACAGCTGGGGCAGCCCAAATTGTTCTTTTATTCTCTTTTATACTCCTTTATTGAAGCCAGAGGGGCAAGGGGAATGATTAACAGACTGCACAAAGAACCGGACTCAATGTCAGCCCTTTTCTCAATTTATTTTGCTCATTTTTTTGAGCCCCCTCTCTAGCGTCAGTCCTGAATGGAGGCTTGCTTGGTTAACTGTGTCCACAGTGATCAGGCTCTGGAAAATTAGCAGTTGCTCTGCAGACGATGAAGAGCCCTCCAGTGATTTTAACAAATGATAGGTGTGTTTGAACCCATATGCATTTTTTTTATTATTATTCAATTTGGCCAGAAGTTTCATTAAGCAGTAATGAAGGAGCGTGTAGGTTTGTGAGCATTCTCAAACAGACCCTTGGAATGAACAGAAGCAGTGAGAAACTTAAAACTTTTAATCAGGAGGCCTGCTGGCCTAACAAGACCTTGTATCTAAGAGAGGATAATCTGAAAGAATATTAATGTAATGAAGTTTCATTACACTTTTAAGTACCTTTGGACTACTTATCTTGGTCTCCTCATGCTTATATAATATAAATGAAAGTGGGGGCTTTAAAATCTGCACAAAACTAAACACAAAAATAAGTGTTTTATAAGACAGTGATGTTATACAATGGGTTATAATGCAAGAGACTAACAGTTTTTAACCTTTTAAATACTAGTGTCCCATTTGTAGTCCACTTATCAGTGCGTTGAAGCTACATAGTTCATCATTCGGTAATTATGAATGATCATGTAAATACTACGAAACCTTATGCGCTACATAACTTACTCATTCGTTTCGTAGTATTTACATGATCATTTATAGTTACTGAATGGTGAATCATAACTCTAGCATTTAAGGCTGTGTTTAATGACCTAAACCAAAGTGATAAAAGCTCAGAGGCAGAACCAAAAGACATGTGGACCTCGTTCAGTATTTCCTGTTTGCTTGTGATGTCCATTTTGCTGGCCTTCTGAAGTCTCCCCGGGGGAAGAAAGAAGAGCGCAAGCTTAACCAACACCCCGACACCCCCCCAACACACACACACACACACACACACACACACACACACACACACACACACACACACCCAATCCCTTACTTACCTCCTAATATCCCATCCTCCCCGGGCTAGGTGGCAATTAGAGGAGAGGCAATGGGCTCTTTTATTAGTTAAATAAATGAAGGGAAAGGCTGGTGAGGCTCTGTATCCTGCTGCTCTTCCTCTGGGTAAAGTCTGGAATCTGCCATCACCTCTCCCTCTGAAGTCTCACAGTGAAGCCATTAAGACCCTTGGCTGGCGCACATTGGTTGGCTAATGGTGATCAAAGGAAGACTCAGTATCATTATGATATTCACTCTGTCTAGCTCACACATCTCACAGACCTACTAGTTCATAGACACTAAAAACTGTCTTGAGGTATCAAGGTTCTGTAGGCTTGCATCCCACCAGAACTTTAGTTTCTTTAATTTCAATGTATTTATTAATTGGAAAACATGGCTTGGAAAAGTCTTTCCTTTACACACACACACACACAGAAAATGCCTAAAAATGTCCCCCCAATGTGCCCCCGTATATGCTCCCAAAACACTTTAATTCCATTCCACCATCTTCTGTCTTTCAAATTCCCTATTCAGACCTCCACTTTCCTTCCCCTGTGTACAGCACCTACGTCTGCCTGCAGAAATCTCTCTTCTTTATCTCTGCACTCTCTCTCCTCATCTATTGTATCATCCTTATCTCTACCAAATTCTACTAAGCCCTACAGCTTGTAGCTGTTGAATCCACTACCCATGACCTTCTACCATCTCTCCACAGCTCAATTAACCAAGTCTGTCTCTTGTCTTCCAGACCAAAGCGTGTCTCTCCCCCGGCTCCAAGGCTGTCTGATGTCCTGCGAAGTAACTGAAAGGAACTGAAAGCAGCCGGGAGAAGATGGAGGAAAATGCTTATGAACAGTGACCTGACCTCTTACTGCTCTCTCCTGTCTAATTTTGCAAATGATTTAACTTCTGCTAAGTCTTTCTTCTTCAGAACCAAATTTGAAGAATCTGCATGTAACTCTCGCAAGCTCTTTGGCACCGCTTCATCCTTTCTCAAATCTCATTCTCTCCCTGTATCTCTAGATTTCTCACCAGGAGACTTGCAAAGTTATTCAACAAGAAGATCGACAATATTTGAGCATCCTTTCCTCCTACCACCACGCTGCCTGTCACACAGAAACCAGACCACGCCACCCAGTTTCATGCCTTCTCACTTTCTTTTGAGGAAGAATCACTTCTCCTGACATCCAGCAAATCTACCATGTCTCCGCTCGTCCCTCTCCCATCGAGCACTCTTCAGATGATATCATCTGATCTCATCCCGCACATCGCCTACATAATCAACGGCTCTTTGATAACTGGCCATGTTCCATCTTCTTTCCAGTCTGCTGTGGTCACACCAATTCTGAAGAAACCATCACTGACCCTTCAGATGTCAACAGCTACAGACCGGTATCCTTTCTCTTCTTCATGTCTAAAGTCCTGGAACGTACAGTGTATGACCAAATCAACTTGTTTATCTCCATAAACAGGCTCCTGAAAACCCATTAGCCCAGGTTTAAGATGGCTTTCTCCACTGAAACTGCTCTACTTGCCATCTCAGAAGAACTTGCGGCTAGATCAGTCTTCTGCTCTGATACTCCTCGACCTCTCTGCTGCCTTTGACACAGTCAACCACCAGATCCTCCTCACTGCTCTCTCCAACCTTGGGATCTCGGGCACAGCCTGACACTGGTTTGCATTCTACCTCGATGCATGTAGGTACCAGGTAATATCACGAGGCTCCCTGTCTGCTCCACGTAGACTATTCACTGGTGTCCCACAGGGCTCGGTACTAGGACCACTTCGGCTTTCTCTGTATACTGGTTCTCTTGGGGATGTAATAGCCTCACATGGTTTTTCCTACCACTTCTACGCCAATGATGCACATCTTATTCTTTCTTTCCCTCCCAACGATAACGAGGCCTCAACCTGCATCTCAGACTGTCTGGCCGACATCTCCTCTTGTATGGTGGCCCATCACCTCAAGCTGAACCCCAGCAAGACTGAGCTCCTCTTCATCAAAGGGAGTCTTTCACCAGATCTCATCATTTCATTCAGGAACTCAGCTATCTATTGTCCCTTCTAAGAATGCGCTAGATAAAGTGTTCAACATTCCTAAGTTCACTCACACCACACCTTTACTAAGGAACCTCCAATGGCTCCCCGTGGTGCTCGTGTTAAGTTCAAGTCCTTAACACTTGCTTTTAAGGCCAAGAATGACACAAACCCCAAACATAACAGCATTGATAAAACAACGTGTCACTTCTCGTCCTTTCAGGGCTTCAAGCACGACTCGTCTCGAGCCTCCGCTGCTCAAAAGAAGAGGGAGACATGCATTAAGACTCTTGGTCCCCCAGTGGTGAAATGAACTCCCTCTTCCGATCAGATCTGCGGAGTACTTTGCTGAAGACCCACCTCATATTCTCATATTCTACTGCTTCTCGTCTTAACTCTTGACTTTTCTATGGCTTGTGTTGTTCCAGTATTGTTTGGCAGGTGTTGTTCAAGTGTACCGAATGTGCAGTATTTCGGTTAATTAAGCTGTTTACAGGTTTAAGAAACAGTTGTGGACTATTGAGCACTGATGTACGTCGCTCTGGGTAAGAGTGTCAGCCAAATACCGTAAATGTAAATGTAAATGTAAATGTAAATGTAGTTTTAGTGCTTGGCAGGAGATACATGGTGACCACCAGCACAGCAGCTGGACTTCTTCAGCAGGTAGAAAGGCTGACACCTGACCTCTACCTCTATCAGCAGGGAACAGTACCGCATGACTGCTGCAGCATTTATTCACCAATTTCTGTTTATGAAGTCACATAGTCCATCACTGCTCAGTCCATTTGGCTGGAAGTACACTTGTGTATTACCAGACAAAGACAAATCAGAATTAACATTTAACACACTGGTCTCTGGAGCTCTGTCAACTGCAGGCTGCATGGGCACCATGACTTTTAATCTATTCATATACTTTTAAATTAACTTTATCCATTTCACTACATGAGAACACCAACTTGATCGAGACATTGCAACAGAAAAGGCACATTACAAATGAAAAACTGAATTGAGAGGGACACTCTGGTTCGTTACTAAGGTATTGATGGGCTTAGACCACCCTGAGAAGATCCACAGAACACACCCCGACCTGCCAGAGAGATATGAAAAGACAATCCGTTGCTTAAAATATGCAAAACTTGTTGGCAATGTTAATATTTTAAATGTCACATTTTCTATGAGCGTTTTCACTGTATTGTGGCTTTTTCCATTCAACTGAGCCCTCTTCCACCCCTCCATATGACAGACAGCCTGTCCATTAAAGAAGGTTGATCAAACTTTTTGGCTCAGAAATGCCCCAGGACTTGCTTTGAATGCCTTTTTTTAACGTTTTCTGCCCAATTTTGTCCAAATTCAATGGCTTGTTGGGTCGTCCACATCCCACAATGTTACCAGTCTAGGAGGGTGAGGACTGAGCGCATAAAACCAACCACTACATCTTTTCTAAGTGACATCTCAGCGCTCTTCATGGAGAACACAAATTTTCTGCTCTTCAAGATGAACCTCAATTCTGAACCTATTCTGTTCGGTGGCGGTGATCGGTGGTGAGAAAGAGGGCCATCCTACTAACCCTGAGAAAGTGAGGCTAGTTTTATTCTATTTCATTCTTGGCAACCGTGGCATGTCTTGCATAATGGCAATGAAGTTGCTAACAGAATGAAAGAAAAGTACAGCAAAGTTCTTTCACTGTTTTTGTCACCTACAAAAATGGCAAAAAATGCCCAGGTTTAGTTGAACCTGCACTACACAGGAAATACGAAGTTCAAATAAAATATTTGCATTTATTTTGCCACATAAGATTTTACTTTATTTGACCACATAAAAATGAGAAAAGTTTTTACTTATATTTAATAATAAAAACGTTATTTTATTTTACCACAGTAATTGATGAACCTGTGTACTGGTATCGTCTTACAGATATAGACACATTCAAACTCAACCCTAGACTTCACAAAATGATATAAAGCATGTGCAACCACAAGAAAAAACACAAATCTCGGTTAATGGGACATATTGTGATAGATTGCACACAGGGGTTAAATGCAGGACAGATACAAATATCTCAGCATTTTCTTTCTTAATCGCCATCTGTTGTATTTCTATGATCTGATACATTTCAAAGTCTATGTGATTTAAAGCATGTCTTTAGTACGTCTGCTCTACAAACAGAAAATCCACTTTAAACATTGCTTTTAAACATCGTTTCATGCTATTTGAAAATGACGACAGCTTAACAGGCTTGTGTGTGTATAGCTGCCTGTATGTTTGGGGTTGGTTTTGCATTATTTCAGTGTAAATTTGGATGTTTTTCTTGGCTTGCCAGGTTGTCCACTTGAGTAGAGCTACACTGTGAATATGAAGCCTCCAAGGCCGACTGCTGAAAGTTAACTTTACTGGCCTGAAAACCATAGGTGCAGCCGTAAGTCTTCCCAAGCTGGTTGCCAGTGGTTTTTCAGGTTGGTCTTTGGAAACCATGCTACATTTCAACCAATAGGCTTCCCATGCCGATGTTCTTCTTCACTGAAGGGAGATTCTGAGGTGTCTGGGTTGAGGATTACATAAGATTTGCATGAGCATGTGTGCAGCCATTGTTTCTCTGTTTAAACACTAATCTGAAACACAGATTAAAGTCATTACTTTGTACTGCTCTGCTCCGTTTTCTTCATTCTTGAAAAAGTGCTTTATAAAAGTCCAGACTTCATGTCTAAACTGCACTGAACTAAGTAAAAAACATCAGTCCATCATTCACTTATTACAGAACAGATTCTGGTTTGTTTAACTCTTTTTTTGTTTACTGCATAATTCCGTGTGTTCCTTCATCATTTTGTTTGTTTTCAATATTAACCTACAATGTAGAAAATAATAAAAACAAAGAAAAGACATTAAATGAGAAGGTGTGTCCAAACTCTCTACTGGTGGTGTATGTCAGTAGCTAAGATGAGAAAGTTAGTATATTTTGCAATCATGGGAAGGAGCAATATGAGCGATCCTGGGGTGAGAGAGAGGTTCCTTGTTACATGATCGATAGATGGATGGATGGATGGAAGGATAGATAGATAGATAGATAGATAGATAGATAGATAGATAGATAGATAGATAGATAGATAGATAGATAGATAGATAGAAACAGCTGCTCTGAGTGTGTTGGTTGGTTGGCCGTTCACTGCTGTAGATTCTTTACAGAATGGGACAGCATGAGAGAACTGGCAACACTCTGTAATAAAAAAAAAATCTTTTGAACCTGTTATTGCAATTCCCCCAGCGCTCATGAGGCTTTAGGCTGCAGCCTATAAAGTCTATTGTTTATCCAGTCAGGACACATATAAAAGAAGCCAGTAGGAAGTTGATGCTGCACACTTCTAACAGAACCAATAGGTATTCAATGGCAGCATTGAATATATAATAAAAATCCAACGAGCAGAGGCTTTAGTGCTTCCTCTATTAACTTCCCTTTTTCTCTCCTGACAGGCTGATGATGGCATAAGTAGATGGTCAGGGTGTGTCTGTCTCCCTTGAGGACTCCCCCCTCACTCCAAACACAATGCCAACTCACCCGCACAATGAGGAGGGCTTGTAATTAGGCTTATAGCTTTTCATTCACCTAATCATCATTTGATGCTCAATCAACTCTCAGTTCAGGGTTGAACTGCTGGGGGTCTACCCTGTAGATACAGTAAAGGCTGGCGAATCTGAAGTTGTTTGTCCTTTAGAGTAGTCTTTTACACTCCAGATTTCTTTCAGTGACAAGTTCGTTCGTTATTTGTACACAGCAGCACATCCTAGGTATGATTCGACTTTCTTTTATTAGTCACCATGTTCCACATTTCCATTGTCCTTTATTTATATCAATTTGCTCTAGCCTGACAATAGCAAAAGCACTAGTGGAATACCAAATGAAGGAGTGGTCTTATGCAGCTCACTACATCCATTCTGTATCTAATAAGATCCCTTATTAAAGTTCTGCCCTTCATTTGCACTGTACGAGGCACGTATATGTATATCACACCGTGAAATATTCAAAAGGACAAAATAAATTTGAAACGCCCTTGAAATAGTGAGGGCATCCACATAATTTACCTTTATGATACTTTTGTAAAAAATTATATGAGATTTATCTGGCATACAACTTCTACCCAGCAAGGAACATGTAACTTTTTACCCTGTAAAGATAAATGATACCATATATATATACTTCAACAAGACAAATGTTATGGAGTTATATGAAAATAAATTAATAAATAATTATAAATACATATATATATATATATATTTATAATTTTTATTTATTTATTTATTTTCATATAACTCAAGAACATTTGTCTCGTCACAACACTTGTAACTTCTAACTGTGGTCAAACCAGCTCCTGCATCCTGTTCTGTTTCAGTTCTGCTCTAGTTGCATCTATAGGCTGCAGACTGTCTATGGGGTTATAAATGATATATTATAGGCTAAGCCAACAGTCGTAATTGTTTACTCTTTTGCACTTTTTTACAATTTATTTTCACTTAAAAGTGTAGTTATCTATGTCAAATTTTCCTATTAATACTGGTACATTTTAATCTTCCTTGTACAAATTCTATAATCTGCTTCAATTGTCAACAACATTGTGCTTTTGTGCTGGGTGGAGAGAACGGCAACTTCAAAGGATTATATATATATATAAAACACAACCTTTCAATTAAACATGCCAATCATTTTTACATTAATGTCATAGAAGGACTTTTAAAGTTTTCAGTCAATGCCTTTCTGAAGAATTATTTTTGTAGAAGGGATTTGGAAGCGTGAAAAATCTTTAAAGAACTTGAATAATAATATGATATAAAGTTTCTAAAGATTTTTTCTAGAATGCTACATTCAAGCCGATAACCTTTATTATTTTTAAGAGTGATGACGGAATGCCAGGAAATATTTGGGAAAGTGTTGTCCTGAGGAGAAACCACTATTGTTCATGTCGTTCTGCGTGATCATGTCTGTTGTGGAAATGAGTGATTGTTGTTCGTATACGGCACGAGGCCTTTAATTATCCCTGCGGTCCTGTGGGACACTTCACTCAGGGAGGAATCTGTGGCCTGTTTATTAGCGCATTAAAATGACTGGGTGGGGGTGTGTGGCACTGGCAGCCTTACCAGGGCCACATTTGTCCTGCTTTAGGGGCCTTTGTGGCGGTGTTGGCTGGTTGAATATGCATGGGCTGGTATGGCCTGGTCCCCGAGAGCATCACGGCCTGACAGTGTGATGGACGAGCGGGTCCCGTATCATCTGGGGGAGGTTTTGGGGGAAACAAAGAGCACCCCATGCTTTAACAGAACTAATGAAAGGTCCATGCTAATGAAGGACATGCCAGCAGTGGTGAAGGGAGTTCCTCAACCTAAAGATGGAATTCTCTGACCCTTTCTGAGCAGATCCGGACAGAGTCGCAAAGACATGAGTTGAATGTTATATCAGCAGCGGCTAATTAGCTCAGAACAAGACTTCGGTGAACGAGTTCAAGAGCAAGTGTGAAACAGGACAGAAGGTTTGGAGTGTAAATAAGACTAGACACTATGTTTTGTACAAATGTGTCAAAAAGTATTTTTGCAAGCGATGTCCCACTTTGGTTCTCTGTAGAACATTTCATTAGAGAGACGTTTAGTAGTCGAGTAAGTATGAAGAACATTTTAATGTAAAGGTCTCATTTAAAAAAGTTTGTCATAGAAGCATTCGTTACATTACATTACATTCATTTGCCGGACACTTTTATCCAAAGTGACTAACACACAACATTCAGGAGTGAGAACCAGAGGAGAGCAGCTAGAATCTGCTAAAATCTTTGTGTAAGCGTAATTTAAGAAGATGCAAGAAGAAGAAATGCTCTCTGAACAGATGGGTCTTCAGGAGGTTTTTGAAGCTAGCGAGGGATTCTGCTGCTCTGGTCTTTGGCAGCTCATTCCACCAGAAAGGGGAACCTGGGGCAGCTGGATGGCCTAGTGGTTAGGCCCTGCAATCAGAAGGTTGTGGGTTCGAATCCCAACCCTTGAGCAAGGTACCGTCTCCACATACTGCTCTCTGGGCGCCCCTCGTTGGCGGCAGCCCCCTGCTTCACTTGGTGAATGGTTTAAAATTTAGAGAAAGAATTTCACACGTTCAAGCACTATAAGGGTAAATGAAAAGTGAAGAGTCTGTACTGGATTTACCTTGTGTGCTGGGATGGCAGAGCCATCTTCTTCAGAGGAGCGGAAGGAGCGAGTTATTTTAAGAATGTAAGTTAACAATTAGAAAAGAACAGTTACCACTGACAATAACAAAAACTGTTACTCAACCACTCATTACTTGTTACTCGATTATTTACGATTAACTCATTGAAATAAATTGATTCTTGTGATGTCCAGAACTTCTGCTCACCCTCCACAGCTCTAGGGGACTTAGTGAACATAGCTCCTAGTACTTTGTGTATCTAGCAATATTTAAGGACTGAATTTGATAATGTTTATATGACCTTTATTACCTTCTTTGGTATACTGAGCAGTTTGTGATAGCCTCCTTTGTCAGTTTTGATTTGTTTAAATGTCTCTTGCCCTGTCTGGGATACTTGTTTTGGCTTTTGCTCTGCCTTCCCTGGATTACATGTTTGACCCTCCTTAACTCTGAACAGTTTATGCATTTTGAATCTGGACTGTCTTTGTCATACCTGTCCACTGAACCCTGATTCTCAATAAGATTGTTTCTGTGAGACTGAATAAAGCTAGTAAACATTAAACCACAGTTGAGTCCTCTCTTAGTCTCCTCCTTACAATTCTAAGCTTTCAATTTATGTCACATTATGTTTGTGTCACAGTGCGGTTCTGAGAGGGAAAGGGGAGGACACCAGAATATGGTTATCGATATGTTTAATAAAGAAAAAGGTAAACACACAAGACCCCCAACTCAGGATCCACAAAACATAAGTACAATGAACATGAAACACCAAAACAGAAGAAAAGCAAAATGTAAAATTAAACCCTAGACTAGGCCCCAAAACAAACATACAAACACTACAGTCCGTGCTCCTCAAACGAACAAAGAAAAATAACAAAATCAAACTTGAGGGCTTGACCCTTCCTCGCAGACCAGTGAGCAGACACATGAACGTGGAAAACACCAGCGCGGAACACGCAGTAAACAGAAAACTAGAACGGAGGAACACGGACCTGAAACACAGAAACACAGACACAGTATATAACTTTCATGAATTCAGAATAAATAGAACCAAGCAAAGGAAACACAACCAACACCAAAGTATGGAGACAAATACAGACTCAACGTACAAGGGTCAGACTGGGGTTTAAATAAGGAACAACAAACAAGGGACAGGTGTGACTAATATACAAGGGGCGCGATACAAACCGAACACATACACTACGTAGGGAATGAGGGAAAAGGGAACATGGGGAAACCGGGAACAGGAAGTGGAAGGGACGTTACACAAACGAACACATACACTAGGTAGGGAACAAAGGGAAAAGGAGCACGGAGAAGACCAGAAACAGGAAATGATATGGGGAAACACGGATGTAAACAAACGGGGAATGCGGAGAACGGGAGTACATGAGGTTACACGGAGGATAGACGAGACATGGAAAACATAAACAAACACATGACATTAGTACTCGGGAGAGGAGGAACGCACTCTACTGGAAGAGAGCGAGGTGACCGTTTCAGTTTGCAAGTAGAAGAGGAGGCATTTTATTCATAGTTGGAATTTGATGGAGATTTATCAAATCATTATGCATCCAGTCAGTTATGTCATTATTTGACATAAAACAAACAGAAAACAGTTCCACTCAAAGCTGCTGAGACAAAATGCAAATCAAACATACTGCTGTGTGAATAAACATGTAACCATGTGAAGCTCTTAAAGCATTGGCCCAATTGCCAAGAGAGGATGAATTAATTGGTACATAAATATTTCATCACTGTCAGAACAAAACCTCGCATCAAAAAGTCATTTACAGGAGAAGGAAGACATATTTCCAACTTCTAATGTACCATGATGTTATTTACACAAGGCTTTGTTGTATCTCAAAAGTCAAATGTAATAACAGTAAAAGTACATCTAGGTATCTAGACAGTGTAACAGCATAAAGTGTAGCTGATATTTACAAATGCTGTTAAATACTCAATATCAGGTGTTATCTGATGTTGTACAAATACACATTTGTCTATAAAATTACATGAATAACATTAGAGAGAGATAGTACCATTGTTACAGTCCATGAAAACAGAACAAAGACACACCCCTCTATTCTCCTCTCAGTACAGAGGGCTTGAAGTCTCTTGTATGGCAGCATTACCTGCAGCATCAGTGATGCCCTCTTGTTTGTAAACTGAGCCAAAAACACATTGACATTCACTTGTGCACCAGCACAAGATCTAGTGTGATTGATGCAATCTGATCTTTTCAAAATCGGTAGAAGGATTAGACGGTGAATGGAAAGGTGGAGTCACTGAAGAGCAGCTTGACCTTTAGATGAGTAAGTCTTTCAAAGAGGGGTTAGTGTGCCACTTGTACATCCAGGATGCTGGACAATGCAATTACAGTATAATTACTGACCAGATTACTATGGCATTACAGGGCTGGGCTATAAAGGCT
Organism: Brachypetersius gabonensis; assembly: GCA_037577145.1. NCBI lineage: Eukaryota > Metazoa > Chordata > Actinopteri > Characiformes > Alestidae > Brachypetersius > Brachypetersius gabonensis. The sequence goes on from JBBJLR010000037.1 coordinate 7,981,481, forward strand.
AATATGGCGTGACTATCATAAGAAAACTTTGGTGGTGTTGGCAATTTTTATACCATGAAAAAAGAATAGAAGTTAATAAAACAACTTGTGAAAACTAGCTTTACAAAATTTCTTCTAGCCAAGTCATCATTTATGGTCTCACATTATAAAGGGGAATTTGGAGTTTAAATTTTTGTGATGAATGTATAAATAGAACAAAATAGATCAATAATATTATGTTGTTCTCAGTTCTTTCTGGACAATTTCATCTTAAGAAAGTATATTCTCTTATGCAGTGAGGTTTCTACATAAATAATATGTGATTTTCTAGAATATCTTATGCAATACTGACAGTTCTGTAGCCAAAAAACTCCCAATGCCAAGAGGAGAAAGTCCAGAAATGAATTTAGCAGGTCGAATTAAAATACTCATTATTCAGTATTTGTATTCATTATTTAACATTTCTTAACTATCTAGAACCGAAGGGTGAGAGGAAATGTCATTCTAAACCTTTACGAAGTCCTACATCCAATACTGACTGTGAATACGAGCAGCAACCTGAACACTGGGTGGGTAAACAGCTGTAGTTCTGTGTCAGGGCTATTTACTGAAGGAGTCCCTGCAGAAATGTTACATACAAGGTAATATGTTCACTTCAAGATTTAAATAAAACAAGAACCGTCTTTAACAGGCTTCAGATATGTTAGCTTAACCCCTAAATACTACAATCCCACTGGAGTGATAGCAGAAATTAGAGGTGTGTTTTGGGCATTTAGGGGCTGAACAAAAGGCCTCGCTCTGACAGTCACAGCTCATTGGATTTTAGACCATAAAACCATCATGTCATACCCAAATAACATTTAATAATGGTTGAAAATGCTATTTGTCTTTTGGATCACATTGGGCCACAATGGATAACCTACATATGCTTTATTTCTTAACAAACTGGTGAATCTAAATAGATGATCAGAATTTGAATTAGGTTTAGAATTAGGTTTTGTTTTAAAATTAAGCTTAAATTAAGGGTTAGGGTTAGTCAAGTTTATTTATATAACACATTATCATATGCACAGTTCATTCAATAAGCTTTACAGGAATAGAATGTAAATAAAATCTAATGAAATTAAAGAATGCATGTAAAAAATCAATAAAAGATGGCAATGGAAGTGCCAATATTTAAAAGAAAGTGGAGGAGAATAGTGCAGTTTTCAGCAGCTTTTTAAAGCTCCAGTCGGTACAGATCTGATAATGATGGGCAGTTGGTTGGACAGCATAGTGGATAAACACCATTTCATCATGTAGATTCTACCCCATAAAGACTCTCTTTCCTTACTCTCCGGGCTGTCCTGAGGAGGATGGGTTCCTCTTTTTTTTTGGTTTTGGTTCCTCGCGAGGTTTCTTCCTCCAGCTGAGGGAGTTTTTCTGGAGCTCAGACTCTATAAAGCTGCTTTGTGACAACTTGGTTGTAAAAAAGTGCTATATAGATAAAAATTGTATTGAATTTAACTGACTTTAGTTTCTGATCTTTACACCGCTGTCTGAGCAGCTCCAGAAGATCTAGGAGTCCTACCAGGATTATATACATCAAACATATTAGAGATGCATTACATGTGGTAACATTTATTCAAATTACTGCTCATTAATATATATATATATATATATATATATATATATAGTTATGAGTAGTTCAATTCAAAATTGAGCATCTACAAAGCATCTGCAGGGAATAAATTGTTACTATTTTTGATATTGCCAAGCACTTTCTCAGAAGTGTAGAGTAAGTCTGTGTATTGTTTTTCGCATTGCTGATCTTTTGCTGATTTTCTATCTTCTTCTTCTTTTCCATAAGATGGAGACTGAAGCAAGACACATTATTGAAAGATATCAAATACATTTTAGAGAAATGTTTAAAATATTGTACAAGATTTTTTATTAGTTAGTCATGAAGTGGGTAACATCTCTTCCAAGCAGGAGGTGGGATTCGATTCCTACCCTGGTCAACACACTACACCAGTAACAGTCCTTTGGCAAGAGTCCTAACACTAACTCTGTGATATGAAAAAAAATGTATGTCACTTAGGATAAAGTGTGTGCCAATAATGTAAACTGACAATGAAACACAAGTATTAAAGAAAAAGGAAAGTATTAAAGAGTAAGAAAAAACAATCCTACATCATTTTAAGTTTACTTTTGCATTTTCTGCTCTACAGGAAATTGCCACGCTCTTCTACTGCTGAGATCCAAATTTCCACTTTTCCATAAGATGGTTTAAGAGTTTAACAGGAAATGCATGCTTAAATATGGAAACTTAAAAATTGAGTTATATAGTTTGACCTTGATGATGTTTAATAAAAGAAGAAAGAGAAGAGAAACAAGAGAAGAGAAAAGAAAAGTATGAGAAGAGACAAGAAACAAGAGAAGAGAAGAGAACAGAAAAGAAGAGAGAAGAGACGAAAAAGAGGAGAAAAGAGAGAGAAGAGAAGAGAAGAAAAAGAGAAGAGAATAGAAGACAAAGAGAAGAGAAGAGAGTGAAGAGAAGAGAAGAAAAAGAGGAGAAGAGAGAGAAGAGAAGAGAAGAAAAAGAGAGGAGAGGGAAGAGAGGAGAAGAGGGAGAATAGAAGAGAGAGAGGAGAAGAAAAAAGAAAAGAAAAGAGAAGAGAAGAAAAAGAGAAGAGGGAGAGAAGAGAAAAGAAGAGAGAGAAGAAAAAAGAAGAGAATAGAAGAAAAAGAGAAGAGAAGAGAGAGAAGAGAAGAGAAGAAAAGGAGGAGAAGAGAGAGAAGAGAAGAGAGAGAAGAAAAAGAGAGGAGAGAGAAGAGAGGAGAAGAGAGAGAAGAAAAGAGAGAGAAGAGAATAGAAGAGAAGAGAAGAAAAAGAGAAGAGAAGATAAGAAAAAGAGAGGAGAGAGAAGAGAAGAGAATAGAAGAGAAGAGAAGTGAGAAGAGAAGAGAAGAGAGAGAGGAGAAGAGAAGAAAAGAGAAGGGAAGGGAAGAGAAGAGAAGAGAAGTGAGAAGAGAAGAGAAGAGAAGAGAGAGAAGAGAAAAGAAGAGAGGAGAAGAGAAGAGAAGAGAGAGAGGAGAAGAGAGAGAAGAGAAGAGAGAGAAGAGAGGAGAGAAAGGAGAAGAGAAGAGAAGAGAAGAGAGAGAAGAGAGGAGAAGAGAAGAGAGAGAAGAGAGGAGAAGAGAAGAGAGAGAGGAGAAGAGAAGAGAAGAGAAGAGAGAGAAGAGAAGAGAAGAGAAGAGAAGAGAAGAGAAGAGAGAGAAGAGAGAGAGGAGAAGAGTGAAGTCTGAAAGCTGTCGGACTGTCGAGTGCTGTACGTTAATGAAAGGCAGGGAGAGGCGAAACCCGCTGGGCTCCCCAGAATCCCCTCTGTCGCGAACTCCTTTTAATTAGGCTCACAGCAGGGAAGTCTCCCCCACACACGCACCTCCACGCCTCTCTCTCTATCATTTTCTCTTTTAGTCCATTATCCACCCATCCCCTCTTCCCCGTCAGTACATGAGTTACGATAGGGAGACCCAGAGAGGTCAAACCATAACCGTCATCCACTCAAATGGACATTTCTGACCCGAAGCAATAAGAATCACGGACCTTGTAACTAAAGTTTTTAAATCCAGAAATACATCTTTTACTCTATAATGATTAAAGAATGTAGTCAAGAATAATTCCTTTCCACCAGTAACTAACTTTCTAATGCTGGTTAGGCCTCACTTTTGCTTTTTTTTTGCAGTGAATGACTGTTACTAAGAACATTTTTTACCGTATAAAGTCTATGGATGAATCTCTCTGGGTCGACCCGAGGAGGACGGCTTCCCCTTCTGAGTCTTGGTTGCTCCTGAGGTTTCTTCCTCCAGCTGAGGGAGTTTTTCCTCGCCTCTGTCGCCTTTGGTTTACTCACTAGGGGCTCAGACCTGCACTCTGGGGTGCAGCTGCTTTGTGAAAACTTGGTTGTAAAAAAGTACCATATAAATAAAAGTGAATTGAACTGATTTAAAGTTACGGGTCCGTTTGAGCTTAAAAGCGGCACTGGCCTGGGACTCCTGGCTTGGAAGAGGCAGCTGGCCATCTGCCTGCTCCCCAGTGCGCTGACATTTGGCTGGAGACCTTTAACCCTGCAGGAAAATGTCATGTTACAGGACTTCAACCCAGGACAAAGATCCCTGAACCCCAACACACACACACACACACACACACACACACACACACACAGGCCAGGGCTGACAGGCCGGTCCGCCTGCAACAGAACATGATTCATTAGTGAGGGATTTGTAATGACGCAGATGCAAGAGCCAGTGGAGCTTTACAAAAAACAGGTGGACGTAACTGATATAAAGTCGGTTTAACAGTTTCTGTAAACATCCAAGACGGCGGCGAAGTTGGCGGCGCGCTAGGCCCCACCGGGTCCAAACCATGGTGCGAAATTCGCGTTTTAGTTATGTTCGAATGTCTAGTTAAAGTTCCAACTCGTGCTAAATTTGCACCAGTACACTTTGCACTTGTCTAATGTTCCTGGCGATAACTTGAAATTCGCACACGTTCACTTTTGTATTGTCTATTGTTTTTGTTTATTGTACAATAGACATTTAAAATAGAAACTTTCGTTTGGATTAGTAGCTATGAGTAATGACCAGCTTTATATTTATGGGTAATTTCTAGCTGTCATAAGCTAGGGGAAATTTCGATACCCTGTATACTGTGTGTATTGTGGTATTGACAAAAACCTCTCCTGAATCTTGAATACACACATAGGAGGCCGAGAGTGTCCAGTGACCAGAGAGACTTCTCGAAACCACTTCAGAAACGTCAGTCCCAACTTTTATCTCTCAATTAGCTGCGCCAGATATGTATCTACATTCAGTCCCACCAGGAACCCTCTGTGCCCCGGAGGAACGGTGATTAATTGAGGACCCTCAGCAGGCACAGATAAGACCACGCAGACACAAACCCACCATGGAGCAGCTCCAGCCTTTATTGTGGTTATCAATCAGCGGCATACAAAGTGAGGAGACAGCAAGTGGGCCAATTTCCACACACCGATCCCACTCATTACCAAGCAGTTGAAAGGTGTCGGCTGAATGAATCACCGTGCCGAGATTTAGAGAGCCACCATCTGAAATGGCACGCTGTGATGTGTTTCATACACTTCAATCACACATTAGAGTAAAAGGAGATGGGGGGTCCCGTTCGGAGGACGTTTCAGAGGACAAAATGCTTACTAATATGGATATCTGCTATTTAGATGTTTACGGAAAGAAAGGCCGAAACTCACTCATACTTTTTTTTTAAAGCATTGTTTTAAAGTTTTCAACCCCTGCCTGAGCTCCTCTGAACCAATTTTAGTGATTTACAAACCAGTAAATGAATGAAGAATAGAGAAGAGAAGAGAAGAAAAGAGAAGAGAAGAGAAGAGAAGAGAAGAGAATAACAAGAAGAGAAGAGAAACAAGAAACAAGAAAAGAAATACAAGAAGAGAACAAAGAGAGAAGAGAAAAGACAAGAGGAATTAGAGAAAAGAAAAACATGAAGGGAAGAGAAACAAGAAGAGAAAAGAGAAGAGAAAATAAAAGACAGGAAAGAAAAGAAAGAAGAAGAGAAACAAGAGGGAAAAAAACAAGAGAGGAGAAAGGAAAATATACAAGAAGATAAAAATAAGAAGAAAAAAAGATATGAGAGTAAAGAACAGAAATGTAAAGAGAAGAGATAAAGGAAAAGAAAAGAAACAAGAGAAGAGAAGAGAAGAGAAGAGAAAAGAAGAGTGAAAGGAGTGTGGCGTCCCATTCGGAGGACGTTTCAGAGGAATGCTTACAAATATGGATATTTGCTTTTAAACCATTGTTTAAAGGTTTTCAGCCCCTGCCTGAGCTCCTCTGAACCAGTTTTAGTGATTTACAAACCACTCAAAGTATGAGGAAACCCTTTGTAAACGAACTGAGAGCAAAGGACTGACTCCACTTTGCTTACAGACATAGATCAGCTCTAAAACGGTAAATCTGCACACTGACAAAGCGTCTACACCACTGCCCCGATAATTAGCAGAAATGGATCTGAACGTGAGAGTAGCGGTCAGTCCTGGCAGCTGCTGGGGGTAATGGCGTATTGAGCTGTGGTCAGTGTTGGGGTCAGGGGCTGATCCTTGTCCTCCGAGAGGCAGAATGCAGCTGGGCCACAGCTGGGCCACTACCGCGGGCCGGAGCCCGGCCTGACCACTCCCTCTCGGCCCTCCCCCTCACCCACGCTGCGGCCCTGCCGACTCATCACTCATATATCACTCACGCAGCTCATCAATCTGCGCCAGGCTGCATTATTCCCACCCGCCATGCGTCACCGATTATGAAGCCTTCATTTACTCCCACACCCACGGCAGCAGCTCCCAGTGACCAGAACAGTGGGCTTTTCTTTTGCGCTTGGCTTTTTAACTCCTCTGAAACATCTCTGAACGTTTGGAAGCCCAACGTTTGGCATTCAGGACTGCTTGGTTCTTGATCACCCTCCTCACTCATATTACTTTGTGCCAAAGAATGAAAAACATTATTTGTTGGGGGGGGTTTTTTCAGGAAAAAGTTTAAGAAATGCAAAAAAAAAATTGTATTTTTAAGTAATTATACAGTAAATACTGCCTAAGGGAAATGCAATCTTCTAAATCATTAAACTGACTATATCAATCAAATAAATCCATAATCAATAATATAAAACAAATATAAATCAAATGAAAATGAAATTGTAGAGGCAGGGTCATCAACAATGTCTTTATGAGATTTTTTCTGTCAGAATCGTGATTAACACACGGGGTCCCTCAGGGGCTCAGGGTCCCAGAGGTGACCGTTTCTTATACAACAAAAGTGCTTGGAGGTCTAAAAGAAATAAAAATACAAAAACGGTTTATATCCTGTACTAGGATAAGTAAGTCTCAGCCAAAAAGGCAATCTAATTATGGATAATCAATGTTAATCAAGTGATATTTTGCCTAATCTTGTTCTTGCCACAAATTAAGAGGCCCTCTTGTAAGGATAACCAGAAATTGAGGACTTCTGAGTGTCTGAGATCTTTAGAAACAATGGAGGAACAACACAATGGCTTTCTAGTGAAATGTTTCCCCTCCTTCCAGTAATTCTAATTGCTATAATTCATTAAATGCCTCGTGTATCACCCTGACATTAGCCTGAGGTCCAATTCAAACCCTCAGTCCCCACAAATAATACCACAAGGCACTTAGTTACAATGCAAATGACTACAAGATACCCTCACTGTCCTGATACTGTTAATGCTGACTGTCCTACACTATAAATTTGACATATTTTGGATCAAGTTGACACATTAAAGTTTTATATCTTTACTTTTCACCTCTTCCGAAAAGTTTTATTTTAGAGGTTATTTTAGAGTTGAAGTTAATGACCCATTCAAGTTAATAAGCTATTAAACTCAATCTATAAAGAATATATAATATTACTGTAATAGTAATGTAATAGTACACATCACATTTGACATATTTATTTGCATACGTGCTTAAGCTGCCCTTGTACCGAAAATATTCCAACATTATTCCCATTAAAATGTCTATGCATTATTGTTCATTAAAGTTTGGACTTTGGACTTACAAGCTTGTATTACAGTGAAGGACTGCAGGACTCTTTTCCAGACACGCACACTTCCAGCTGCCAATACTGTCTGAGTCCTGCTGGGACCTTGAACTTGGATTCCCCCACAGCCACACCCTCCCACCCCTGTGGCCTTCCTATTCATCCTCACAGAGGCGTGACATGGCTTTGGCCTTGACCCTGCTACCTGGCTGCCCTGGGACTTCAGGCGCCTTTCCTTCGTTATGGTCTCATTCATTAGCGGCGGCTGCATCCGCCCCACCTTAATGAGACCGGCCTGTAATGTAAATGCTGGGCTGATGAGGGGCCGCGTGTGGTTCGGGGGGCTTTGTCGAATTACCCTGATGTGTGATGGCAGATAGACACCTGGGCCTCGCCGCTGGAGGGGTTAACCGGCGGCGCGGCGGTCCCCGAAGACCAGGTCTCAGCTGTGAAAGGCGCTAAGGTAAATCCACACTGGGACTGCTGGATGGCTGTGAGGGGCCTTTCCTCTGGCTGTATGATGAGCACGAGTAGCTATTGTTTGAAGACATGCGGGAGAATTCAGGAGGACAGGACAGCGCCTAATGAGATAAAGGATGCAGCCCATACGAATCTGTCTGGCGTCCGGCGTAATTTTAATTTGTCTGCTGCGATATTCATTTGGTGCAGGCTGGAAATGCATTACTACATAATAGGGTGAATATTAAGTAACCATCTCCTTCAAATTGCTGCTTCCAGCTGAATTCTATAAGTTCCGTAAAACACAACTCACTGATGCATGGCATATGCGGGCCTAAGGGGCTACACAGCAAACAGCACAATTCAAAACAAGTCGTATCGTAATACAACGCTAGTGCATAATTTAAACCTCTCAGCACATCATTTCGACATCATTTATGTGGATTTGTTATACATTAAAACATGTATGTTAACAAAGATCGACCCACATCCATTTTATTTAGATTTCGTTATGAGATCTAAGTGATAAATACTGCAAAAACCGAATGCATTTTCATCAATTAAGTCCCTAAATTGCTAAAGTGCTCCATCACTGAATGAGAGACTGCAGGTGCTGCAATCAGCCTTGCCGCTGAGCGAGTCTAATGATGATTCACACTGGCTTAATTATGATCTGATCTGCAATCAGCCGCGCCAGGGAGTGAGCCTAATGACGATTCGCACCGCCGTGATAATGATCTGATCTGGAGCCAGTCGAGGGCGATGAGATGAAACAGAATTTGAAGTCGAGTGCAAAAAAAAATAAAAATCACCGAACAATGATGACTCACTCAAAACCGTGAAAGCTCTGCAACACTGAGAGGAAACACAGAAATGCATTCTCTTTCACTTCAGGGGATTTCTGTCAACTTTTTTCGACAATAGCAGCCTCAGTTTTCTTCAAACTGCTCTGACTGTGGTTCAGCTTTGCGTCCTTTAGTTTAATGATTCATTATCTCGGTCCTGGAGAACTGGAGCTTTTGATATTTTGGTGTTTTTCCTGAGTTGAAGCGGATGTGTCAGGTCAGTGAAAACACTGACATGTGCAGGACAGCGACACTCAGCACTCAGAACCCCTGCATTACATGAATGGAAACTTAGCTGCTTCCACCACAAAATGAATGATTACTAGATACTGTCTTAAACTTCCAGCGTAATATCTCGTAGTAATGATCTTACTATCTCATAGCAATGAACTTAATATCCCATAATAACCAAATACTATTTCATATTTACAATTATCATTATAATTGTAACTTACGTACTAACAATGATTAAATGCTGTTTCATAATTAGGACATAAGGCCTATCATTTAATATAGGCATGATAATAAGGAAACATTAATCTTACTCAGCTATTAGCTTTATATTTGAAAATAATTATACCCATGAGATAATTAGCGTAAGCTACTAAGTGTATGTATGTGTGTGTGTGTGTGTGTATATCTGTATATATGAATGTATGTGTGTGTATAAGTGTGTATGTGTGCATATCTGTATGTATGTGTATGTCTGTGTGTGTGTGTGTGTATGTGTGTGTGTGTGTGTGTGTGTGTATAAATGTGTGTGTGTGTGTGTGTGTGTGTGTGTGTGTGTGTGTGTGTGTGTGTGTGTGTGTATGCAT
>JBBJLR010000037.1:8019177-8030236 GCA_037577145.1 Brachypetersius gabonensis
TTTGTTTGTTTTTTTCTGTGTGTGTGTGTGTGTGTGTGTGTGTGTGTGTGTGTGTGTGTGTGTGTGTGTGTGTGTGTTCTGATAGTTGGTTTTGTTTCTTTGGGTGGATTTGCAGTAGACAAACTTGTCTCCTCTCCTTTAAAGTTTCACCTTTTAGATAAAACTAAAGATTCATGTGTGTTTCTAGGCCTACACATACAGATTTGGTGGAAAAAACTGTTTAGAGTTTTTACTTTGTAATCGTTCTTTGTAATCTTAAATGTTTAAAAGATTTTTAGCCGGGATGGTTGAATGGTCTGTCTGACTGCTCATAGCAAGGGACTGTATTTTAGAGAACGAATAGTGATATTTTTTTTTTTGCTTTAAAGAATGAAAGATGGGTCAAAACGTCTATTCAGTGCAGTGTTGTGATGTGTGTTGAAGTCAAAAGAAGTTCTGATAAAAGAAGAAAAGCCGAAGATTGAGGTTTTATGGTTCGCTGGAATTTCTTTCTGGAGAATCTCCTGGTGTTACAGTCCCCTCTTAGTTAAATATGTAGGAGAAAGAATAAGCAAACATTGCTTTTTATACAATTCTGTTAGGCCTTAGTAAAACATATTGGACTAAGATGAGCAAAATGCATGTGTGACAAATATTATATTTAAATCATCCTAATTGAAAATCCTAATTGAACGCTATTGCTGTGATAATGTACTGTAGGTCCTTGTGAGATACCAAAACCAAAACCCATGATTCAGCTCTCAGTGCAAAGTAAAGTGAAGTGACCCCTTACAGCATGAAATTCCTCCTTTGAATTTTACCCATTAAAGACTTGCAATCATATTTCTAGCCTAAAAGTCTTCTTGATCTTGTTTTCAGAATAATAGACCATATAAGAGCAAATTTTGTAAGATTATTCAGATTGTTTTAAGATATTTCCTACTATTTCAAAATACCTTCCAAGTGAAAATAGGAAAAAATAATAATATACCATAATAATATACTATATGAGACAATCTAAATTTACTATACAAGAGCAAAACAGTCTGCTCTTATAGAGTATATTTTTCTCAAAACAAGATCAAGAAGACTTTTAGACTAGAAATAAGACTGCAAGTCTTGATTATATACATTTTTGCAGTGTGATCTCCATTAACTGGCTATAAAATATGGTCAAGCCACAGAATTCAGATTAAGGTTTAATGTGCTGAAGTCATATCATGAACTTCCTAGCAGAGATTTCAGCTGTGGTGTATGAGTGAGTGAAGAAAAAGAGTCAAAACTATATGAAGAGCTAGATATGACAAGATCCACTGCACTTAGATACATTGCGGGGGTGGGGGGGTGTGTGTGGGCGGGGGGGTCTAAAAGTTGGTTTTGATCCAAGCTGAACCTGGACCATGAAAAGGGTGAGCCAGCCTGTAGTAAACCTGTTTGTCTCTTTGTTTCACGTAATCTAGCCAGGAATGAACCTGGCAGGCGCCTGGAGCTGTTGGATGGAGCCTTTTTATCCGTGTGTAGTCACACTTAACAGACAGCTGATCTTCATCTGCATCCAATCAGCCATCCCTCACAGCTCCAGAGACGGTTCACCCAGTACACATTTATCTCACTCGCTCCTGAACAAGGAACTTGATGAAGACCTGATTGTCTAGATTACAAACCTAGCTTTGAGTTCGCCAATCGCTCCCAGCATCAGTTATCCTGCTGGGTGTGAACCAGATTTCAAAGCACTGACTCTTCTTTAAACTCTTTAAAGTTAAACTTGGTGTTTTGACTCAACTTTGCAGTTTTGGTAGAGGTCCAGGAAGGAAGTCTCGCCCTCCACCCAACCTCTTAGTGTGGACGTAAAGCGGAACAGCCATCTAAGTGCTTCCCCGGCCAACGCAACTAGAGTCTTGTTGGGGGATAGCGAGGAATAAACACCCCAATTTGGACTCTTCCTGCAATTATGACATTAGGTGTACATGCATGGTTTCCTGTGCGTAAATGTCATCTTTATGTCCCCACTCTCTCTTTCATTGGTCACTTTGTGTACCATCTGCTTTAGCTGCACACAGAATAGAACAGGACAGTGTCCGATGCTGCATCATTATATTATCTATTTAAACAGAAGCTAAGTAACAGCTTTGGTGTGACACATATGTCGCATTTACATGGCTTGTAGTTTGCAAATGTCGTCCCTAAGGCCTTCTGACCAAAGAACTTGATATAGGCTTGCTGCTAATAGCTAGTCACACATTGCATTACATTGCAGTACATTATATTGCATTACATCATATTGCATTACATTACATTACATTGCATTACATTACATTGCCTTAGATTACATAACATTACATTGCATTACATCATGTTTCATTACATTACATTGCATTACATTGCATTACATTACATTACATTGCATTGCATTACATTACATTGCATTACATTACATTCATTTGGCAGATGCTTTCGTCCAAAGTGACTTACAATAAGAGGAAACCCTCAGGACAGTGTGAAAACCAGAGGATAGTTCTAAATGCTAAAAACTTTAAGTAAAATTTTACCACAGTCCTGAAACACACTTGCTAGTTGCTCGTTAAATAATAAGCCATCTTATTCATTTTTGTTTTCAAACAAGCTGAAGTACAAAATTGCTTTGCTGTTACTTTTGAGCAGTTCCTTACAACTGGTCCTCAGGAACGATGCAGGTATTTTGAAATTGGGACTTCAGTATTTAAGGGGAAGTGTTAGGTGAAGTATGATGTGTTGCTACATCTCTCAGGAAGTAAGTGGAATAGTCTCATCAGATCTCAGATGTTTGTTTAATCTATACTGATCCCAAGAATCAGTCTTACATAAAATTTCAACATTGGAAAGAAAAAAAAAATTTATTTGCAGTACTGGATGGGTATTGGCAGATACTCAAGACCATGGTATTAGTATCGATATCGTACATGAAAATGTGGTATCATGCCACCGTTAGACTAGTCCCAGTACCGATACTATTAAAAGTTTTGGTACTGGTGCTAGTTACTATTAAGGTATTGGTACTGGTGCTAGTTACTATTAAAAGTATTGGTACTGGTGCTAGTTACTATTAAGGTATTGGTACTGGTTCTAGTTACTATTTAAGTATTGGTACTGGTGGTAGTTACTATTAAGGTATTGGTACTGGTACTAGTTGCTATTAAGGTATTGGTACTGGTGCTAGTTACTATTAAAAGTATTAGTACTTGTGCTAGTTACTATTAAGGTATTGGTACTGGTGCTAGTTACTATTAAGGTATTGGTACTGGTGCTAGTTACTATTAAAAGTATTGGTACTGGTGCTAGTTACTATTAAAAGTATTGGTACTGGTGCTAGTTACTATTAAGGTATTGGTACTGGTACTAGTTACTTTTGATAGTATTGGTCCTGGGACTTGTCTAAGGGTGGCACGATACCACATTTTCATGTATGATAACAATACCAATACCACGGCCTTGAGTATCTGCCAGTACACATCCAGTACTGTCTTTATCCCTCTCTTAAACAACTAAGCTGTTATAATAATACATTTGTCTGTGCTTTGAATCAGAAATGGCTCCCCACTTCTATTGTAAGTTTGCGTTTCTGCACCCATATAGTTCACAGTTTATCCGGTATTGAATTTAGGATACATAATTGAATTGCGAGTGCTGCTTTGTTAGACATATTATACACCTTTGTGCGTATGATTCGTGGCCTAGTGGTTAGGGAGTTGCCCCTGCGATCAGAAGGTCGAGGGTTTGATTAGTGCCACAGGGCTCTCCGTGCAGCAAAACATGATCGGTCAGTCAACTCTTCGCCTTGTCTTACAGCCTGTTGAATAAATGTGGTTGACTACTCAATGTTAAAGGAACATACCAGCATTGTTCAACATAATCTGTATTGCGAAAATGGATGTATCTAGAGGGAGGCGGCTAAAAGACATTTGTCTGTTTGTCTGTCTGTCTGTCCATCCATCCGTCTGCACATCTGTCTATCAATTTATATAGCTATCTACTCATCTTCTTCAGAAATGCCCCCCTAATTTGAATAAAAATCATATTGGGCAACAAAAGTAAATTTTGATTATACAAATGAGCCATGTACAAAAGTTATAGTTTATTATATAGATATTATACAGAAATATAGATATAGTGGCTTTCCATTAGTAGTTTCCAGTTCCAAATTCCAATTCTCAAACTCTTTGGCCATCAGACCGGGCCTGAATTCGGTAATATTAGTAATTCACACCCATTAGCAGTTCTGGATTTGGTACCATGATCAGGCCCCCAAGATGCAGCTGACCATGGATGTCAGAGGCGCGGCTAAGAGGCTCATATACTTTCATAAATCTCTCTAAAGTGTCCTCCCTTTTTAACAACCTGGACCAATGTTACCTCAGACTGCAACGGACTACACAGCAGGAGGGGAGGATCGCTGAAAAGTGCCCAGCGTAGTCGTGAAATAGCACTAGGTCCTAACATTAGCTTCCATTACACTGTTTGAATGCTGTGTGTCCTCTAATTAATAATACTAATATTAATATGAATAATAATAATAAATTTTAGTTATAGGTGCCTTTCTAGCACCCAATGACACCGTACAAAAAGTACAAATAAATAAACCACAACAGAAAATAAAAGCAGAAAATAAACAGGCATTAAAAATGGTCAAATTGGATTATTTTAATAATAATTTGAAAAGGCAAATCATTTAAAGCAATTCAAATAACTGAATTGCTGGCGTACTGGTATAGAGGTTCACTTCTGAATTTCTGAAGCTTCTGGAAATTACATCTTGTGAGCATTAGAGAAGCGCTGTCATAAGTAAGGCTTCAGAAATCCGGTATGGAGTAATGTGTCATTTCCTCAAAAGCAGAGCTACTGCAGTGAGATTAATGGACCACATGTTTCAGATTCCACTCCGACAGTCGCTCCTTCATGCCACTCTCTGGTATATATAATTCAGATCTGACCCAGCTGCTGCTGTGAGTGGATTAATAACTACAGATCAGAAAGAGGAAGGGCAGATAGCGATGGTCCTCTCTCTCTTCCCCTCCCTCCCTCACCCTGTAGCGTGGCTGAGGGCAGGCCCTCCATTATGCAGGAGATTACTTTAGTGTGAAAAGTTCTTCATTCTACATTAATTACCAGGCTCCATATCTCTCTGTGTGTCAGACATGCTCTCACCCTTGGTGCTGGCCTTCTTCAATTATCCCCATTTCCATCTTTATCTTCTCCTGAATATATCTCCTCTGAAGCCTCTGGAGTCTTTTATCCTTTATCTTTCGGTACAGTTTGTCTCTGTGCTTTAATCAGAATAATCCGCTCGTGTTTTCAGAACCAGTTTGGAAGTTTTCTTCGCAACGTCCTTCTGTCATTAGGATCTTATGTGTTTTGTCATTGTGAAGTTTTTGACCACGATTTAACGGATTTCAATGTAAATTTTCATCTGTATAAATTGAGAAAGGGGGACGCCCTTTATTGTTGTGAGTTTGGATCACGAGCTTCTTACTAGATAATGCATCTCGGTGTGCAAACAGGAATGTAGGCAGAGTTGAAGAATTCAGTGAAAATATCTCATTTAAACATACTCGTTTTACTTTAATGAGAAACAACTTTGCGTGACCCGTCTTGACAAAAAAAGCAAAATTCACAACAAAAGAGAAAAATGCAAAGCAGTGGCATCACGGATATGAAGCTAGAATGCCAGAAGTCATTTTGCGGGTCATTAGATGAGCTAATGTGAAGAAAAGGAGTAAATGAGATTTGGTTCTCAGGCTGATGGGAACTGTCATTAGAGAGCGGTGATAATGGCTGATGATTATCAGCTTTGGCCGTCTTGCCCTTGATTTCTGCAAAGCCCTTCATTGTGAATTTCCAATCAGCACCATTGCTGGGTTCATTTATGGTGTTGTCCTCCTGTTTTGCTGTTTTCTTCGCAGACTGGATTATGACTAAGGTGTCCCTCATGGCAGGTGAGGCGCCTGCACATAAGCCACCAGCGCGAGTCACCTTGAAGGGGAACAGAGCCACTTTTCTCTGGTGTCCAGAATGAACCAGAGAATGCAACTTCTTAGTAAAGCATGCTCATCTAGGATTAGTTTTACTGTATCAGAATAAATGTGTTTATTTCGACTCAGGGAATTGAACGATATACTTAGAAATCTGTGTACATTTTCACTTGAAGTTAAAGTGGTGATCCGACCTCATTCACAACCACAGATACATGCATTCTTACCTACGTTGAATGTGAACGTTTTTCTGGAGTAAATAATATCTAATTTTATACGACATTCAAATGAAAAGACACGAGTTCCACAAAACCAAACATGACTGTTGAGTATTTGCTGCCCTCATTTGGTGACTGATGTGTAATACAACTTTTACACCATTAGCCCTGGTTCTGGTGGTCAGCAGCAGTACCTCTCTGCTTCCGACCTGGTTACAGCCATAGTCTGTCTCACCTACTTTTGATAATTACCTAAGAAAAATCCTATAATGTCTGCAAAATATACATTAGTGCTAGGTAAAGAGGCATGGGATGGTAAAATGTCAGCAGGGGATTGCTTATGTAATAACTGCAAGACACACAGAGACAAGAACAATATAAAATATGAAGTCTAAATAAAATCTGAGTACACAAATCTGCGGAAAACAGAAACTCCATATAAAAATACACGATGCTTTGTACGTAAATGCTGGATATAAATGCTGTAGATGAGTAACTCTGTTGAGCTAAACCTGCCGACACAAATGGTAGTTTGAAGTAGGTCACTGCACTTAGCAGAGAATCCAGTAGTTAAGTTAAAAAAAAGTAGAGATATTACACATAAAGATTGTTAGACCTAATGAAATGATTCCGCATCCGTTCAGAAAGCGTCACATGAGATATTGCACATAATTATAATGTTTAACACCCAATTACAACCTTGCAAATTATTGCACATGGTAGATTGTTGCACCTCATAGTCATACACCTAATGATAGTACATGCAGATTGAGGGACCATTGCTTAAACAATATACACTATTTTGACAAACTATTGGTAAATCTGACCATTACACCAACAGGGACTTTAATGACATTGTATTCAAATCCATAGACTTTAATACCACTAGGCAACAAACATTTGTTTTATTACATTTTGTAATGTTTCTTCGGCGCTCGGCGCTGACTTCGGTGATAACATATTATTTTCATGTAGCTTTAAGCGTTTTAGAAAAATCTAAACTCGGCGGCTCAGCTGACGGTCTTTTGTTCTTTTTATAACTTTTTTTCTTTTTAATATGTTGTTTGTTTGTTGTACATGTAGATAACAGGGTTGCCAACTCTAACACACTGAGCGAGATATGCACGCATCAGTGAGACTAATATGAAAATAATAGCAGTATTACAACAACATTATAATGAAAAACATACACAAGATTTATTTTATCTCTAGAACCATAGAAGGTAGGTAAAAACTGAATCAGCAGAACTTGACTAAGAAACTTCGACAATTGCAATGAAGGGGGAGTTGGTCCCCCTTTACAGCTATAACTCCTTCCACTCTTCTTGGAAGGCTTTCAGCAAAATTTTGGAGTTTCATTATTATTTGTGCCCATTCATTCTGTAGCATTTATGAGGTCAGACACTGATGTTGGACGAGAAGGTTCTACACATATAGTGTAGAAGGTGCTATTGTGAATATTATCTTTCAAGCTTTAAGCAGAGTAGTGCTGAATACCCAGTTATAAAGAAGACATGGAGAAGACACTGCAACACTGATGTATTCCATTGTTTCCAGCGAGGCCCATTTTTTATGTTTATGTTCCAAACTTTTTTATATCCCTTAGAATTAAACTGTGCCTTAAAAACAGCTTAAAATTGACTGCTGTTCTGATCGACTGCCCTGTTTTGTGCTTCATTCTTAAATCAGTTTGGAATTACACAATCTTCAAACTTGGCTGAGCTTCTGTAGACTGAATAGAGGGATGCGACTGTGTTTTTGTTATCACAAGTGAATTTATCATTTGTTTGTTTGCTTTTTGTCTTTTTAAAGTATAGTTTAAAAAGGACCACATGGACTCGGGAGTGAATTACGTCTTTTCAAACAGTTGTTTACACATTCAATGAAGTGTTTTTGCAACCAACAACAATATGGGCATCGGTTTTACACTGCTGGTCCATCACAGATTTTCTCCCAGCTCATAAGGGATTGCCAGGAAAAGGCTGGCGTTTGTGTTGGGGGCAGTATAAAGTGTGGCAACCTGTACTGATCACAGTGTTGCTGAGAAAGCGAAGGTTACTGGGGGGCGAACATGTGTTCATAAGCCCTCCATAAATGGGAAGAAATGGAGCAAAGTGCAGGCCACATCTTGTTTAAGGATTAGAGCGCTTAGACTGGGCATGATGAGGATTCTGGGTAAAGATGGCAGAGGGGGCACTGTGTGAGAGTAGTGTCCTTTCAGGAATCGAACTCGGCAATAACAAAGCAAGCATAACCCTGAAAAAAAAAATGCCTGCAGAAGAATGTGTTGATATGCATTGTCATGTAATCAGGTTCAGTCTAGTAACCATGATGGCCTTGATCTCTCGCTCACGTCCCTTTTCTAACGCATTCTCTAACGCTGCTCGGTTCGCTAAGCCTGAAAGATAACTGTGCATTACGTCACCAGGTTTCTTTTAATATTCTCCAGCTGAATGCGCTTAGTGCTCTCCTGAGAGAATGAAGGATTTGTTTCTGTGGTCTATCTCACAGTCTCTCAGTGTCTGTGTGCTGGGAGCAAGTGTTTCTGTAAGGTTTGCTGAAGGTTTGGTTTGCATCTGGAGGCCATGGAAGAGGGAGAGGAAAGGTGGATGCACCTGGTCTACCTCCAGCTGGGGGAGTGTGAGTACTGTCGTCTTTAGAATATGACCAGAGTAGAAACTCCTCTTTGATCTGATTGTGTTTGAGTTCATAAGATATATGAAAATGCATCCTGTCGTGGTGAGAGTTATCCTAATCTTGGTGCACTGTTTGTTTTTTTTTTCAGTAACTTGTTCTGTTCATTGACACAAATAAGGCAAAGTAGAGTCTCTAACATTTTTTACAGACCTGGAAAACAGTCTAGAAGCTGGGTCCTAAATATGTGGGTGGAAATGTGATATTTATAAATCTATCACAAATGTGTGTACATCAAAGAAACCACTGCACTTATTCAGCATCTCTTTGAGTATGAAACCATTCCAGTCCAGTTTCTGTTAAATTCCTACACAAACACCTCATTCTGCTTTATGAGGGACTGATTAGAGATCAGCTGAATCTTATTTAATGAGGAAAAGTATAAAACACTGCTGTAATCGACTCTCTCCTCTCACACTGAGACCAGCTGGATGGTGAAACACTACTAGAAGTTCCTCAAACATCATTACTGCCATTTTGTTTAAGAGAGCATCATTTCTCTTATTCTGATGTTTTGTCATTTTCTTTAAAATTGTGCTTAAAACAACAATATTTTTATTAGGAAACGAGGAGAAATATTGTCAGTAGTTCTTAAAAATTAGGCCAAGCTGTTCAGTTCAATACTTGCACCTATAAAAACATTTTTGCGGTGGTCTCTTATTTTATTTCAGAGCTGTATATGAATTGAGTCTTAATTGGTGTGTATGCCTCTTTAAAATGTTTAAACTTGATGCTTAATTGGGGTTTGAGCCAGTCAGGTGTGTTGGGATGAGGTGGCCTGGGCCTAGACAGCCCTATTTGGTCGAAAGGCCAGTATGTTTGATGTGAAGTCAGTGGTATTTATTATTCCACCTAAATGTTGTGTGTAAAAATTGTTCGGCATTTTTTAAAGTAAAATTGTGGAGAACAACCACTTTTTAACATCCTGTTACTGTACAGACTTTTGCTCTAAATTTCCAGGATTTTTTTGTGTGTAAAATGAAAAATCTTGCAGAGTTCAAACAAATTGAGGCACTGTTCATACAGATTTAAATCGCGGTTGTCTATTCTAAGCCGCATTTGAGCTTCCTCAAGTGACGAGTGATATAAGAATGAAGTTGTAAATTAATAGCTACTAATGTTGTAGCATTGTTAACATTTTAATGTGCCCGTGGGATTGTGATGGTATTTTTATTTCTTTAGATGAAGCGTGTTTCCAGAAAGTGCTGATTATATTTTTTTCCCATGAAATAGTTACAGATGTCATGTTTTTCCCTCGAATCTCCCAAGCACTGAAGGCAGGCGCATGTGCAGACTTCCAAGTTTCTCATGACTTTTATTTAAACTCCAAAACAAAAAGCACGAGAGCCAGAAACAAAACGCAACAAAACAGAGAATGGAGAAGTCAGGCTGACAGGCAGACAAACAAACTTAAATACAAAACTCAAGTAACCAATCAAAACATGAAGCTCATTTTCTCTGCTCAGGATTCCACAATAAGAGTCCAAAACACAAAAACTCAAGAGCAGGACGGTCTCTAGCGGGCTCTGATGGGACGCGACAACAGAACAAGCTTTTTAAACAAAATTGAGTTTTGCATAGCTAGCTACTATAAGTTTTTTCATGTTTTGATGAACAGAACTGATTTAGGTCCGAATATTCAGTAGCAAGTGTTTGTAATGTAACAGTGCTTCTTGTAGAGGTAACGCAACTCTTTAATTTCAATCTGAAATCACAGTCTGAAGTGTCTACAGGGAGCTGTTGTAGATCAGAACTGACTCTTGGATATTTTCTTTTCTGCTGGTTGAATCGTAGCGCTTATGTTCACACTGGACTTTCAGACACGTGCCCACATAGGTACTACTCTGTAGTGAACTGTTTCCCTCTTGCATGCCTGATCCACCCCTGGCATGCATCTACTGATATGTCTAAGCAGGCTTCTTCCATGGTCTGGAGGAGGTGAACATGGACAGAAGGTACTCTGTCGTACACTTTCCACCGCCATGCCAAAAAAAACTCTGGTTAAGAAAGGGAGAGTATGCAGGCAGAAATATGTTAGAAAACCTTGGGTTATTGGTAAACGAAGCTGACGTTATCCCAGACAACCACGTAGTGAGGCTGCTCTGGCTGTGCTGGTTCCCTGTAGTCCAGCTATGTAGTCTTAGACCATCAAGAAAAGCAAGG
>JBBJLR010000037.1:8034572-8045364 GCA_037577145.1 Brachypetersius gabonensis
CTGAAGGTAGAATTCGAACCTGTGACTTCTTGGTCCAGAGGCAAGTATCCTAGCCGCTGAGCCACCTCCACCCATAATGTAAAGGTGTACACACACACCTTTACATTTCTCTCTTTAAGAATTTTTTGTATACAATTATAATTTTGGTAAACTCAATTCAGACAAATTCTGCGCACCCCCTGTGATCTCTAGCGCCCCCCCTAAGCGGGGCCCGGACCCCAGGTTGGGAACCACTGATCTACATAGACTACATTCTATCTATCTACTGCAGTTTTGTGCTCTTCTTAATTTTTTTCCTCAGCCAATCCACTAAATGCTAATTTGATAATCCACTTAATGCCCATCTTATAGAAACAGCACTCAACCAACAATAGCTTGGTTGTACTGTTCAGTATTTTGCAAAATAGTAAAAAAAAAAATCTAGTTACAAATGAATATTAATATTGTGATAAAATCGAAATCGAGATTTAAGTGTAAAAAAATTGCGATGTGATATTTTTGCCATATCGCCCACCCCTAGGTGGGTATGTATAAATGCATCAGCGACAAAAACAATGGCTGGTCTGGCATTTTTTTTTTTCCATTTAATTCTTTAAAGGCATTGCAAAAATCACATTAATACTGTTTATCCAAGATGTAGTCCTTCAACACACATTTAGTAGGATTCTTCAGTTTAGCACTGGGGCTTCAAGGCCAGTGTAGTAAACAAATATGAGTCAACCAAATATTTTTCAGAAAAATGCTTGATCAAAATTTCTCTCAACCCACTCAAACCACATCCAGCTCTTCATTAAGCTTGACTGCGTGGATTTGGACACAGTCAGAACTACTGTGGGCTACAAAACAGCCATAAAACTCCACCAGGACTGCAAAGGACTGATCTAGGATCTGATTCCTTCTGAGTTATGGTGACCATTATAGTCACAAAGCCAACTTTAGATCACCACGAGGAGATCAGGGAACACAGGCTTTGTTGTCTAAAACGGCTCAATGAATACCATCCAGTGCCTTAAACCACACTGAGTCTGTCGTACAGGAGCTCTGAGAAAGGATTTATGCTGGTGGCAATGTAGGAGCCCCTACTACTAAAGAAGCAAAATGTGAACATCAAGAGGGTCTTGGCTGATGGACTACATCTGGGGAAAAAAAAATTCCAAACCAACTCATTGCTGGTTGAACAGAAACAGTCAAACGCAGAGAAAAATAGAACAATGCCTTACCTTTTAGTATATAGTCAGTTAGGAGTGTTGGGACTTTTTCACTGTCCTCTTTCATGGCGTACAGGACTGAGAGTGAGAGAGAAAAAGAAAAGTGTGACAATAAGTCATTGTTAATAGTGCTGCAGGGCCCAGAGGTCAGTGTTCAACTCAGTTTAGTGGTTCTTTTCCTAAACACAACACAGGCGAGTTGAAGCAGACATGTTTAAGCAGGGAAATCGGCAAACTGTGTTGGACAGCGACCCTCCAGTACTGGAGTTGAACATCCCTGTTGTAGAGAGTTTAAGTGTAAAGTGTCCATTTGTCATATATAAACACAGTGTGAACTGCACAAAACTGTTCTCTGTATTGAACCCATTCTTCCAAGTGAAAGAGTTGCCCCTGTGTGCAGTGTGTGGGCATTGGTACCTTGCTCAAGGGAAACTCAGTGGTGCCACTAGCAGTCCTGGGTTCAAACCCACAACCTTCTGATCACAGGTGCAACTGCCTAACCACCAGGCAGCCAGCTGCCCATGAGGTCCACTGAAGACCAGTGTTGATCACTGGTGGCCTAGTGGTTAGGGTGTTCGCCCTGCTCTCAGGTGGTCGTGGGTTTGATTCCCAGGACTGCTAGTGGCCCCACTGAGGCACTCTTGAGTAAGGTACTGTCCCCATAGGCGTTGTGTTCCGGGCTGCTTCACTTGGTGAACAGGTTAAATACAAAACAAGAAGTTCACGCTGTTCATGTATGACAGAAAGGTCACTTTCACTTCATTTACTGGGTGGTGGAGCATTCTCATCACAGCAGTGACGGCACCAAGGCAGCGCTGGTATTAAAGTAGTGTAGTGCTGGCGACTGCTGGGGTCTTCACACACCAGTGCCCCCAGTTCAACGGTCAGAAAGCGACCACTTAATAAAGGCTAACACAAACTGGGCATCAGAAAATGAGCTACAGTGTCTATATATTCACAAGGAGCCTGCACTGCTCAGTATTTCACCCACGCTCTGTTTAGTAACTTCAACCTGCACTGTTTAGTACTTTACATGCCATCTGCACTAATGATTTAGATGTACAAAATATCCATTACACTGAATATAATATAATCCTAAATACTATAATACTTTCTCATTTGATAAATATACTGTGTGACACACAAACTGTGTATACAGTTCAACATCTGTATCTGTACACATGTGTAAAGCTGTATTTTGCACTTCTGGTTGGATGCTAACTGCATTTCATTGGCTTTGTACTACAAAAAAGTTGCATCAGATCAAATCAAAATAAAGTAGATGTTTCTAATAAAGTGTCTGGTCACTTATATAATAAATAATCATTCTGAATACCTGAGACTCTTCAAGATTCAAGATGGAAAGCACATTTTTTCTGTGCTTGTCCAGTGTAGGGTTGTCAAAAAAATAAATTCTCAGATACTATTTGATACTAAAATGTATTATCAAGTTCGGTATTGATACTTAAATGCCAGTTTTGTGTCTGCCAGTTCATGGAAATCGCCAATTTTCAACAGGCACTGCAGCAGGCAGCCCCTCCCCCGGCTTCCTGGAGGACCCAGTGTTTACATGAAAAGCCCCATAACTCAACCGGGAAACAACCTAGCGGCGTGAAATTCGACACAGACCCTCAGCTAGTGTTCCTTTCTAAAAGTACATTATGACTAATTATCGTAGCCAACGAACATTTATCACGTGACAAATATAAGTCGAGACGATAACTATAACGAAATATATCCTGTAATATTGTTGACGTATATGAACGAGACTAAATGTGGTTTACAAAATTAAAACTATGCTAAAATGTCACTTCATTTTCGTTGACTAAAATGACACGAGTGCACAGTAAAATGGATAGAAAACACACAAAAAACAAAAGAAAGCCGGCATTTGAGAGCCGTGTGAGCAAGTGCATCTGCCACTGGTGGGCGCCGCGATCCTTGAGGTGTTTTACATAAAGGCCCAAAAACAACATTAGCGCACTTACTTTTTGTGAGCATTTGAAGTTCGTCCACAGAGGGAGAATTTCCCTTTTTCTCGTATGGGATAACTGTGTTTAGGTACTGCACAACACAAGAGAAAACAAAGGCTACATTCAGAGACAAACGGACAATGCTGCACTCATTCATCCACACAATACGGCTTAGTCTAGCAATGCAGAAATTCTGGCCGTTTTTTTTTTTTTTTTTTTTTTTGCTGACTCATGCTTCCTCACCTGTCTGTCTGTCCCTGAGTTGCCGAACGTCTGTCTAATGCCCGTCTGCAGGATGTTAGACAGCCCCTCCATACTGAAACGCTGCAGGGAGACATCAGAGACATGAAATATTAAACACTTCTTAGGTAACACTGGCTCTGCTACCAGGCTGAGGAAATCACCCCTCAGTCAGAACAGAAAGAGCATGAGGGTTTTACAGCGAGTCTAGAACCCGAATGGGTTTCCCCGTTATCAGCTGTGCTGTGTGGGATCAGAGTTTTGAGAATGATACAGGTTTTAAAGACCCTGTGCTTACACTAAGTGATATAAAACAGTGCTGCTGATGAAAAAATTAAATAGGCTTTTTAGTTCAGCACCTAATTATTGACTGATATGATTAGACCAGTTCACAGTTGCCTGCTACCTGCTGCTAATGTGTGCCGATGCTGTCAGATCCATGGTCCCTTAATATCACTTTTATTGGCCAAATTCACCCTCTGTCCTGCTGAGTCTTACTTCTGGAATCTCTATTCGAAATGCTGACTGAAATAAGAACAACAGTAAAGTCTGAGAAGTCTGTGATGCTTTGTGAACGTGACACATAACCCCAGACAGAACATGGCCTCCAGGCAGCATCAGCATCGCTGCCACCTGATGAGGCTGAACGTCTGGGAAAGCTTCCTCTGCTCTTCCAGTAAAGTGCAGTTTACTCTAATGGAGCTCTAGAGAAAGAAAGAACGCACTCTGAGGGAAGTGTGAAAGATGGGGAAAGCATCTTACGCTTTCATTTTCACTCATTCACTCTCTCTATCCCATCTGACCTCTCACACATGCAAACACATCCCCTGCCTGAGTCTCTGTAACTCACTTCTGTCGCTCTCTTTCTCTTTTCAACACTCAGTCATTCCAATTCACCATCTCTCTTTCCCTCCCTCTTTCACTCACTCACTCAGACACACACAAACATACACATATACATTATATACATACACACAGATTTGTACATATATGTGTAGTTGTATTTGTAATATTGGTATAGTGTACATTTTTTGTTCTACTGTTATATTGTCCACCCTTTTCTTTCTTTTTCACACACAAGCAAACTCCCTGTCCACCTATACACTCTTTCTCTGTCTCTCTCTCTCTCACTCTCTCTCTTTGTCTCTCTCCCTCTCTTTGTCTTTCTCCCTCTCTCTGTTTCTATCTCTCTCTCTCTCTATGTCTCTCTCTCTCTTTCTCTCTCAATCTGTCCCTCTCTCTCTCTCTCTCTCTCTCTCTGTCTCTCTCTCTCTCTTTTTCTCTCTGCCTCTCCCTCTCTGTCTCTCTCTCTCTCTTTCTGTCTCTCTCTCACTCTCTCACACACACACACACACACACACCTTGACTGGCATGCTGCTGGTCTTGTCGGTGCGCGTTGATCCCTGCAGACTCATGGCCTTGTCTCTGCGGCGGCGCTTGCTGAGCTCGCGTTGCTCTTTCTGCCGGTTCTGCACCTCCATCAGGGCCGTGATGAACGTGTTCTTCACCTCCTTTTCAAACTCCAGCTCATCCCGCCGGGCCAGCTGAGCCACCAGCTCCTCCGAGTACTCCCGGATAGCGGCCTCCACGCGACACAGCAGCTCCATCAACGCCGAGCTCGGCATCAGACTCAGACCTGCCAGAGAGTTTGCATGAACTTTTTCAGTGTTCTCCATCTGCTACACCTTATATGCAACATGACTGTACTTAGAAAAGTAAACCCACTGACTCAAAATATACTTCCAATAGAAGATAACGGGAAGCTGTTTCAGGGCCAGTTCTTTTACTAACAAGATTATTGTGTTGGTTATTAGATAGCAACAGATAAAGCAGATGCTGTTTCGTGAAAAATGCTGTATCATTTATTTAAATTTGGTTTATATCTACTGGTTTATATCTGTGAGTCTTCCTTCTGGTTTAAGAACAAGATTTGAGTGTAAGTACTTGACAGTGCAGACAGTTCTGCATCGGTCAGGAATGTGTCATGGCCCACATCACCACAAGGGGGCATCATTGTTTATGCTGGCCTGATTCACGCTGAGGTAATGCTAACTGTGAAAGCTAAATAACAATGACAGTAGGATTTAATACAGAAATGTGTATAGATTCCTAAAAAAAATCTGAAGGAGGGGTATTTTTGACTAAAGTATGTACACTACAACTTAAAAGAATGTACACTAAACATTGGACTAACCATCTTGTTTCAGTCACTGACAAAAACAAATATAAAAGTCTAGTCCAGTTATTCTGGTTATCCCTTTCATTTAAGGAATTCTTATCCTTAATTGCTATTCTCCTTCCATTTTTCCTTACACCAGTCTTACTTCAAAGACATGTGACAAAGACAAGACTATCCTTCGGTAATGAGGCATTGATTAATATTACCACTATTAGTTTTTCTTCCTCAGAACATGCCTGAAGTTCTGCGGCACTTTATATAAACAATGGTAGAGAGACCAATACACTTATGCACTCATTTCAATTGGAGTGCAAGCAAACATAATGGAAGAGTCACTGTATCACAAATGGTCCCTGGCATTAGGATAAGATGAGCAGTTAATGAACAGTCAATGAACATCACTCCCATCTTGTCTACTTAGATTCCAATCTCTGCAAGAACTCCTGCTCTAGTTCTGAATGTTATAATCCTGTATTGTATTCCCGTAGTGCGTCCCTGACGTATTACGTCTGTAAATATTTAAAGCAGTGAAGTAATCCCCCGCTTTTCGCAGGAATGACATTCCAAGAGCACGCAAGTATAGTGCCTAAAGATGCCTATTTTTATAGTGTAAACCCTAAACATGTCCCCAAATATGTCCCCCAGAACACTTTAAATTCATTTGAAACTCAGTTTAATGCATTACCCTTAAAGAAAATGTAAAGTTAAACCCGTATTCAGCTCTTAAAATTTAAATTCTGAGTTATGCAACTTGGAAGGTCGTGGGACAAAAGTATTGGGACACCACGGCGGTTTTCGGGGAATAACCCCTGATCTACTCAGGCTAAAAATACAAATGAGGGCTCGTTGGAAAGGTCTCCTGAAGATCAGTAGGACTGCGGAGTTTGAAGTGTCTAAGTGCTTGCACCGTGAAGAAATCGCTTTAGGAGCGTGAGGGCTCAACCCTTGTGTGGAATTCGAAAGAAGTGCTTCCAGGTCGGCAAACATCCAGAAAAAATATATTTATTGCCACAAAAAGAAAAAAAAGGCAAAGGATATTTGCAGTTTCCACATTATTATGGGGATTTTCGCTTAAAACTATGACTTTGACTGAATCCGCGACTCCTTATCCGCATCAAAATGGGGGGTTACTACACTTATATATGACTAAATCTCTGTCTGCATCTGTAGTATAGATTCAATTACAATGGCAATAATTTCCCCTATGAAGAAAAGGACAGAAAAGCACTTGCTTCTATTAAAAGTGCGCTTGTGTTTTGAGTCAGTGGGGTTTGAGTCAATATGAGGCTCTTTTACTAGAAAAATAAAAATGTCAACATTATTGTTTGTGGTAACGGACTGTATGCCACTGATAAGGATGATAAAGACTACGCTGAATGCTTTGACTGGAATACCCTCTGGGCCCCTTATTTTAGAATCATGCATGCGTTTAAACTAGACAAGCACAAGCTAGACAAGCTTCTCATATTTTAGTTTTGATTGAAAACAGAACATATATATTCCCAAAGAAAAGATTTTTGTCTCTATGGTATCTATTAGGCATAGTTACGCAACCTCTCACACTGGCTTGGTCTATGGCTGTACATTCATATTCTGGCTTCAAATGGACAGAATACATTTTGTGAGAGAAAAACGTCACTCTAACCCTCCTGAAAAGTCCTAAATCTGTCACTGACAGTCAGTAGCGGCAGCCTAACCACTGGGTTTCTGTCGGGTGACGAACAGCTGCTGTTTTGTGCCAGAGCCTCTACTGAAGAAAACATTACATACAAGAAGATACGAGAAGATCAGACGCGCCTGAGAGTCGTCTGAATACATATTTCAATTAGACTAAAAACTACCTTTTTGTTCGAAGGCCTTAACTTTCAAAATGCAAAAACTCTACTGCTGTTTATTTCCAGGTTTAAATGACAGAAATCCCAGATGGTCTCAGAATTTTGGCCACCGCTGAACTAATATTCGCAAACAATCTCATCACTGGTGTGTCTGAACGTGAATAAGAAGGAAAATGTGTTCATTCAGGATCGGTCTATATTAGGAGACCTCTGGAACTCCAGTTGGGTTTACAGTGACTGACCTTCATAAGAGCAGTTGTTGTTGGAGGCCTGAGACAGCACACGGATCTCCTCCAGCAGAGAGGGGTTGGTTTTAGGGGAGACGAGTCCACTTTCTTCCTCCTCTTCCTCCTCGGTCTCTCCCGGGTCTGGAGAATTCTCCATCATCTCCACGATCTCCTCAATCACCTGATGGTCAAGGACAGAGTGTGAAAAGACATTCCTAACACACGGAAACACGACTGATAGCAAAGCCCTAAATCTACTACACCAGGTGTTAAACACACTTTGGTTTCTATGAATTGGGTGGAAACGAACATTTACAGCAGCTTTTATCCAAAGCGACTTCCATTCCCTAACTACAGTCTCCCTGGAGCAACTTGGGGTTAAGGGTCTTGCTCAGGAACCCAGTGGTGGTGCTGAAGGTAGGATTCAAACCCATGACCTCTTGGTCTAGAAGCAAGTATCCTAACCACTGAGCCACCACCACCCGAGACAACATCCACCTAATGCTCCATTGTCTTCCTCCTCCTGTCATGCAAGTATGTTTTGAATCCGTCCTGCTGCTTCGCGCCATGTTGTCCTTGATAGCCTAGCAGTAAGGATGTGATCGATAAAGCAGATCCAATACAGAATTGAAAATGGCACAAAGAAATGTAACGCTGCACACAAACCCTTTTCTCATTTACCGTCTCTCTTGGAAACCAGAGTGGGCGATCAGAACCACACACCTGGGTGTAGACAGGCAACTGACAAACATGGAACATTCCAGCGTCTTGCCATTCAAGCGCAGTTAAGTCCCTCACTGACTTTCTGTAACTACTTAATCCTTACTGGTGTCGCAGGTACCCAGAGCCCATCCCGGGGCCGCTGGGCACGAGGCAGTGACCCGCCCCGGTGCCAGCCCACCGCAGGGCGCACACACACCATTCAGTCTATTCAGAAGCACAGGGAGAGACCAGAGACCCCCGCCATCACGAGGAGAACATCACACTCCATACACACAAGGCCAGAAGCCCCCAGCTTTAGCGCTGTGAGGCGACAGTGCTACCCACTGCGCCACCGTGGGGTCGTGCAGTTCAGTGAAATCATAAAGGGCTCATATTCTCCTGAGAACCAAGGAAAAAAAGAGTGAGTTTTGTGTGATTTCCTGTCTATTTGGGCCTAAAGAAACACCTTAAAATTTTAATTTCTTTGAATATATTTTAATTTCTACTGTAGAGGACAACAGGACGATTTCAGTGTGAAAATAGAACTGAATTTAGAAAATAAAAAAAGTGATATTAACCCAAGAACACATTTAATTTGATCAAAACAATGAAATTCTGTATCACTCTTCTGTTGCTTGGAAGGACAACAAAGACTGTATTTTAGTTCAACAGTGAATTATAACATAGAACCTGCTCTGGATAGTTTAGCTGTGATAGTCCTGGTTTTCTTTGGTTCTGCAGAGGAACGTCTTGCATTTGCTTCTCCTCATCTATGTCTTGCCATCGCAGTCCTTGTTCCCAGCATGCAAAGCCCTCACAGGACCATCACTGGAAGGTCCAGGATCTTCTCTACAGAACACTATAGGGCTTGATGGGGGATCTCCAAATGCTGAACAAAATCTCCACTATAAAGGACATAAATGAATGGGCCGGGTCTCAGGAGGATACCATAGAAAGCCGGAAAAAATTTTGTTCCCCAGAAAAAGTTTCAAATTGCATGTAAACACGGTTAACATTTTTTAACTGTTCCACCTTTGTCCATCTATAGAAACCAAGCTGCAAAAAAGCATTGAATTCATTTACACTCACGTATATCCGCCTATTCAGCCTACAGCAGTTCAGCTCCGCCCAAGTGTTTCAGTACACTCTGCACTTTACACAGACCAGTCTTAAAGGCACAGTTACCAAAACTGCCCTTTATTTCTAAGGGATAAAGGGTTAAATGATGGTCTTGAAGAATGCATTACCTAAACCTTACAAATGCCACAAGTGGAGCTAACAACAAATAAAAGACAATCAAAATGTAGGAGGAGGGTCTTTTAAGACATATTCTGGGGGAGTAGTTTTAAGCACATTTCGATAACATTATAACATAATCTAAATTTAACAACAGCGTTCCCACATTTCTGGCATCCATGACCAAAGCAGGGGTCACTCTCTTCTAAATCTAGCCTCCGCTTAAAACTGACTCATTCCAGCCCACGTTACAATCAACTGCACTTCAAAAAGATGCAAACTGTGTGATTAATCAGAATCAGTAATATACAAGTGAGGCTGTTACCCAGCTCTAGCCAGAATAGCGCATTTTAATACTTCCTATGCTAATTTATAATCAGGCCAAACTCCTACACTCCCAGAGCACAAAGCACTATTCCACAAACACTGATTGGATTAAAATCTCTTGATTAGTTTAGCTTATCTATACCAGAGGTTCCCACCCCTGGTCTAGGGGCCGCCCCGGAAAGACCCGTTAAACAGTCGATGAGCTGAATAGAATCTGTTAGGAGCACAGAATACACTAAATTACCAGTTACCACAACTGTTTTCCTACTAGTTCTGTCCTAAAGCTGCCACTCAGGGTCCCGGTTAATCCTCTGTACAGTCACTCAGAGGCGATCACAAAACAAACTCAAAGATCAGCACAAAGTTAATAATCAAAGAACTAAAAAGTGAACAGCCCACACTACAAAAGTGAACATACTGTACATTTTTTTATTGTGTAGTATTTTTAAAAAATACACAAATGTAAAGAATTGCACCATTAAGGGAATTACACTATTTTTCCACATTTCTGTATTAAATAAACATTCAAAGATAGTTAAAAGATCGTAATTCACAGTGGTCCGATGCTAAACGTACCACTCTAGAGGAACGTGGGTTTTTTTTTCAGAATTACTCACAGTGGCAGTGTCTAACGCAACTAAAAACTACCTGAATACTACACAGAATATTTACTAAGAGTCATTTTTAAACTATTTTAACTTTGAATTCATTCATAGTGGAGAAGTACATCCAGGGAGTTATACTTTAAAATTATAATAATACCTCCAGACACACACACAAACACACACACACAAACACACACCCACACACAAACACACACACACACACACACAAACACAAACACACACACACACACACACAAAAA
>JBBJLR010000037.1:8075328-8088426 GCA_037577145.1 Brachypetersius gabonensis
TACTGACTCTTTGCATAAATGTCATGCAATTGTTGATAAAAGCCTTTGAAACGTATGAAGTGCTTGTAATTATATTTTAGTACATCACAGAAACAACTGAAACAAAGATCTAAAAGCAGTTTAGCACCAAACTTTGTGAAAACTAATATTTGTGCCATTCTCAAAACTTTTGGCCACAACTGTAGAGCTGGAGGTATTAAACTACATTAAAAATGTAGTCAGCTTTGGACAGCAGGTTTAAAAAATGGCTCCAATATCATATGTAGTGTGATGAAAACATATGATTGATTTTTATTTTGTGCATATTTCCCACTTTGAAGTACTCGTTTTAAACAAAAGGCAGCACTCCAGCATGATCGCTGATAACTCCACCCTCACACACATTAGGGTCTTGATTTTTTTTTTCTGTGCTTCGCTGAAGGCCTCCTGTTCTCTGGCTTGAATTATTCAAAATCTGCTGTCGCCTAAAGCTGCCACCCACCGCATCGCATAGTGGCAAAAGGTTAAACCAAGGAGTTCTCCTTTAATAACAGGAAGAGTATGTGAATGAACTGCAATTACAGTGTACGGGGATATCCGAGGAGCACAACGATTTTGATAATGAACGATTCAGTATCATTTCCCAGCGCCAAAACTTCCTCCATTAGAAATATGGCTGTGTAATAGTCCTTTCTAGGAAGTGTCCATCGTGGAGCAGAACTGAGTCATATGAATGAGAGGTCAGAATAAGCCACAGTGATCCTATAGAACATGCTTACGCAGCACTGTGGGAGGGAGCGGCTCACTAACACCACTCCAGCAGCATCTAAAACACCAGAGCAGCGCAATCCAATCCAATACCTGCCGTAGCCTCCTTTAAAGACCATAACAGACACACTAATGAGTTTGAGGCAACATGGACAGGTGACCGCAGCACTGTGTATTGCCAAGAATACTCTGCACAACATGTTTCTCTTCCTCAGCCAGGGATAAGGACCTCCGTCAGAATGAAGGCTGCTCCTTCTGTGTGAGGAGTCCCAGATCTCCCCAAAGATCCCACACTGTCATTTGGAGATGTTCCCTTTCATGTTACGCTGCCGTTCGTGAAAACGTACCTGACAAAATTCCTGAGATTCCAGGAACTAGACAAGAACATCAAGGAGGCCCTTTTTGCACTTTACTGCTACAGAAAAGCATTCGAATTGGGGCACTTGAACAGTGGAAACTCTACAGTACTGTAGACAAGACAGGATGATACAAAGTCAAGAGTTTCTGCTCACTGTCAAAACCAAACCGAAAAAAACACTGAGGAGAAGAACCACCTGCAGTTTAAAGCAAGTCCAAAGTCCAAAATCAATTTTGACATAGGCGTTCTTTTAGCCCAACCGTAGCTGATTAGACAAGACAACATTGGTGTCTAGGCCTGCAGCTACTAGGCCAATGTATCTAAGAAAAGCTAAAGGCCTAGTGTTTGCCCCTGTGATTCAAAGATTGTGGGGACTGCTTGAGAAAGGTACCATCCCCACACACTGCTCCCCGGGTGCTGTGTTCCTGCCCGATGCTTCACTTGGTGAATGGATTTAAATGCAAAGAAAGAATTTCACACTGTTCACTCTGTGTGCAGTGGTGTGTTCAGGTAAGACAAATAGGACACTCTTTAAATGGTTTGCAAAGTGACCGCAAGCAAAGAAGTTATAAAGGACAGGACATTTCACTGTTTGAAAAACACTCAGAGTCTACAAGAGGGTTTTTAAAGGTTTTTCAGGAAAGCTCCCGCTCTTCAGTAACAGAGTCAGTGGTCTTGCCGGTAAAGTTGGCATTGGGAAACGGCTCCCTTGTGGAAGAGACATGCAAATGCATGAAACCTTAAATAAAACCCATCTGTTACTTGAGCTTAAAAACTATACGCATTATGTGGCAACAAATTCAAATGTAAAATTTTAATGCTTTAGTTTAAGATGCGTGTCTCTCCTTATTCCAAGAGACAGGAGCCTGGTCTTATATGAGCTGCCCAGGCGAATGACCTGAAAGGTCTTTGGTAGGAACTGCCAATACTACATTAGCGTCGCAGCTAAAATGCTAAATTAAATAAGCACTTCAGACACCAAAAAGGCCTACGCTGATATTTAGGCTGGTTCCCAACCTGGGGTCCGAGTCCCCCTTCGGGGGGCGCTAGAGATCACAGGGGGTGTGCAGAATTTTGTCTGAATTGAGTTTACCAAAATTATAACTGTACTCAATAAATTCTTAGAGAGAAATGTAAAAGTGTGTGTATAAGAATATAAGAGCAAAAACAATCACTATTTTTTGCAAATAAATTTTTGTAATTAATCATTTTATTTTTTGGGCATCTATGGGGGTAGGAGTTGGGGGTCCTGGCTTGTCTTGGACACAGGCAAGGGGGGCTTCAAGGAAACAAGGTTGGGAACCACTGATTTAGGGTATGAGGGAAAATTACACATAAATGACATGTTACACATGGCTGAAGGCCATGCCAACACAGTCTGGGAAGCAGGACTTGGGTGACCTCCATGCATGCAGAAAACAGTAAAGCATAGAGTAAATCTCTGGATTTTCATGTGCTGTCGCGCCAACATTCAACCAGAAAATCGTATCACCACTGCAATGTCCCAGCACTCGGACGCAATCGGCATGTTGGACAACCTTTGGAGTGACGCTTCTTTACAGGAACCAACTGACGGCTGGTCCAAAGTCTCAGCCTGAGCAAGCTGACTTAACAGGGTCACTCACTTCACACCTCTGACGACAGATGATGGGTTTAGTGAAGTTAAGGCCATTACTAAAAGTCAAGACAACTGACGAGTACGTCTCATTCTCAGTTAAACGTTTAGTAACGCTGTACACGGGGTGCAGCAGTTATCATAGCATCAACACCTACTAAGAGCAGAGCATTCTCAAAGGAGATCTTGCAGAAAACAACAAAACAATTGGTGGGCATTTTTCAGAGGGCCGGTCATTTAGGGGATAAGGGTAGTTCAGGAGGAATGTTCTCTCAACCCCGGAAACCCAACCCAAATCAAAGGGCCAAGGAGAGGGAGCCGCAGCCAGAGCCATATCTAATGTACAAATCAAACAGGGGGAGGGTGAGACACACTGCTATTTCTGTCCCAAAGGAAACTCCGGCACAGAGCACACTGGAGTCCTGAAATACCTACCGCTCTCGTCACCTTCCCCCAGAAGTGCTGCTCACTCCACGCCACACTATCGCCACACTATAGACACCCGCACAACTGGCCCTGCCCCTGGAACACGCTTCCACAAACCATGAGGTACTGACACTTAAGTCAACGGACAAGACTTACAGAGACGGTGCTGAAACTATATTGAAGAAAGTGATGCTTAACATTTTTACAATGCAGCACAATTTCATTACATAATCATTTGGTAGACACTAGGGCTGCACAATATATCGCAAATCGTTACCGTTATCGCGATATCAACATTCGCAATATCCATATCGCGAACAAATATACATATCGCAAAGACTGACTGAGCTGCAATAAATGGTGTTTTCCAAAACTCTTCACCCAGAGCCACAGAGAAAAGGGCAAAAAAAAAAATCACTGGGCAGTTTTATTCATCTTCTGTGCTGCTTTATAGATTGCTCCTTTTGCCATTTTTTTCTGACTAAGAACTTACCATAATTTAAATTATGTTTACATTTAAATTTATTATTTTTCATTATTTATCATTTTAATAATTAAAATTTTTTCAACAATGTTCAATGGTTCAAATGTTTTATGGGAGGCATTAAAAGCTCTGTTTAAGTGCTTTATTTTTTATTTAATAAAAAAAAAAAAACATGCTGGAATGGAAATATTGCATTTTCCATTTATTTTCTGCATAGACTAGTCAGCGTCTGGAGTCTGCTACCAGCAAATCTAAAGCAGAAAACCATTAAACACTATCAAGATTTTATTCACTTATCGCATGTGATATCGCCATATTTTCCTGATATTGTGCAGCCCTAGTAGACGTTTTCATCCAAAGCAACTAAACAATATGAGGTTCAGGTTTCAGGACAGTGTGAGAACCAGGGTAGAGTATTAGGTGCTGAATCTGTACGAGTAGGGCATTTAAAATGTGTAGAAAAAAATAATGGGCTACAATTAAGTTCCCTACATACAGCAAATTTAAATATAAACCAGTTTTTTTTATGTACGTGTTCTATACAATTGGCTCAAATGGTAAATATTCCAATGTCAAGTGCTCTAGGAGTATTGGCTACATCCACAAAATACATATTTACTGTGATGCGGTTTATCACAGCAACAATAACCGGTCACTGTTAATTCCAACTTTGCAGGAGTTGTTTAAAAACTTGCTCAGTCTTCCTGGAATGCCGTCCACTTGCTCAATCAGCCAAGAACTACTCGCTTCCATCTAAAGCAGTCTATCACCACACATGCCATGACTTATTATGGAGCAAACGCTAAAAATAATCTCGCCCCAAGAAATCAGTGTTATGGGGCCAGAGCCTCTGAAGCAAGAGGCCAGACGTAAATAAGCAACGTGTGGGAAGAGGCTCTCGATGTGGTAAAGCCTTTGGTTTCGCTAAAAACACTGATAACGGTGATCACACGCAAAAACCTGGACCCGAGTAACCCATGAAATCAACAAGTAAGCAAAACACAGCAGAAATCTGTTCGCCATGACCATGCAAACAATCTACAAGAAGAGTGTTCATCACATCCTAAACGTTCTTTTCCTGTGTTGTACTAATTGCCCAAGAAATTCAGCTGGAGGAAGAAAAAAAAAAAAAAAAAAAGGCCATAAGGACTCAGTCAAGCAAAGACGCAGGAGAAAGAACAGCCAAACATCGTGTGTTTAGTTCAGGGACTGCTCTAACTTGACCCCTAAAGTTTCTCCCACGCCAGCTGATACAGGTCCGGAGTGCATGGGAACTTCCCTGCAGGCAGCGGGCAAAGAACACCTGCAGGGCAGCGCCGCCAGCTTAAAACCCGTTTACTGAACTCTTTTTTTAAACCTTTAATATGGTTTTTGATGCTTAACCTTCGAGCTGAAATGCAAAATCAACACAGACAGAAAAGGCCAAATCAATTTGAAAGAATGAGCTCCCTTTACTCCACAATGACTATAAAAAACTCCACATAAAGTTACTCTTACATACCTTTACTGCATTGAACGGAGGCAATGCAATATACACAGCTACATTTCTCACAGTCAGGTCAGTTCATTGTAAGGGTCTCCTGTTTTGATTAGGACTGGCCCGTGACAGTTCCCTTAGTTAAACTACACTATAGGGACAAAAGTATCGGGACACCCCAGTTTTTCGGGGTTTGGGCGTCACTTCCAGTGAAGGTGGATCTTAATGCTTCAGCAGACCAAGACATTTTGAACAAAGCCATGCATCCAATTTGGGGAAGAACCTTTTCTCTTCCAGCATGACTGTGCCACAGTGCCTGACATGGAAACACCCCAAATCAAATCTTCTGGAAAGCTTTCCAAGAGTGGAAGCTGTTCAAAGCAAATTTCCCAGCACAAGTGGAGAAGAGCTAGCATGAATGGAATAACTTCTCTGGTCTACAACTCTTGATTGCTCTGGGCTATGGAAAGCCAGCCAATTCAGTTCCCATTTCTGAACTAAGGGATCCTACAGAATGCTCTATCCATAGGGCGTCCTAATTAGGCAGCAGATGGACTCCCATTTCTGCGTGGTTAATTATTCGTGGGGCTGGTTGAATCATTAAATGGGTGGAAAGCTAGATAAAGTAGCTGATGTGCTCATCGCAAAGTGCATGACAGCAAAGCAAAAGCACATTGGACACAAACAGGTTACCTTAAAGGTGGGTGCGGCCAGACCCCCACAGGGCAAAAAGCCCACTGGGGAGGTAAAAAGGAGGAACAAGAATGAAATGTTTAGGCCCCAGCCAGGCACATGGCCTACTATTCATGTTGTGCACCCCAGTAAAATCGTATATTCACCTTTCAACAACAAAACAATTCATTTGTCTGTGCATTAATTTAGATTAAAGTGTTGCAATGTAGTTTTAACGGATAGCGCTCGCATTCTGCGAATCAATGAACGCACAAGTTTTAGAACTGAGTTACCTTGACATACAAAAGTATATATTTTTTTAATCTGAATTATTGAATGCCTTCTGTAGACGAGACCGGGAAGCAGTACGGAGGGATGAGGATGAGGGAGGGAAGGTCTGGCTGTAGTTGGTGAAAAACAAGCCAGTTAGCGAACCTAACAGTACCTGCAAGTCAATTAAAGGCAAATGCCTGAACAGTAGTTGCTTCAGAAGGAGTATGGCAGAGAGCTAAGCAAGGGAAGCTGGTATAGTTCATCCTACAGCTCACTTCATAGGAGTGCAAGTGTAAAGTGTCTATTTATCTTATGGGAACACACCACAGCACTCAGTGCGAGTTTGTTTTCTGCATTCAACCCTAGCCAGGAAACGCAGGGAGCAGTGTTTGGGCATGGTACCTTGCTCAAGGGTACCTCAGTGGTGCCACTGGCTGTCCTGGGATTTGAACCCACAAACTTCTGGTCACAGGGGCAATTCCCTAGGCTGCCCGCTGCTTTACTGGATGAATGGGTTAAATGCAGAGAAAGAATTTCACACGGTTTGCTGTGCTGTGCCGTCTTCACGTATGACAATAGGACACTTTCCACTCTGTCTTATCTTATCTGTGAGTGGAGGGTGGAGGGTGGATGGTGCAGAGTGACGGCTGGAGGCACCGGCCATGCACACGTCTCTTTGCTTCTACTCACAATCAAGGTGTTTCTTCTTTGGACCCATGATCTCATGCGTGGTGGCCTTGCAGACAATCTTGGAGACGGCAGAGCCGGTCACACTGTGCTGGGCTGCTGTTATCCGGTCCGTTATGCTCTGTCCAGACATCTCGGCTTGCAGATGTTAATGAAGACCCGAGAAACCCTTTAAATCCCCAAAACACCAGATCCGTCCCCCCTGAAGAGTGAGCAAACGGAGAAACGAGGAGAGCAGAAAAGGAGTTAGTGCAGGAAAATGTGCAGGTTTATTCACTGAGTGAAGTTTGGCTTACATACCAACAAAGTGTTAAAGATAGTCCTCTTCCAGATCTTCTCTAGCTCTCCCCTCTCTGACTCCGTCCCCGCGGGCACTCTCTTTCTCTCCTCCGGCTCGGCTCTCCTCTCCTCCTCTCCTCCTCTCCAGCCTCACCGCGCCTCCCCCTGGCCTGTCTATTTAAAAGGACTGGAGGCTCGCAGGAAAATGGCGGGCCTGTTTCCTCTCCTCTCTGGATCCTCCCAGAGGCTGGTGCGGTGGGTGGGTGCTATCACGCTCTGCCATGTTGGCTCAGGCCCGGGCGGAGTGGTGGTCGGACCCCACAGGCTATCCGCAGCTTAGAGCCAACATGGCGGCGCTCCTGCTGCAGCTGCCTTCTTTATTTACCGGCCCGGCTGGAGAGTGGGGGGGTGTGGGGGTGGGGGGGTGGAGCACGTGACCAGACACAGCTCCCTTTGCAGAGAGCGAGACCACAGAGTAATAGAATAAATATATACACATATTTATGTTTATGTTAAATGTATAATTTTATACTTATTTCTACTGTATGTTTTAAACATTTATATATATATATAGTCTACTTAGTTATAATAAATAAGTTAATAATTTTATATTTGTTTATATTAGATGTATGCATAACTTTGAATTTATTTATATTAAATATATTTATGAATTTACACTTCATAAATATAAAAACACACCCTGGAGGGCCTGTGTCGAACAGCATTTCAATAAACTGTATACTGAGTACTGACAATAAACAAATCTTAAGTCTTGAATCTTACAGTTTTATTTTTATTTATATTACATTTATTTAAGACTTTTAAAAGTCGTATTATTGTGTTAGTTTCCTTATTAGACTAGATTCATTATTCTATACGTACGTTGCATTAAATAATGGCTGACTGGCCTACGCTGGCTACCTGAATCAAGTTCAAGTCACTAACCTTTGCCTACAGAGTGACATCTGGGTCTGCACCCAGCAACCTTAATCCTATCATTCACTGTTATGTTCCTACACGTTCTTCTCCAAGGAACATTATCTGGTTCTA
Source organism: Brachypetersius gabonensis (assembly GCA_037577145.1). Taxonomy (NCBI): domain Eukaryota; kingdom Metazoa; phylum Chordata; class Actinopteri; order Characiformes; family Alestidae; genus Brachypetersius; species Brachypetersius gabonensis. The sequence goes on from JBBJLR010000037.1 coordinate 8,083,397, forward strand.
TCAGGCCTACTCACAAGGTGAACCCAGTCCAGACTGGTCTCATTCTGGGTTCCAGCTGGTTAAGTGAATTGCCAAAGACCAGAATCCCTCTCTATCTTTAAAAACCTCTTGGAGACTCATCTGTTCAGAGAGCATCTCCTCTTCTAATCCATCTGTCTTCTCACACTACTTATAAATAAAGATTTTAGCCCTTAGTCCTCTGCTCTGGTTCTCACACAGTCTCACAACGTCAGTGTTGCCTCGCATTTTAAATCCCTTTAGATAGAATAACTGTGTTATTCTGTTACATAGTAGTAAGTTTCACTTTAAAGCAAAGTGGCCCCTTATAGTCACAGGTGAAGCCATCACAGTGTGAACAGTGTGACATTCACCAAGTGAAGTAGGGGGCTACCACCGACAGGGGGCGCCCGCAGAGCAGTGTGTGGGGACGGTGCCTTGCTCAAGCATACCTCTAGTAGTGCGACTAGCAGTTTAGGGATTCGAACCCACACCCTTCTGATTGCAGGGACGACTCCCCAACCACTAGGCCACTAGCTGCTGCCAACAGGGAAACAAAACGATTTTCACAGCAAAGACTACAAGTGAAATATTTTCTAATATTTCACAGCTGGAGGCCTAGTGGTAAGTGCATTCGCTTTGCGACCAGGAGGTTGTGGATTCAATTCCCAAGACCACTCAGCACCTCTGAGGTACCCTGAGCAAGTTGCCGTCCCCACACGCTGCTCCCCGGGCGCTGTGTTCCTGGCTGCCCGCTGCTTCACTTGGTGAATGGGTTTAAATACAGAGAAAGAGTTTCACTCTGTTCACACTGCTGTGGTGTGTTCACCTATGGCAGAACGGTCAAAATACGCTTCATTAAAATTTCAGCCCATAAAAATCAACTCCATATTGAGTTTCTGATGTCAGTTATTGTGGAATAAGAGTTCAAATGGTTTTCATAGTGAAGACTTTAAAGAATAGTGACCAGTTAAGAGTCTAACAGGCCTCACTGCCAGCTGGGAAACTGCGGGGAAGAGAGAATCGCATTTTCACTATAACTCAAAAGAGAGACACGATCCACAAACAGAGAGAAAACAGTTGTAAATGTTTAATTATGACGGCTGGGTCCTTTTCTGTGACTGCTTAATCTGGGACTCCTTCCTAGGGTCGCGGGTATCCTGGGGTCGATTAGGAAAATTAAGATCAAAATTTCTTACATTTCCAATTGCACCAAAAGCAAAGGAGGTTCCTTTTATAATTATTAATAGTGTTTAGCCCTCTGGGGATTTATTAAGACAATGGTTTGCTATCGATCCTATTAAATGTTCATTTTATGAACAACATGTTTTATGAAGGTATATTTTACCTTTTTTTGGAGATCTGCATTATTGGTTAGTTCCTAAAAGGTAAAATTTATGTGAATTTATTAAAGAAAGTGTGATATTTGACTTTTCTTCCCCTCAAAATGGATTGGATTACTTGGCTGTGAGCACAATTGTCATTCTTGGGAAACTGGAGATGGTTAAAAGCTCTACAGAGCTTCTATATCTTCCATAAAGATTGTTTTTCTTCACTGAAACTGACGGAGAGCAGGAATGTTTTGCTAGAGAAACTTGATCTTGCTAAGAATCTCTAGGTAACCTTTCCTTTTCTTCATTTATCTTTATTGTCTGTTGTCTGTCGTCTCATTTGTGGCTGTCCGAATTTTGATTAAATTGTATAGAGTTGTACCCTATGGAGAGTTTTTCTTCAATCAAAAAAAAAAGAAAAAAAAAAATAATTACTGGTGAGTTGCGTACTCCCGCCATTAGGTGACGCACCGCAAACTTTCCTGCAACGTCAGACAGTATTCACAGTATGGGAACGCAAATGGCGCAGCTTTCCTGAAACTAACATGCTAATCCATGTTTCATTCATTCAACTAATGCTTGATTGTCTGTGTTGTTGCAGGTAAGATTTTTTTTTATCATTCATCAAACAATTTAAGGTACAAACACAATTATACGAAAGCACAATGTACAAATATTGCCAGGGTTCATAAAGAAAAAGCAGACACAGTGTAAGCATTAGCCTACTATCCTGCATACATTGGAATGATTTAATACGTTTATATGTTTTTGTGCTTTTTTTCTTCTTACATTTTTGAATAAAAATGTAAGATATACTTTCATATACTTTGTTCGTTCCACCAAAAATGTTTCATTTGTCATTAATGAACTGTTTCATATCGCAATAAGCTTGTATACAGTGGCACAATGGATCATTGCTGCAGGCAAGAGATTGGGCTCCTGTGACTTTCACCTGTGTAACACTAGAATGACCTTTAGACACTGAGCAAATCTGGAATTAAAAAGAACAAAAACTGTATTATTCTCTCCTAAATGAATGACGTCTGTATGGTTTTAGATTTGTTAATAAAATATGTTTAGGATTGTATTCTTGTTTCTATATAATTACGATTGTACACTTGCTTTTCAATGTATTTCTGATTTTATATTTGTTCATATTGTCACGTCGGGCCGTGCACGGGGAGTGAGGCGGGGCGCAAGCAGGCAGGTTCCATAAGATGGCTTTTTTATTATAAAAGACACAGACTCTACATACAAAACCAAAATAGGTACGAGGACCTTAAAACACAAAGCAAACTACATATAAGAAACACGAGGAACAGGGAAGGTGAGGATAATTGTGAGGGTTGACCAGCAACTGAAACATGAACTCACAGAACTTAAATACTAAACCTACTTGAACATGAACATCATAACACACAATCACTTTAATGAAAACACAGGACTTCTGACACTGAGACTCTATACACAAACACACTGAATTCAAAATAAGAGTCCCCGAACCAAATCCCAATAGCGGCCTCTGGTGGCCGCCCTGTGGACGTCACACATATGACAAATGTTTATTTTTTATGTTAATGTTAAACATATGAGTTTATGTTTTGTTATATTACATATGTCTGTGTTTTTAAACCTTTAACAACATACAGTTTTTATGTAACAGGAGTTGTATGAAGGTCTTGTTAATAAAATCGTTTTCTCAGTAACACTAGAACGACCTGTACATACTGACTATTCATTTATTCACGTCTGCTACAATAATATCTGCAATCATTCTCACATTAATGAATGAAATTTAGGACTTAAATTTTTGTTTGCAGAATATATCTAAACGCCATCAAGGTGAGGAGAGTCTTCCACACTACTTGAAGACGGCAGTTATAAGAACTGCTTACGCATATGTCGTATGTTTGCGTATGTTTAACTGGTCATTTTTATATGTTTGTCCTAATTCTTTCCTTTAAAGCAGTGTTTCTCAATGTGTGGGGCGGGCGGCCCATCAGTGGGGCACAGAGTCATGACAGGTGGGGCAAGAGAGACCTGGGGGACAGTCCTACAGAACTACAGGGGGGTCTCGACATACGATGTTTCGAGTTTACGATGCTCGCTCCCATGACTAGTTTGGTTGTGTGCGGCAGAAGTATATGCAGAAGACGCAGCGTAAGAGTGACGGAGTAACGTCCCCCAGTAGTCTTACCTCCAGCATTTTGGACTGTTCAAAGCGTTTTTACATTTTTTGGTCATTTTTCTATTACTACAGTACAGTGTACAAATATAATATTCTCATTTTTTGTGTCTTAGTTTCGTGTTTATGTTCGAGACAAGGGGTGTCGAACACCAGTCATGGAGGGTCGGTGTCCAGCACAGTGTGATGGTTCTCCTCCTTAAACACATTCACTAAACCTGATCATTAATTGTTGAGGTGAACCAAGAGTTTCTGAGAAGGGAAATCACCAAAACCTGCTGGACCACGACCCTCCAGGACTGCAGTTCCTCACCCCTGCTCTAGATTAGGATTTTACAACTGTGTTAGGATCAGTAAGTGACTTAGGCTGGGGTGTGTTTCGACTAGCACCAAAAATTGGGGTTGCATCACTATCATAGGAACAGAACTGTGTTGTTACTCGAGGACCCACAGTAATGAGACACATCAGAGTCATTTTCCCATCAGTTCCGTCAGCAACCCGTTCATTCACTGCTGTCAGAGCCTTAAGGGCTCAAAATGGACAGATATGTAACAGGAGCTAAAAGAAAAACAGGTGGTGCTTCTGAGAGAAACGAGGTAAAAAAAAAAAAAAAGTAGCCAAAAGGAAATACGACGAAGCAAATCTCGCTCTAGGTTTCACGGTTATTGTGGCAGGAGGTGAGGAGAGACCTGACTGTGTTTTATGTTTAAAAAAACTGGTAGCTGACAGTATGAGACCCAACAAATCAGAAAGACACTAGAGACTGAACTAATTTGTCTTGTTTTTTTTAAGTGCAAACTAATGAAGCAATTTAGGGACAAATTTCACAGAAAGTTGTTTAAAGTGAACGTTTTTTTGCACATCAAATTTTATTGAAGTTATTGTTAATGAATTCGATGTTGTCTAAATAAAGTTACACCTAGACTTTTCTGTCATTGTTTTGTTGCGGTGGGGTGGGAAATTATTTCTTACTGACAAGTAGGGAATGTCAGAAGAAGTTTGAGAAACACAGCCTTAAAGGATGAGGAGCACAGCAAATGTTACAACAGGGCAAAGCAAAATCCCACACAGTTAACGGGATTTATAGCTCACTTGTTGGACTATTTTGGGAATGATCTGTGGATAAAGTTCCTTTAAATCTAGTTTTTAAGTTTACGGACGAAGCTTGAGGTGGTTTTTTAAGACTAAAAATGTTGATAAAGGCTGTCGCCACAACCACCATTGTTCAGTAGGTCAGTGGTTGAGCGATTGTTGAGAATAGTGTTTGGTCCCAAGCCCCCCTAAAAAATAAATATTATACTATTTTAAAATTATATATATACATACATTTCATACAAGATATCACTGAGTGCTGTTACACACAAGAAACAAGACTATGAATTGAAATTAAAAATAATAAGTCTAGCTATCATTATTGAATTAAAACAATTTACTGGCTATTGAAGCTGCTGTAGGTAGCAGGCGGGCATTAGGACCCAGACGAAGCTACACGGCGCTGCTTGTTAGCGAGTAGCAA
>JBBJLR010000037.1:8114312-8136850 GCA_037577145.1 Brachypetersius gabonensis
CTATGAGTGTCCATAACTGTTCACTGCTTAACTTTACTTGTTTCCTTAAGTGAAAGGAAAGGTTTGGTGAAAAGTCTTCAGCCCTCTATACACGCTAATTCCTTCCTACAACCCTGGGGGCTAAGGCTAAGCCCCCCTTGTCTTTCCGCCCTAGTGACATCCCTGTTTCACTGTAGGCATACAGACAGGTTCGAAGACTCGTTCTCGCCCCCTAGGTATACATCCGTGCTAAAATATCAAGCGCGGATGTAGTTAAAATAAACAATAATGTATCATTTCTCATGTAGAATCTATTATATGGTTTTTGAGAATATTTAACAGTCTCTCCTCTAAAGTGAATAGGATCCTAGGGAGCACTTTGCAGCTTTATAGTTACATATCTGTTACAGATAAATATGTCTTATCAAAATTATCGATGGACAGATCCTACAAAAGGGCAGTCACTGCCCAGAAATTATTTGGGTGGTGAACCCTTGTCAGCTCAGCAGGGACAATGATGTGGTAAAACTACATGAAAGTATTGGGACGCCTGACCATTAGACCAATAAAGACATTGCATTTAAATCCATAGACTTTAATATGGACCACTCTTCTTAGAAGGCTTTCCAGAAGGTTTATTGTTTCTGTGGGAATTTGCACCCGTCAGTCACTGATGGATGAAAAGGTCTGGCTCACAATCTCAAGTCCAGGTCAAGACTGACTCTGTGCAGGCCAGTCAAGTTCTTCCACACTGAACTCCTCCAGTATGTCTTTATGGAGCTCACTTTGTGCTCTAGGATACAGTCATGCTGGAATAGAAAAGGTTCTTCTCCAAACTGGGTCCACAAAGTTGTAAGTATGGCATTTAATTTACCATAGCAGACAAAGTGGGGAACATATGCTGAAGACGAGGCATCCTGTCACCTGTTGATTTTTGGTTGCATCCTGTGATAACTAAGCCTGGGCTGAAAAGAAAGATATCGTTCAGCTACATTACTGTATACTTTTTCAAGCAGAGAAACGCAAGACCTGGCTCTAATCACATTAAATATACTAATCTCCTCGGCTCCAGACAGTTCAAACGTGTTTCGATCCAGAGCATCACCTCAGAGACCATGAATAAACAAGAGTAAACCTTCAGCATCTCAGTGTACTTCATGTCCTAAATGTTTCCAGTGTCTTTGTATATGGATTCCATCGTTTCACGAAAGCAAACATGACAGACATCGAGTCAAAGATGGCTGCAATAAGTGTCACCTTAGAGTCAAACATATGACCTGCCTCCTAAAATTATTGAAAGGTCTCAAGGTTAATGTTACACCTTCTCATGGTTTTTCAGATCAATGCTTTGTTTGTGTTCCAAGGTTCCTCTCAGGGTCAACATAAAGACTCTTGACATATTGTCTGACGTTAAACTATCCCAGAGAGGTCCTTCCAAGCATTGTCTTTGAACCCAGAGGGCTCAACACATACTTTATGAAGTTTCACATTGTTTGGTGAAGGGATTCTGTATTTAGAAGTGTACACAAAGGAAACAGGCCATTCAGAATAGTGTATCTTTGAAGGATTTGGGTGTGTCATTTCACTTTGTCCTAAGGGCAGGGCCATAGCAAAGTGTTCCCAAAAATGGGCTGTTGTTACATGCTGCACACTGGGGACACGCTAAGTTGCCGTGACCTTATTTTTGACCAATCCCACCTAGGAACCTGCTCTATAAAAGTGCTTCATTAGACCCCATCAAGACCAAAAGACTGAGGATAGTCAAGCAAAAACCAAGCATGAAGTATCTGATGCAAGGTGCGTACTTCTACTCTTGGACCCCGTCTTCACGGGACCTCGGGATCTTCCACTCAACATTGTCTAAAACCTCTGGATGTTGTGCTGGCGACAGATTTGGCTATATTGGTGATCTCTTTCTTTTATGCGCAGGTTCAAGCTCAACCAAGAGTTGGAAAATGCTCCTCCACCTTTTCCTCTTTTCCTTCGCTGTAAACGCTGTCAGCAGCCAGTTAATAACGACAACGTCGGCCAACTGTACCTCATACTTGAGAAAACCAGGTGCGTCTTCATTTTCTAATGTTACAAAAATCCATGGGAAAGTGGGTCATTTAGGTTCTGCTTTGTTTTTTGTGAAAAAAACGGACGAGACACCTTTTAGTCACATTGATCAAGTAAACTAATACAATACATGTTTAAAAAAGAACTGCTCTATGCAGCGTTTATCATTAAGGGGGCACATATTTCCAATTAGATGCTTCAGAGATCAACAAAATCTGACGAACTGTCAGTGGAAAATTGACCACTATCTCTATTTCGGATGGCTTTTGGCACTTATGTGACTTTTTATTTATTTGATTTTTTCTTCTGTCCAGGTTTTATTTCTAAAGTTCTTGCTATTCTAAGTCTATGTTCAGTTCTTGTTTGTTTCTTAATGTTGTCAAGCACTTTGGTCAACTTCGGTTGTTAAAATGTGCTGTAAAAATAAAGATTGATTGATTGATTGATTGATGTGTAACGACACTTAAATGCTTCTTTTTCTTCACTAGACTACAGTGACATTGCTGTATCCTGTGGCACAAATTCCATTAGTCTGGCCATACAGCTCTGTCCTGCTGTCTTTTCTGGCTTCAATGAGTCTCAGCTTTTCCTCAACAACATCATGGACGACCCCAACTGCAGAGGCACCGTGGATAATTCTGTCGCTCCTCCTGTGCTTCGCTACACTTTCCCTATTAATATGACCAGCGGCTGTGGAAGCACCCTGACGGTAAGATAAGGCTCTTCAGGCTGTCCCTGCTGGGGGAAAAGTCTTATTTTGAGAGTCTTTTATAGACAAAACCATAGATTAGTGTCTAACCTGCGAATGCCAACTGTAGCAGAGGAGGAGAGACTAGATGTTGTTAATATAATCATTATTAGAACAATAATTACTAGTATTGTTACGCAGAGAATCTAGCAAACACGAGGCAGCCATCACATACCAACACAAAATAACCATGCTGTTCTAAACAGACTAGTGAAAATGAACATGAAATAGGATCAAGTAATAGGATTAAGCTTCAGGTTGTACTAACTATTTTTCTCCAATTCTCTTCCGATTCGCAGACCACTAGCGCTCCGGGCACGGGAATATTCACAGACTTCTCCAACATCCAGACAGTGAACGTCAGCGGCGTGGTGAGATCATACGACACCACACTCGGCATAGTGACATACAACACAGACCTGAAGTACTACTACTCGTGTTCCTATCCCCTGGAGTACCTGATCAACAACACACGACTGGATGTGTAAGTACTGCTTATGGTTAACACTCACATTAGAGCAAGGAGCAATATATATATATATATATACACACACATACATACATACATTTAAATCAGGTTATGTGCCTTTATTGCATTCATAAGTGCATTCCAGGGTATCAGGTACCATTAGGTGTCAAACCAGTGAGCACAGGATACTGTATACATATACACATCCATATACATACATGTTTCTGCACAGATTTATTTGGTTACATTTTCTTTTTGTGATAATGCTTAATTACTATAGAACCCTGTGTTCACTAGTTGTAGAAGTGATCCCTACTGGTATCTGATACCCTGGGATGCCCTTATAAATGCAATAAAGTGACGTATATGTATGTAAATATATGTAATATTCAAATACACTACAGTGATGTCTTTAACAATGCATTACTGACAGTAACTGTTGATATTCAATGTTTTGACATATTTTAATCAAAGGACCTTCGAACTTTCTAGAAAGTTCTAGAACTTTCTTCCTTTAATCCTAATAGTTAAAGAAAAGATGCTCCGGCCACCCTTTCCTCTTCTATTCAATCTAGAGGATTATTTTCAGTCTTTCAGGCCTGAACAGGGAGTGACACCCACTACTGAAATGTTACTCTACAGTTAGTGTTACATGAAGTAGCCAGTGAGCACCACACCTACATTGGACACAATGCTAAATGTAGCACAAAGCTGACCAGTGCTAAACCACCTCCCACAGGTCATCCTCTGCCATCGCAGTGAGGGACAGGAACGGCAGCTTCATCAGCACACTGAGCCTCAAGTTGTACAGTGTAAGGCATTCCCTGCAAGATTATACTTTTTATTCTAAGGTTTAGAGCTAGACGTTGTTCACAGGACTTACTGCTGTGTTTAACAATCTTTCTATCGTTTCTATGGTTACATGAGAACAAATACTGTCCAAATACTGTCTGAACACTAAACATTCTCTGTTTTTCTTTATCATTTAGGATGTAAACTACACCACACCCCTTGTAATTCCTGCTCAGGGCATTGAACTGAGGTCCAACGTGTATGTGCTGGTCCAGGCCACCAACCTCACCTCTCAGTAAGAGAAGGCTTTACTTTCCTTGCTCATTTTATGGAAGATCTCTTACAGTTTCATTTTAAACTGTGAGCTGTGAAGAGAGATATTATTGGACAAAGCCGGTGTAAATTCTAATCCTAATTCAATTTAAATCTAAAACGATGAAATGCATTCTTGACAGAATGTTAAGGACAGACTGTGATTCTGTTTCACTACAGATACTTTGTGCTGCTGGACAGATGTTATGCCTCCGTGTCCCCATTCCCAACCAACTCAACCTACTTTAATCTGTTTGTGGGGTGAGTTCTACCATACAGAATGTATTTACAGAACCTTTACATGGGTGGAGAACTTCACAGCTGCCAGGAGTTTAAAAGCCACAATGGGAAGCTCTTAAAATGAAGGACCTCTATTTCAATACATTTTCTTGTAATATTGCCGTGTTCAAACATTCACCACATGAAAGGCAAACACGGGATCTCCAGTCTTAAGTGAATCTTAACAGAAGGGTATTAAGAATGATGGCCGTTCTCTTACACTAACATACCTCCATCTTAACCAGGTGCTACAGAGATCAGATGACCAGCATGCTCGAGAACGGTCAGAGTCAGTCTGCTCGCTTTTCCTTCCCCGCCTTCCGATTCATGGAGCAGCAGAACCAAACCATCTCTCGGTACTACCTGCACTGTATCACCCGACTGTGTGAGAGCTCTGCCTGCATCCAGTTTAAGGTGAGATCAGCTCATGCAAACTGTGCAAGCACATTCACAAATACACCTGCAACGTCTCGCGTTAAAAGACTACAATAAGTTCTGAAATTGAAGAAAAAGACACATTTTTAACTTTTATAATAATAATAATAATAATAATAATAATAATCGCTCATAGCAACAATAGAAAATCCTGATGCTGCGCTTATAATAAGAGTCAAATTATAGTTAAAAAAAGTTTTACATTTTTTTGGAGCCTTCAATGTATAGCTGGTTAATATTATTAATTATGAGCTAAAGGCAAACAGAAATGATGTATTTAACATTTTCCCTTAACTTATTATTTACTGTATCAACCAGCTATACATTGAAGGCACCAATGCCAGGAAATTGTAACTTTTTGAAACTATAATTTGTCAATTTTTTTTGAAAGACTCTTATTATAAGTGCAGCAAAAGGTATAAACAACAAAAACTAATGTGTGTTTTCCTATGGCATGGTAGGCTGGCCTATGCATGAGCACTGTAACAAATGTCCGTCTCCCTCATTCTGCTTCTTCTCCTCTTTTTGTCCGCTAGTCATGTGCCAACGGCAGAAGGAGAAGAGATGTGCAGCCAGTTCCTTCTACTCCTCAAGACGGACTCACAGATTCCACCACTCTCACCTCGTCTCTCATCATCACCCGAGCTGATACCGGTACAGACATATAATTATAGACACATGCATCAATGCGTCAATAACCATGAGTTACTTTGTGAAAAGATGTCTTGAGCCGTCTCTTCTCTCTCTTTCATTTCAGGTTCATCCAAAGAGCAAGGTAAGCTTTCTCTTCACAAACAGAATTCCTTAAATTCTTTCTTTAAAACCTACCATTGTAAGCCATTATGAATATGAGCCACTCTGTAACGCTACGTCTAGCTCAGGGGTGTGGAGCTCAGGTCCCTGGAGGGTTGTGGTCCAGCAGGTTTTGGTGATTTCCCTGCTCAGAAACTCCTGGTTCACCTCAACAGTTAATGATCAGGTTTAGTGAATGTGTTCCATCAAACTGTGCTGGACACCGGCCCTCCAGGACCATAGCTTGACACTAGCTCTAGCTGATGGTCCATTGATACCTTATTGGCCTTGTTATTCCATAAGACTGTGATGAATATTTTAATAACTGTGAAACAACATGTTTATTGGGTTAACAAGGCAGCGGTAAAACACTCTGTATTTGTGTTTCTCCCAGTTGTGTCTGGCAGTAAATCTGGTTCAGACTCGTCCCTTGGGCTGGGGGTAGCGGTGGGCATCCTGGCAGTCGTCTGCGTTGGGATCTTCGCGGCGGCCGTCGTCTTCTACAAGAAGCTCTTTGCCTCTGGCGGCTCCAAATTGTTCCGCAGCTAAAGCTACCACAGACTGCAGCGGCACTGCCCAATCTCAGAAAGAGGGCTGGTGTCCTGTTAAAGCTGGGCCAATCTCTCTCTCCGCTGGACAACCAAACAAGGTCTTCGTAGCTATCGTCATTAAGACGCCTGGCATCTTCTGGGCGACACTGTAATCTTTGGTTCCTTTAGTACAACTTGGTGAAATTATGTCGATCGTAGCAAATGAGAATGTACAGTTCAGTTCAGAGGTTTAGCAGTGGAGGAACTTCACTGGTCTGCCGCTTTTCCTCCGTCGTTTTTGGAGATTTCACGCAACAGCGAGAACAGGTTAGACTCTTAAGGCGGGGCTTTGAGAGATTTGACATATGGAGAAATTCTTCAAGGCATATACGGCACTTTAGTTTATAGTTATTTTATTTTGGTAATGGCATACACACTGCACAGAAGGGAGCGAATGAAAGACGACAGTGGGCGAATGATTGTGTTGCTTCATGAGACTTTTGAAGCTTAAATAAGTGTGATGCTGAAGTTCCGTTCAATATGGGGATCTCCAAATATTCAACCCAAATGTACTTGAAGTAGTCTCTCACTCCAGGTTCACGTTTAATCCATATCAGAAAACGTGTCTTATTAGTACTCTTTGAAAGGATTATACCAAGAAAGAATGTTTCTGGTTTTATATTTAAAATGTCCTTGCACTTTGTTAAAGATCTTTATTAAGGCTCTAATTAGACATTGATGTCTAAATTACAGACGTATATTTGTGATTCATTCATTAATGCATGCAGCATAATAAATAAACATCTAAACCAACTATGATTCTTCCTTGTCGTTTTTTTCTTTTAAGAAATACAACTACATGAAAATTACACATGAGTGGAATTCTGCTTTAGGAAAATGGCACAATTCCATCATTTTGTTATGCCATAAAATGTGCACATTTTCATTTATGTTAATGTTATAGAGTCACTATGAAACACAATGTACTTAAAATGTTCTTAACCTTGCCTTAATTTACCCCTGAAAATACACCTTCATTTGAATTAAGTGGCCATTCATTTGTGAACTGGCCCTTTAATTTTATCTTAAAAGTGAATTTAAGCCACGAGTGTGAAACCCCTTCATCTTAAACATAAGCGGTTAATTCGGGGGGTTCTATTATTTAAGGGGCAAGTTTGAAAACTAAGGGGAAACTAGTTTTACCCCTTAATCAGCCTTAATCTGTGCACTTTTCCCCTTAATTCCAGGAAATTAAGGACAAAATTAAGGTCATTTTAAGGGGTAGAATGAAGGTGTTTGGTAGCTCAGTGAGTATAGTATTAAAACAACCTTTACTCCTTAAAGCTCTTCTCTTCTCGGCTACTTGTGATGTGCTGAACCAAAAAGGGATCAAATACTAGCAGTCAGTTTATGCTCTCATACCATGATCTTATCTGGAAATATGAAAATGTATCGTCTCTATAGTCTCAAGTAAAAGTAAAGTGTCCCTTTACAGTCAAGTGTGAAACTTCTTTCTCTGCATTTTAAGTCACCAAGCTGGGGGCTGCCACCGATGGGGGCTCCCAGGGTGTAGTGTGTGGGGACCGAACCTAGCACTGTTGGGAATCGAACCCACAACCTTCTGATTGCAGGGACAACGTTGCAGGGACAACGCTCTAACCAATAGACCACCAGTGGCCCCATGAGCAAATTAACTGATCATAAGCAATAAGGAATCTCTTCTGGGATTAATTACGTTTTCTGATTCTGATCAAAGTTGTTATTGCGGTATAGAAGTCAAGGCAATCACTCAACAGTGATTGTGGCATTGTGGTATGAGAATCATTAATGTGAGACGAACTGATGAATTGTTCAAAAACACTATTTATTTGCATGATTTCAGCAATTCGTTTTGAAAACCAACGTCTCATTGCGGCCAAAAATGTTCGTGTAAACTGGTGAACTGGTTTATTGGCATCAAACCATTTACACTGGCACATTTAAAAACCTCCACCAGTAGAGTCAAGACCACCAATACTAGTCGAATCCAATGCAAGACCAATACTAGAGTTTCTTTTGTATTTTTATTATTTAATAGAGTAAAGAGTAGACTTTCCAACAATGCTGGTGATTTTTGGACTACACTCGTAAAAAAAATGACTGGATGCAGTAAGAAAATAAAAAGATACTTTAAAAAGTAAATAAAAAATGCAAAGCCAATATAAAGCAGTGTATCAACAGTGTCACTGTGAAAATGCCAGACACATATGATCTTAAGCTTGACCTTTCCAGCTCTTGATGCTTATTATCCTTCACCTAATTTCACAGCTTATATTCTAAAACACTATTCACAAGCCCAAGGTTCTTATTTCAGTGATACTCGAATCCCCATTCTCTCCACAGAAGAGCAGCAAATTTGATCTGACTGCAGCACAAACTCTCACTGCTCGGCTGATTCATCCCACCACGCACTTTCACTGCAGAGAGGAAATTGAACAAAATATTCATAATTCTTAGCCTCCTGAATGTCTGACAGTGTTCATTGTAAACCCCAGTCTCCTTCCCAGGAGTAAATTCACACATCTAGTCTCATTGTTCTTTGTATGAATTGATCAAACGCTGCTCGACGTCTACCTGCGACAGCAGTGATTAACATCTGTCTAATCTTGTCATACTGGATTTGCTTTGAATTATATCGCATAATCTCGCACAGTCGAGTGACTCTAATAGTGTTTTCACACAAAGTTCTTTCGAAACAAATGAACAGTTAAGTAAGAAAGTAAGTAAGTAGAGATTTATTGTCATCCCTGTACACAGTAAGACTAAATATCATCCTCCTGGACCATTGGTGCAACACAACTGGGGGTAAAAAAGAGGAAATTAATGGTAACAAACAAACAACAAACAAATAACAAAACCTAAATACAAAACCTCCTCAGTTTTACGCGAACCAGCATTCACGTAAAGCGGATTTTTCTGAGAACCCAACTGTATTACTGCCTCCTGTCCAGCGGTAATACACTGAACAGTTGTCAACCGCCATAAAAAAAGAAGAATCTGCTGCAGCATGTAGCATGACTTCTCCGTGACTTGTCCTCATATTTTAATGTTTTAAACTCCTCCCCCCTCAATTTTCAACAGTTATCTCAGTTTATTTGATATTAGTAAGCTGTGCCCTGTCTAAACATGTGGGTAGAGAAAGTTATTTCAACATTTCTTTTGTCTCGCTCGCTGCACACTGCTAATGCTAACCTCTTAATGCTAACCGCTAATGCTAACCATTTTTAAGCGATAAAGTGTTCTGATTCTGATTATTTATTTACCTATTTATAATAAATACCTGATTATTTCTTATTTTTAGGGTAATGCATTAAACTGAGCATATTTGTAGGCATATTAAGGGTTTACACTATAAACGCTTAATATGCAAAAAGCAGGGGATTACTGTATATATACCTAAAACCTTAACTAAATAATCTCAGTATTTTTCATGTTTACAGTGCAGGCACTTTCTTGTCCTTCTTTTATGACATTTCAGACCACAACCTCTTCAGAACTCAGATCTCAGTTGTGCAATGCATAACATCTGGGTCCTGATGTTCATTATATTATACAGCCAGTTGCCTGAGAAAAGATTAACAGAGTCAAAGCCATAGAAAATACTTTACTGGCACCAAGTTATTAAATCATGTCAAATGTTTACCACTGTGCCTGGAATAATCTTTGATCATTTGTATTGAAGACAGTACTTTATTAGAATTTTTAGTGCTGCCAGTGCTAAAGCAGACCACAAAGTCAACCACAAACAAACCCTAATGACACCAGCTTGGGAGGCAGTCTGAGTTTAGTTCACGTTCACACTCGTTTAGAGGGATCCGAGTTTGTCTGGATATGCACAAAAAACCATGAAGACCACTTGAAATGCCAAAATGGTCCAAGTGTTAAAATGCTCCTCTACATGTGCTTAAAAAAAAAACTCAACAGCTTTCCCTCCACAGCATGCAAAGCAAGATATCAGGTAGGAACCACAACTACTTAATTACATATAACGGGATTGCTGATCTGGGTGGAGCTGTCACTGTGTATGCAACTAGATATGTCTGGTTTAAGGTGTCTGTATGTGACATCATGCTGTTGTTGAAAACATTACTCTGGTCCTGTTTAGACCAACACAATAAGTCCCCACACTGAATTTCTCATTAAAACTGCATTAATGCTCTATTTTGCACATTTACGCAGCACTTTAATGATTTCAAAATGACTTTATTGCAATTATGCATCAGGCAAACACCTGTAATGACTTTCAAAATTAAGAGTAATATACATTCCATTAACTACAATATCCATTTGATCACAATGGTCTGCCAACCAGTTGAACAGTAGTACATCTGTTTTTGTTGTGAATGAACGTTAAATGTACTGTAGAGTTCTGGGTTGTGTAGACAGAGAGAAGAATGGATGGCTAAGGATGTATAACCACATAAGTACATCAAATAAAACACACATACTTGTTAAACTGGGTCTAGCTTTCCCCAAATGCATTTGATTTACTTAAGTGACATGATGTGTGTACCACTTTCACATGAAAAATACAAATGACATCAACACACACACACCTTCTCAACCAACATCAGTGTCTGACCTCATAAATGCTACAGAATGACTGGGCACAAAATCCCAAGAAGTTTGGACAAGGGTACCAACTCCATCTACTCTATCCACTGTCATGTGCTAGATTTCTTTAGGGGTTTTCCCCCTAAACAAAACATGGCACAGAGTATAGTATAGACAGGTGTGTGTGAGAGAGAAGGAGAAAGAAACTGGAATGCAACCCTGTGCTGTTTGTGGCAACAATGAATTCCTTTATCAGGCCTCAGCGTACATTAAGAAAAGACGCTGAGAAAAGAGACCGGTATACCGGACATCTTCCCGAGTCCCAACACATAAGGAAAGGAAAGTCTAAGAAAGGTGTGTAATTTCAATGAGTGCCCTGAGGGGAGTACCTTGGTACCCTGTTCACAAAGAGTTGTTCTTACATGCTAGACCAAAGAATCTTGCATTAAAGGAACAGCCTTATTGTTGTTGCTTTTGTCCCGTCCCTCTGAAGGACGTCCTTTAAAGCACTGCATCATATACTCTTAAAGTAGTATATGTGGAGGATTAGCAGGGAACAGGCAAGCATGAAGGATGATCCAATGCGAGGTCTGTAATTGAGCTGTGCTTCTTTTTCTGAACTTCTTGATGTTATTCTGACTGACTTGGCTGTTGTTGTTTCCTTTTTTATTACTCGCAGTTCAGAGCTCAGCTAACGGCTGGAAAATGCTCTTCCAACTTTTGCTCATCTCAGTCACTGCTGACGCTGTTCACAGCCAGTCAACAGCGGCGAACTGCTACGGCTACTTGAGACGACCAGGTATAGTATCTTTCTAAACAAATCTGAGGCTTGGTGGGGGATTCCATGTGAGAACAGCATGTGATCTGTTGAAAGGATGCTATACAAGTAAAGTGCAGGTCCTTTAAACACTGAAGTTTAATCTTAACGTTAATGAAGGGAAGTCTGGAACAAGGCCTTTTATTTCTTCATTTGTTTTTCCTAGAGTACACAGACATTGCTGTGGACTGTGGCACTAATTCCATTGGCCTGGCCATCCAGATTTGTCCAGCTGTCTACACCGGCTACAACGAGTCTCTGCTTTTCCTCAATAAGATCATGGACGACCCAAACTGCAGGGGCACTCTGGACACTTCCACTGCTCCACCAGTGCTTCGCTTCAATTTCCCGATTACCATGACGGCCGCCTGCGGCAGCACCTTCACGGTGAGAAGTGGCTTATTTATAGACAACAATATAGCGCACGGGTATCAAGTATATTACACCGAGTTGCAGGATATGTAATGCAGCCTTGCTGTAAACAATGAAACAGTTCATGGTGGGCAAAAGGTCGCACTAATTAGTTAATTAAGCTTCAAGTAGAATGCTATTTTTTACATAAACTTTTACTTTCATATACTTACACATATGTCATTTTTTAGTTTCACTGGATCAGATTCTGTACTTTAACTAAGAGAGATTGACATTGACATTATTTAGTTTATATTTGCCTGTACTTTTCCAACTGCTGATGTTTTCTATATATATATAAAAAAACATCATGTCACCATCAGAGATGTTCACAAGTCATTTTTACCAAGTCCAAGTCAAGTCTCAAGTCTTTGAGTGCCAACGCTTACAAATGGCGACTCTAAATGTTTAGAAGATATGCTAATTGGCCACGCCCCGTGATTACAATTGGCTGTTACTTAGCAGGGGACGGGGCTGTGTGCTGTGATATGCCCTCACCAACATGGAGGATTTGTCTAAATGATCTTAAATCTAAATGTAAATATGAAAAATATATCTCCACTCTAAATGTGAAACTCCACAGTTAGATGGGGCTCAGTGACCCCTTTCCAACAACCCCTCGAAAACCGTTATTAGCTGAAAACTGTTCATCTTTGACAAAAGTAAAGGGACACCGGGGCAAGGTGAATGGTTTTTGGGTCATTGGAAAGAGTGCGAGATATAAATAAATAATTCCATGAAATTAACATTGTTTACGATTTTAACTCACGAGTCACAGCACCCGAGTCCGAGTCAAGTCTCGAGTCGTTGAGGAAAGTATAAAGTCAAGTCGCAAGTCTTTCTTTGTGTGACTTAAGTGCGACGCGAGTCCAAGTCTCTGGTCACCCTAGTTTTAAAACCATAGATCAAAGTTAAATTACCACTGGAAGCTGAATGGCTCTGCAGAGTTTATTAACAGGAACATTTCTCATCTCTTTTTCATCTTTGTATACTGAACTTATTTGATATGTAGCCAAACAAACAAGTAATTTTAGGCAATGCAGACTGTTTCATAAAATTAATCTGGTTCTGCTTTTCTCCGCAGACCACCAGCGCTCCAGGCACTGGAATGTTCTCGGACTTTTCAAATATCCAGACAGTAAACATCAGCGGCATGGTGCAAGCCTATGATCCCACAATAGGCCCAGTGACATTTAATGCTGAGATGAAATACTTTTACTCGTGTGCCTATCCTCTGGAGTACCTCATCAACAACACACAGATGGATGTGTAAGCATTCCTCATGGTGTTTCCTCTTTCAGCAGCATTATGATAATAAAAAAAGAACTCCAGCCTGACAACAATGTCTCTTATCTTATATAACATGAATGGACAAAAAGTAAAACTCTTTGAAGATGCTCATGTGTCAGAAGTTTCACGGTCTTCTATTAAAGGTGGCAGTCTTGAGTGTTAGGCAGGGGCAGATTTGTGGTTTATGTCTGAAGGCCCCGGTTGAAGACATTTTCATTCAAAATACAAAATTTACTTCTCAGTGCTTCTTGAAGAAGTAAACTCAGCAAGCAGCCAGTCACTCCATACACTACAAAGCAAAGCTCCCTTAAAATTGAGAAAAGTAGTTTAGAAGCAGCTGATTTACAATTGCAAATCCAAACAATCCTCCATCACCAGGTTAACAGGCATCATGCGAATCAGAAGTCATTCGAAGTGTCAGGATGCCAAAAATATATAGATTGTTAAATTATTGATAAAGTACAAGTTTAGCAAGAAGCTATTAACCCACAAGGACATTTTTCACCAACTTCCAATAAATACTAGTGACTGTAGATCCTTGGGCAAGACACCCAACACTGCATTCACCTACATGTAACATGATTTTAAAAAATGTACTAACTTCTAAGTGCCGCCCCTTCGTCTATTCCTTCTCGATAGTATCATTTTTGTTTTTAAGAAAACCAGATTTCACCAAGTGGTTTGAGACACAGAAATACATTGGGGTCATGTTTGGAATGTACAGGTTCAAAGGAACTGAAACCCTGCATTTCTAGTTTGTGCTAGAAAGCGATGCCCTTCTGAAGAACATGACTACATAATAATGCAGGATTGAGAAGAAGAACATCAAGTATATCTTCTACACAACATATAACAGCAAGAACTTCCTTCACACTCTAGTTTAGCTGAAAACACACTCTGCTATTGCAGTGCGAGTCCCTGGAAATAATCTAGTCAAACGTTCCTGATAAAAACGATCCTCACCAAGACGTGCACCTGAAGGTTATAGAACTGGACTTCAGCTAAGACTTGATTTCCACAGTCTGCCAGTGAAGCTCTCAGGCCACTCTGTCCTCTACGACTAGTTGTAGATCACATCTGTGATTCAAGATCGGACAGTAAGTGCTTTCATTTTGGTTGTCTTAGGGTTAGGTTGGCAGTCCTTGTCCTCTACTAAATTCTCTCTTTAGTTTATTTGACTGATCTAACGTTGGAAAACTCTTTGCCCCCCGCAGGTCGTCCACCTCTATTGCAATGAAGGACAGCAATGGCAGCTTCATCAGCACGCTGAGACTCAAACTCTTCAGTGTAGGGCAACTCAACTGCATCATACGTTCATACAAGCTAAGAATGACCTGAATACGAGCTCTACTTGCGCTTTATACAGTATATTAATTCACAGAACCTGAATAATGTCACTCTTCTGTTTCCTTTAGGATACAAACTTCACCACACCCCTGGTCATACCTCACTTGGGGATCGAGCTGAGGACTAAAGTATTTGTGCAGGTCCAAGCCACCAATCTCACCAGCCAGTACGAACACACTTTTCAGCTTCACATTTTGATCAACATGCTTTCAGTGTAAATCCTAAACGCTGAACCTCAAAATCCTGTTTCATTTTAGGTACTTTGTGCTGCTGGATAGGTGTTATGCCTCTATATCGCTTAACCCATACAACACCACCTACTACAACCTCTTTGTGCCGTAAGTTCTCAATTAGCAGTGACTCATGTTTAGGATAGAGTTTTAGGATTTTATGCAAGCGTGTTTTTCTGTTATGATTTCTTGACATATGTTTTTATGCAACCCAGTCTTTTGTGCAGCCATCATGAAATACAATATAATCAAAATACGTGCTGTGATCACGATTTAGGGTTTTATTCCATGCTAGAACAACAATTCACTACCCTGTATTTTAATGCACACTGCGTAACATCGGCAGTATCAGCGCTAACTGGTGACTGTTAGGTTCAGTGTTAGGGTTAAGGTTAGGTTTAGGGTTAGGATTAGGATTAGGGTTATAGATTAGGGTTAAAAATAGGGTTAACCCTTAAACCTATTAAAATACATAATAAGGAAAAAATATAAATATATAAAAATATAAAAATATATATTTTTGTGCGGATTAAGGATGGGGTTTGGGATTTAGGGGTTTAAGGGTTAGGATAAGAGGTTAGGATAAGGAGTTGGGACAAAGACAGAGTAAAGGGTTGAGATAAGGTGTTATGGTAAAAGGTTAAGGTTAGGGTTAGGGTTAGGGTTAAGGTTAAGATTAAGGTTGAGGTTGAGCTTGAGCTTAAGGTTAGGGACTTTCCCCATCTTATGGCATTTTTTAAACCTGTTTTAACTGCTTTGCAAACAAAAAAGATAAAGAATAAACTCATTATTTCTCTCCTACTGTCCCTCAGTCACCAGTTACAGCTGATACTGGCAAAGTTACACAGTGTGCATTAACATACATGGTAGTGAAGCGTTGTCCTAGCACAGAAACAATGCTAAATCGTCATCGAGCACGTATTTCGAGTAAATTGTATTTCATGATGGCTGCACGAAAACTTGTGAGACCGGGCTCTTTTATGTTGAACTATAAGTGTAGAAGTGATGCTCATTGGTGCAGAAGTAATTTCGAGCAATTCTACTCAAATTCTAATCTCCGTACGCAGTCTTAGGCTAAAAATCCACTTGAATGTGTTCGGCTGCATTTAGATTGAGGGTCAAACAAGCAAAAACCCCAAAACAGCATGTCAGTCAGGAAGGTAGCATGTTGCTCTAAGCATTTAAAGGCCGATTTATACCTCGTCAGGTGAAGATGTTTGTGTAGGTGTCCACTAGGGCTGCATGATATTAGGAAAACTTGCGATATGCAATAATGTTGAGTGTTGTGATGGCGATATCACAAGCGATAAGTAAGTAATAACTTAGCCTTTATAGTGTTAATGTTTTTCTGCTTTGGATTTGCTAGTGATATAGACTCTAGATGCTTCAGTGTTTAAAGTTTTTTGTTTTAAAGTATTTCCTTAAACAGAGCATTTAATGCCTCCCATAAATCATTTGAACCATTGAACATTGTTGAAAAAAATCTGAAAATATTTTTTAATAATTTTAAATCTTAAATAAATGTAAACCTAAATTAAAATATAGTAAGTTCTTAGCCTGGAAAAAAAATAGCAAAATGAACAATCTGTAACAGCAGCACAGAAGATGTAGAAACTGCCCAGTGATTTTTTTGCTCTCTTCTCTGTGGCTCTGGGTGAAGAGTTTTGGAAAAACACCATTTATTGCAGTTCAGTCAGGTTTTCGCGATATGGGTATTGCACATGTTGATATCGCGATGATGGTAAATTTGCGATATATTGTGCAGCCCTAGTGTCCACCTTGTAACATAAACTAGGATGTAGGTTCTGAAACCTGGTCCTGCATGTTTTAGTGTTATCCAGCTCAATCACACTCACTTCAACACAACAATGACTTATTAAATAGCCATTTGGTTTGATTGCATGTGTAGGGAGCGTGGAAAACACTAAAACGTGCATCGATGGTGGGCTTCAGGAACATGGTTGGGAACCCCTGCACCTTGGGTCAGCTAATACTTTGAAGATGAGTTGGATGAATGTTAGTAATGCACTTCTTCTGACAATGCAATCTCAGATTGGGTCTCAGATATGGTTATGTGCATCTTCATAGTAGTATATTTTATTTTTAAGACATTTGTGTACATTGGTGGTTTGCATTTAAGTGAAAACAATGTAAATGTCTGGGTGTTCTACAGGTGCTACAGTGATGAGATGACCAACATAATAGAGAATGGCGAGAGTAACCAAGCACGGTTTTCCTTCCCTGCTTTTCGCTTCACAGAGCAACAGAACCAAACAGTTTCCACCTACTACCTGCACTGCATTACACGACTTTGTGACAAGGCTGTCTGCGGAGCCTATAGGGTAACCTTAGAAGCTTCCACATTTAAAACTAGGCTCTCTTGTATTTGATCAGGGCTTCATTTGAATTTTTTAACATTCAAATTATATTTCAGCATTGATTAAACACGCATACGTGTACACTTACATACGTACAATCTACATGTTTCTTATCTGCACACTATCCATCTGCCCACAGATGTGCCTCAATGGCAGAAGGAGGAGAGACGTGGGGTCTGCCTCGTCTTCCCAAGATGGAGTCTCAGAGTTAGCCACCATCACGTCTCCTCCCATCGTTACCAGAATGCAGAGCAGTATGCCTTTTGAATCATATGCACATACACAAAATACCATTCACAATACTTTTGAGCTAATTACGTTTGACAAAAATAATTTATTGTTTACAAAAATGTAAGTTAGTAATCTGAGAGTCATTTTTAAGTCAGTTTTTAGATTTAATCCCCCGCTGTTCCAAAAGCAGTTCTTCACTATACACTGTTTCCGGGTATAGTGAAAAAACGTGTTGTTGTGTTTTGGTAAAAACAAATGCCTTAAAATGCCTATTTTTATAGTCATTTTACCCTAAATGTGTCCCCAAATCTGTTCCCAGAACACTTTAATGTTATTATAAACTCAATTTAATGAATTACCCTTAAAGAAAATGTAAAGGTGAATTTAAATTCCCCGCCGAGATCTGCAACTGGGAAGATTGCGGGACAAAAGTTTACTCCCGGATTGCGTTTAAAGTCACAGTTTTCGGGGAATAACCCCTGATCTACTGGGGCTAAAAATACAAATGAGGGCTCATTGGAAAGGTCTCCTGGAGATCTACCGAACTGTGGAGTTTGAACTCGGAAAGTTGTAGGACAAAGTATTGGGACACTGCGGCGAGGTCAACGGGTCCCCTTGTGTGAAAACATTCAGAAAAAATATATTTATTGCCACAAAGAAGCAAAAAATGTGAGAATTTTTGCAGTTTCCTCATTTGTTGTGGGGATTTCTGCGTAAAACTATGAGTTCGGTTCTCAAAAAAATTCTGCATGTGACTGAATCCGCGACTCCTGATCCGCGTGAAACTGTATTACTGTATTTCAGCCAGTTTCAGATAAATACTATCCAGTGTGTTACTCTAAACTACATATAGCCTACAATCTGAGAATTCAAAACACAAGTGAAAATACAAACAAGCCTCTACATGTTCACTATCCTGCTTCCAAATATAATATTTTATACCAAAACTGTTAGCCAGATAAAGCTAAATAAACAAAAATTCTCCCATTTATATGAACTGACCCATTCACCATAGATATTGATCAGGGGTGTCAAGCTCCAGTTGTGGAGAGTCGGTGTCCAGCACAGTTCGATGGTTCTCCTTCTCAAACACATTCACTAAACCTGATAATTAACTGTTGAGGTGAACCAGGTGTTTCTGAGCAGGGAAATCACCAAAACCTGCTGGACCACGACCCTCCAGGACTGGAGTTTGATACCCCTGATATATATATAAAAACAAATGAACGCTGTGATGTTGAATGCCTTCCGTGTTTGCTAAGTTATCTTGCAAAGAATGATTACACAAAGAAAGAAATATTTTCTTTTTGGATATTTACAGATTGGCAGACAGCAATGTTAACTGCAAATATTTATTTGCAGGGGTCATGCCGGTAGAGGCTCAGCAATATATAAATTATTAACATTATTTAAATTATTTACTAATTTTGTAACATAAATCTTAACGTAAAATCAGCAACAATGTCATCTAAAATATAACTATAATTTATGTGATACTGTCCAGAGAACACAAACAAAGGCCACTGTAATCAGAGACGGGAAGTTTGAAAGTTTGAAAGACGGGAAGCCAATCTGAGATCGCTATTTATTTCTCCTTGCTGCTGATTGGCTGCTGCCATTTGACGCAGCTGCAGTCTAGAATTTCCCCGTGGAGCGTCTCGAGTGTTCTCATGTTTTTTGTTTTGTTCTTCTTAAAGCTCTGTAGTTTTATTACTGTAAATTAAATTAATTTATTACTGTATTTACCTGCTTATACCAAAGAAAAGGCGCTGCATGACTTACAGTACAGTCTATACAGGGGTATAGATATAGATGTATATTTACATTCTAGCACTGCAGGAGTTCAGTGTAAACTATACCATACAGATACGGGTTCACCGTCACATTTACTTTAAGAGTAAAGTGTTAATGAGTTTCAAATGAAATAAAAATGTTCTGGGAGCATATTTGGGGGCATATTTAGGGTTTACACTATAAAAATTGGTATTTTACGCATTTATTAACTAATATGTTCTAAATGCATTGACGTATGTTTAATGAAATATGTTGGTTAACTTTTCTATTTTCTTTTGTTTTAGCTGTTCCGTCAAACTTCCAAGGTAAGATACATCTTCCAGTATAAAATTGAAGTAAATGTCTCTTTGTAAGCACATCTGTTGGAAAGTGTTTTGTGACAGCTGCCGTTTCCACTCTCTCTGTGTATATCACTCTCAGACACATCTGGCTCTCAGACCGGCTCCGCGTCCTCGACTGGGCTGGGGGTGCTGGTGGGTGTGGTGGTGTTTTTCTGCTTCATGATTATTGGGATAGCTGCGGTATATTACAGGAGCCTCATTTTCTCTATCGCCTCTAAAAGGTTCTTAGTTAAAAGCACTGCATTTCCTTCAAAGTGATTAAAGGAATCCCTGTTTCCACTCTGAGAATGGCTAATGGCCCACCTACTGGGCTGGGGTTTGTCTATGAGAGGGGTCAACAAAGCAATAAGTAAAACAAGCATGTATTTGAAACAGAGAGTGATAGAGACAGAGAGAGAGAGAGAGACAGAGAAATATAAAGTATAGTATATAAAGCACAGTAAAGTGTATAAATGCATTTAAACACCATTTGACGGGTGGCGTTCTAGTGGGTAGGATACTTGCCTCTGGACCAAGAGGTCATGGGTTTGAATCCCACCTTCAGCAGACCACCACTGGGTTCCTGAGCAAGACCCTTAACCCCAAGCTGCTCCAGGGACACTGTCCCCTGTAGTCAGGGAGTGGAAGTCGCTTTGGATAAAAGCTTCTGTTAAATGCCGTAAATGTAAATGTACTATATTCTTGTCAACCACTGTCAAAACTGTAAGGAAGGTTATATGTGTTGTGCTTTCAAATGATAATAAAATATACACATTCCTTGTTACAAACTGTAAGTTAAGAAAGAAATATGTGTGTGTGTGTGTGTGTGTGGGGGGGGCGGGGGGACGACGACGATGTCCAGTGGTCACAGCTTTTTTCGTGGCAATATATAAATGTTTGTATCTTTGAGCTAAATTAGACAAACATATATTTTAATAATTTTGTAACATAAATATTTATGTAAATTCAGCTACATTTCCAAATAAAAATAATTATAAATGTTTTGGTACTGTGGAGAGAAACACAAAGAAAGCGCCTCCTGGGACGCTGAAATACCGCTGTAGGTAGGTAGGAGGTTTGAAAGTAGCCAATCAGAGCACTCTATTTATTTTTCCTTGGTGCTGATTGACTGCTGCCCAGGACTTCCGTGCCGGAGTGTCTCGAGTGTTCTCACGTTTTTCGCTTTGTTATTCTTAAAGCCCTGTATTTTTATTGCTGTATTTACCTGCTTAAAGCAAAGAAAAAAAACAGTGCATACCAAAGAAAATGTACGTGCATAAATTACAGTGCATGAACATACAGGGGTAACATCCATATTTACATTCTAACACTGCGGGAGTTCAGTGTAAACTGTACTGTAGGGATTTACCTTTACATTTTCTTTAAGGCTAATGAGATTCTAATGAAATGAAAGTGTCTTGGAAGCATATTTGGGGGCATATTTAGGGTTTACACTATAAAAATAAGCATTTTTAGGCATTTTTACCAAAACACAACAATGCATTTTTTCATTATATATAGGGGCTATTGGAACTTATCTGTTTCAAATCTTTTTTTGCCCCTAAAAGCTATTAAAAACACACATGGATGCGTGCTCACATCCCAATAAAGAATAAAGGCACAGAGCGTGTATAACATAAGTAATTTTTGTAATTATTGTGATGCTGAGCAACGCTTATTAAAAAAAAATCGCGATTAATCGCATGGTTTACCGGGATTAAAAGGATTTTAATAAAAAATCGCTCGATAAAATAATAGCCAGCAATAAGTAAATAATGCGCTAACGCAAAAATAACGCAGTAACTTGCCCAGCCCTAAATTATTGTAAAGGGACAGAAGACATTCTCATTTGTATTATTTTTTTAAAAACTAGCTGTTCACCAACTTCTGAATTCCTACAGAAGCAGAAATTGCAAATGCACTCCACAGCTTCTAACAGGTCAGGATTTCAAGAGTAGCTGAGAAAAGATCGTAATGCATGTCATTTAATAGGTGGATTAATATGCGGAAATTTGTATCATCTCTATGGATTTCTGGCCCAACACAATGGGAACAGATGCAAGCAATTATGTCATTAAGTTGAACATTTTTAGGCTGCACTAAAAATATCTCAAGCTACATTATACAGCAGTATCACATGAACCAGGTTTCAACTGACACACACTGGATCCTACGTGACCTACTCCACATCAGAAATTAGAACCCAATTTCTCCGCTCGCATTGTTAAAAGCATTCATTTCATTGATACTTGAGTCTTCATTCTCCTCACACAACATATGTGCAGAAAACGTGACTCCCACAGAAACTTGTGACCCAATTAGAAACCTGTACTTAAAATAAGGAATGAAGAATTAAAGACAACCTCTTTTCTTGTTCATTTTTATTCTTTCAATGATTAATATTTGTATCCTTTGGTCACCTTGTGCTTGTATATATATATATATATATATATACAGTACTGTGCAAAAGTCTTATGCAATTGTGCAAATTGTTTGGTGTCATTTCTATCAGCAGTGGCTTCTTTCTGCAGCAAAAACAGCTGAATATTGGAATAAATGCAAACAAACAAGCAGTAAAAAGTATCAGGATTGCTTTTTTCTAAACAGTGATGGATATTCTGAGAGCTGTTAGAAGAACACAGGTTTGAATCCAGGGTTCTGCTCAGGGCCTGCAGTCTTTGGGTGAATGAATAAAATTCCATAATCAGCACCGAATTTAATCTCCTGCAGTAA
>JBBJLR010000037.1:8148286-8161070 GCA_037577145.1 Brachypetersius gabonensis
AGTTAGTGATCCTGTTCCACTACGGTTCTACTGCACATTATGGCAAGAACCACTGAACTCAGTAAAAAAACAACAGTACATCATTCCCTGATTACAGAACAGAGTCTGGGTTCTTTAGCTTTTTTTTGTTTACTGCATAATTGTGTTCCTTCATCATTTGGTTTGTTTTACTAATCGACAATGTAGAAAAAAATAAAAACAAAGAAATAACATCGAATGAGAAGATGAACTTTTGACTGGTAGTGTAAAAACCAAGTGATGGAGGGAAAAATACAGAGCAAAAAAACGAATCGCAAAATAACGGGACAAATGCACAGAGAATCCACAAACACAGACTGAAACACAGGGGTGAATATACTAACTAGGGAATCGTGAATATGTGGGCTGGGGAGGACACAGGAACCGGACACAGGTGAGAACACTGAGGAGGAGGCGGGACTAGGGCGGAGACTGACATTAAACAACAGCAAACTCACATCACAGACAGACACATGGTGGGGTAAACAAAAAAAAAGGCACACGGAACAGGAAGGAGGTAAACAATAACATAGACAAGAAAACTGGGACCAAAACAGGGAGATTGTGCCTCTAGATATAAGGTGTGAAGATCAAGGAGTTCTACCCACTCAGCATTCAGCACCACCAGTATACTGATTACCGCCTGATCATCTGGAATCATCTGCTCCTGGTTCTGTTTCAGTTAGTTCTGCTTGAATGATTCATACGTAAGTCCCAGAGTGTCTTTCCTCTGAAACCGGAGAACTGTTCCTCAAGACTGCATTAGAAATACAAGAACGGAAGCAAAATATGAGGACGTGAGTGGAGGCTTTTGCTCAGAGCTATATATAGATATAAACACACACAAACACACACACACACACACAAATACACACACAAACATATATGTGTGTTTGTCATTATCTTTATCTCGTTACACCTAAAACAAGCACATAGCACTTGTAGAAACTCCATTTATATGTAGATGCCATTCGTGGCTTTTCTCTGGCAGCGACTGAGCTTGTGTATCGTAATTTGTTTATCGAGCTCCTGAGACATCAATTTTGTATAAATCTTATAAGATGGCCATGTGCATATGAGCTGTGTGTGTGTGTGTGTGTGTGTGTGTGTGTGTGTGTGTGTGTGTGTGTGTGTGTGTGTGTGTGTGATTGGAAGGAAGAGAAAACGAGATATCAGGGTTATTATGATCATTACTGTGTCTGGCTTTGCTACAATTGAGTTTTTACAGAGCAGCCTTGAAGAGCATAACCTGAAAGCATTATTGTTTGAGTGTGTATGTGTGTGTGTGTGTGTATATGTGTTTGTGTGTGTGTGTGTGTGTGTGTCAAGTGTGCATGTGAGCAGGAGTGTGTGTTTGTCCCACAGGCGTCTGCAGGAGGGGGCCAAGCGCCATCGCTCCCTCTGATCGAGTGCAAAATGAACAGCCTGATGGCTTCGACTCATCTCTCTCTTAATTCAGAGAGGAGAAATGAAAAATGCTTGCTGTTATTCATTTCCCGCGCCATCACTCACTCACGTGCGAGCAGCGTGAGTCACGCGCCGGGAGAGCGCCAAAGACAGGCTTCAAACGTACGATGTTTACAGCAATGTTACAAAACAAGCCTGTTTCCCTCTTATGACTAAGAGCCAGCGCTAATGACTGAAGCCAGGTTTACTCGGGCTGAGGACAAAACAGCGGGAATAAAAAGGAAAACGGGAATAAACGCATGTGCAGAGTCACACGGATATAGCGCAGTCACACAAAAGACTCACAGAAGCCGGCTAAAAAAAGACTTTTGAAGAAGACGTGGGTATTAGAAAATAGTCATGATAGCTGACAGATGACTGTAATTATCTCGTAGTGCAAACGCTCCGGCTAAGAGCAAATCAGCCCCGGCGCTTTGTCTCTATCTGCTCTCCGTTCTCGGCAAAGTGGAATTTGAGAGCCCTTTGAACGCAAAGTGCTGCTGTTACACCATCATCTAACTTCAATTTGGTGTTAATGGTCCCACCGATTTATTACCCATGGATATATATATGTGTGTGTGTGTGTGTGTGTGTGTGTCTTCAGAAGTGGCTGCAGGAGAGGAAACTGAATCTTGTAATTTTGCCAGAATTGTTGTTCTACAGTGTCTCTCATCAGAACACGAAGTGCGAAGACGTGAACTTCCGTTCTCAATGACCCTCTTGGTCGGCATGAGCGGCGCTTCTTTGTGTTTTGTTAGGAAAGTGATTGAAAATACATGTCTACTCTGCTACGAATCGTGCAAAAAGGTGAAAGTACTTCTCTCACATTCCTTCAAAGGATCTAAACCCTAATCACTTTTCCTGCCCTGTGGAAAGAGAACTATACAGAGAACCATTACAGAATTTCTGACTCAGTTAAACATAATCCTGTTGATTTTTGATTGTAAATTCACAAACAAATAAGTGATAAATCAGCCTAAACGTGGCCTGTAAATTCAAAGAATATTTTTTTTACTGTTTTCAATTTATTAACCCTTATGTGGACCCACCACAGCTCAATGTGAAATTCTTTATCTCCATAAGGGGGGCTTAGCCCCCAGGGTTGTAGCGTGTATAGAGGGCTGAAAACTTTTAACCAAACCATTCCTTTCACTTAAGGAAACAAGTAAAGTTAAGCAGTGAACAGTTATGGACACTCATAGTATTGTTCTGTTGAACAATAGTACAAATAGTACAAACGGCGCTACCAGAGAAATATTACTAAACGGGCTCCGGTTGCTATTCGCTAACAAGCAGCTACTGTACGTGTAGCTTCGCCTGGGTCCTAATGCCCGCCTGCTACAGCAGCTTCAACAGCCAGTACATCATTTTAATTCAATAATGACAGACATATTATTTTTCATTTCAATTCATAGTCTTGTTTCTATTTGTAAAGTGCGTATCTGCACTCAGTGAAATCTTGTATGAAATGTATGTATATATAATTTTTTGAAATAGTTACTATATTTTTGGGGAGTCTTGGGATCATTTTGGGGGGGCTTCAGACCCCCAAAATAGACCTAATGATGTCCATGCTTGAACCCATTCAAAGTTGGGAACCCTCCACCTTCTGATTGCATGGCCAACACCCAAATCACCAGGCCACCAGCTGTAGAATAATTTTTTTTTTTTTTATCATTTTACTATAGCAATAATCACTTTTTATATTATCAGATTTAAAACTTTAGTGTTAATGTCTTATCCCAAGTACTTTTCTCCAAAGGAAAGCCCTTATTCTTCTGATTTACGAGATCTCAAAACAGCCAACTTGCGCAAATCACTTTATACATCCTAAAAAATGGCTCATTTGACATCAAGTTATTTAAAAATAAGGCTATTTGTCACAGTCTCGCCTCCTGCCCCCGGCTGTCCCGGTCACTGGAGCACTGAACCACGACTCCCCCAATCCTAACTTGTTTATCCTTGTTTATCCCCCAGTCCTGTCCTTGTTTATTTATAACGGGATTTAAAAAACTATCATTGTGTGGAAGACATTGTGCATTATTTTTGCTGTGAGGTGCAACAGTCTATGTGCAATACTATGCAATGTTCTTACCAGCTACCAAATATGTCCAATTTTGTTTGCTGTCCTCTATGTGGCGCTAGTGCAATATTACTACTTATATTCAGATTATGGATGTTTTCTTTCCACAGATTTTTATTTTGATTCAGATTTTACTTCATTTTATTTGGATTTTGATTAGATTCTATTTAGTCTTATATTAGTCTTCTTTTATTTATTTTATTATTGTAGTTTATCTTACTTTTTATTTTACATTATTCCGGTGTCTAGTGTCTCTCTCTGTCTGTGTGATGTGGCAGTCACCACATAAACAATTTCCTCCGGGATAAATAAAGCTTTCTGATTCTGTGCTTCACCGCCGTCGCTGTAATGTTCTGTCTGTTTGTGCAGTGCTGTCTTTTCCTTTGTGCATTTCTATTTCTGCAGTTTCTATTTCTATATTCTATTTTTACATCAAAGAATTACTTCTACAGGTCATCCTTTTTCTGTACCTCACAGCAGCAATCAGGACACCCTTACTTTAACTACACATGTCTTTAACATTATTACACGACAAATCTAGATACTTCTATTGCCAAAAACACTTGTCACCACATTACAATAATACGCAGGGGTTACATTCCAAGATAGTGAAATACCGCTTTGTTGTGTTTTGTTAAAAAAAAAATGCCTAAAAATGTCTATTTTTATAGTGCGAACCCTAAATATGCCCCCAGATCTGCTCCCAGAACACTTTAATGTAATGTTAAACTCAGTTTAATACATTGCCCTTAAAGAAAATGTAGAGGTAAATAAATAATCAGAATCAGCAAACTTTATTGCTTAAAAAAACATTAGCGGTTAGCACTGGCAGCGTGCAAAGACTTGTCCACAAAAGAAATGTTAAAATAACTCACTCTACCCACATTTTGAGACAGACACAGCTTACTAATACTAAATAAACTGAGATAACTGTTGAAAATTGGGGGGGGTTAAACACTAAATTACGAGGACAAGACACGGAGCAGTCATGCTACATGCTTGCGGCAGCTTCTTCTTCTTCTTTTTATGGCGGTTGACAGCTTTTCAGTGTGTTACTGCCACCGCTGGACTTGTGACGGTAATACAGTTGTGTTCTCAGAAAAATCTGCGTTAGACTGAATCTGTGAATGCTGATCCATGTAATACTGAGGGGTTACTGCATTCTTCAGCAACTTTACAACCTTGCAATCTAAAAAACAAAAGCTACTAACTCAATGATGACTCAAAGGTCTAAGGCAGGGTCTCAAAATTGTGCAATGTAGTGCTGGACATAGTCTTTGTCTTTGTCTCCTTGTCCTTGCGTCCCTCTGTCCGTCTCTTGCTCTATATATAATGGATGCTTGCCCTCTTCTCTCTCTCTCTGTCAATCTTCTGCCTGATTAGAGCCATGGTTTCCACTTCTCCAGCCTGAGTGACCTGCGGTGTTCACTGAAAGTCATTCTACCCCATAAAGGCGAGCACAGCAGCAGACTAGTCTCAGTTTTAAGACACTTGTCTAAGATCTGGCAATGCAAATATTTTAGAAGGGATTTTTTACCCGAGCTCACATCGACCACGTAAAACTACATGAGGCTCCCCTAAAGACCTGGGGCTTGTTATCGAAAGCCTCGTAATTTGACAGGATTTTTTTTGTCTCTCTTCCTCTCGTCAATCAGCGACAGGCTCCCGAGAGGACACAGGAGGATAAACACAATCTCGGCAGCTCTGCTCTTGTGCTTAGAGAAGTTCTCTCTATTAAAATTGCATTCCGAGATGCATTCTCCGCCTGACGAGAGGCCTCCTGGTACCCCTGGCCACAAGCCAGAGCCGATACAGTTATCTACTAAGTCTTAATCATTTAAGAAGCGAAAAAAAGGGAGAACAGAGGAGACAGACCAAGAAAAAAGAATCTGCACTGAATGGGCTTCTCTGCACAAGACAGATGCAGAGAAAGAGAATGTATATAATGGGAGAATTGTAGGTGTCTCTCTCACACACACACACACACACACACACACACACACATTTATCAGTCTATATGTAAAATATTTAGGCAAATGTTTAGATGAGTAGTGAGTGTTTTTTCACATTAATTTGATTAAATATACTAAACGAAAAAGAATAAATACAAATAAAATGATACAGTAAAAGTGAATTAATACACAGTATATCAGTGTGTTCCTTATGAAAGCCCAGTATTATTTGTTCTTGTACCCGACTAGCTTGGTCAGTGGAGCATGAGACTTTTAATCTCAGGGTTGTGGGTCCGAGCCCCAACTTTGGTGTTACCAGTGCACTTTTTGGGGCAGCTAGTGGGTAGGGAGTTTCCCCTGCAATCAGGAGGTTGTGGGTTCGAAACCCACCTGCTAGTGTCATTGTTGAGGTACCTTTGAGCAAGGTATGCTGCTCCCCGGATGCCCCTCGTTGGTGGCGGCCCCCTGCTTCACTTGTTGAATGGGTTAAGTGCAGAGTAAGGATCTCACATTGTTCACACTATGTGCTGTGTTTTCGTGTGTTTGAGGCATTGAAGTGAAATCTGGAACCTGTGCTCTCCATACCAGCATACAAAATACGAACCTTTTACAAAGAAAACATCTTCACTGCTCTGTTTGCATCTGTTGATTGCATCTGTTCTGATGTTAACTGTGCTAGCAGAAAGACATTAGCTGAATTTGCATAGGAGCCTAAACCTTATACATTCATATATTATAAAGAGAGCAGAGCCCTGCGCCTCGGAGACTGTTCCGGCCATTATTGTTTGTTGGGATAGAAAAGACAGATAAGAGAAAAGTAGATAAGTGATAGAGAGCTAAGACGCTGTTGCATTAACTATTTATGCCCTTTCAACTGTGGTCTAAGACTCTGTTTGGCTCTTTTTCTATCTTCAAACAACAAAGAAAGACTGAAGAACCAACAGCGGCAACCGTCTGTAATCTGTCTGGCCTGGGTTGCTGTATATCTGAGGTTAGAGCTCAGCAACATGGTAGTCTGGTTGATTAAAGTAGCACTACATAAGGTTGGGGATTTGGAGACCTCTCTGGTTGAAATATGTAAATGTAAGCAACTTGCTAAGGAAGGCTTTTTTTCGGATGGGCTGTCACGCAGAGCCCTCTGCCAGGCGGACTAATATCTACATTTGGACTCGAGCATGTTCAGTGAGATACTTAGAGCTGGGTTAAACTGAAACTTTCTCCAAAAGTCCTGTTCTTGTTCAGAGCTCTGGTAGTGCAAGTATTCAGAAATGAATGAGGGGGGTGGGGGGCAGTATACAAAGATGTGATGCCCACTTCTTCTGTGTGTTTCTGCTGTTCTCTCTAGATACAACTTCAGTAAGTGGCTAATCAGAGTGGCAATGAAGTGTTTATTATTGAAAAAATAAACTATTTACAAGAATGAATTCCCATTATGCCCTACAAAAAAAGAAAGAAAGAAAAGTAAACAAACACAAAAAAGACTTCCAATAATCAGCTACTAGCTCTGTACACTACAATACATCCAAACCCTTCACCCAACGCCAGTTAGACCTTATATAGGCCCAAACAGGAAGTGGTGTGAAAGTGAGCATTCTGTCATACGTGAACACACCACAGTGTGAACAGGGTGAACCTCTTTCCCTGTATTTAACCCATTCACCAAGTGAAGCATTGGGCAGCCAGGAACACAGCGCCCGGGGAGCAGTGTGTGGGGACGGTACCTTACTTAGGGTACCTCAGAGGTAGTAGTAGCAGGGTACCTCCTTAGTAGTCTTGGGAATCAAACACACGACTTCCTGATCTCAAGGTGATCGCCCTAACCACTCGGCCGCCAGCTGCCCCGGCTGAGCCCGCTTCCTGGGCCGTCCAGTAAAGTAGGCTGGTCTCCCATAAGGCAGATCTGTACCCATTAAAAAAATCAGCAAGGACGTGGGCGTCACCCTGCATCCTATTTTCCTTACTCATCAGTTTGGAAAATTTTGTATATAAGCTAAGCTAGACAAAGGTCCCGTTTCCTTAGTTGCCTGAGAATGTGAAGCCTTCCTCCTCAGTCACAGGTGCATTTTCAATTTAAGCATAAATTTGAACATTACCCTACATGTACAACAGTTAAGGCTAACTGAGGTTTAATCCGCCCAAGAGAGCACAACTATATGTCCTGTCCTGACCTCAACCCCAGCTGGAATGGAGATTGTGATCCAGACCTTCTCGTCCAACATTAGTGTCTGACCTCACAAATTCTCTACAGAATGAATGGATGCAAATTCCCATAGAAACTACAAAATCTTCTATGGAAGATTTGAGAAGTCTAGGGATTTGAATACAATGTTATTAAAGTTCCTGTTGGTGTAATTGTCAGGCGTCCCAATACTTTTGTGTATATAGTGTATCTCAGGCTAGGCTGATATGGCTCCTCCCTCTACCCCGCACAACACCCCCCCCCCCCCCCCATACAGTGATTGCCAATCAGTGAGATCTGTTAGTTGATGTAACAGAATTAGAAACTAGCGTTCTTCTCCTAGTGTGCTGAGCTCATTAGCAACAGTGAAAGAAAGATGGAGGGCAGAAGACACTTTCTCCTTATTTTTAAAAACCTCAAAGAGCCAGTAGAAACAAAGCTGTTAATGCACTGCCACTGAATTGTTTAACGCTAACTGCCAATTCTGTCATATCAGACAACAGGCGGCCATATTGGCCAGTATAACTCTAAGTGATGGGGGAGGAGGAAGGGTCAACTTACCCACTCAGAGAAAGCAACACCAATTATGATAAGGCTGGCACTTATTCATTCTCACCAGTGAGAATGAAACAATTGCATATTAACTCCCATCTGAGTATCCTCTTCTCTTCCATGCTGGTCAGACAGCTATAAACAAGTGGTTTTGACAAGCATGATCGAATGAGGACCCCAGGACAGCGAGTCTGCCACGGGAGACAAGGCCAAATCAGAGAGAGTTCAAGGAAGGTATTCTTGTGACGGTCCTGGATGTTTCAGTCCATACTTGCCTGCTCCTGAGTGTAACTTTTAATTGTCCAGACAGGTACATAATTGCAGACAGGTACATAATTAATGCTGCTTACATAAACACTTGAATAAATTAGAACGCCATGTTCGGCGGTTGGTGAATTTAGCACAAAAGGCTCTCAATTATTATTGCAGGCTTTAAGGTCGACTCGCAGCAGCACAAGGACGCCATGCTTTTGCGTACTTTTTCTGTTCTGAGACTTTGGTTTTTTAAAACATCTTCTGCAGTGCAGCTCTAATCTGCTTTTTTCTTCATTCCAGCACAGGGTTCTGACATACCGCTCTCGATCCCGGGGTAATCCAGCAGATTACCCATGACTCCCTGCAGGCCACCGTTTTTTGTCTGTGCTCACCTGCGGAGTGGGGACTGACAGGGCATGCCGTCTCTTCTCAAGGAGGCAAGGCAAATTTAAGATCCTCTATTTCAGGATTACTGTCCTGATCTATCTCTCGAGCCCTCAACGCATGCATGATGAGCATTTAGGAGCAGAAATGGGTTTACCTCTTACCTCTGGAGACAGCTTTCCGTAAAGTATTCCAACGAGATCCTCAGATGCACATTTGCCGACACACGTACCTGCCGGCCTCTTCACGCATTTTGCTTCACAAACAGATTTGAGCTGGTTCTGTATCCTAAAGCTTACAGGCCAGGATTTCAGCTCCATGTGCAATGTAATAGAATTACTGTCATCATCGTAAGGAAATAGGTCTGTGTGCACAATACAAACCAGCGTGCAGCCAAAAAAATAGTGGCCTTGGAATGAATTTTAGAAGCTGATTGCTCCTCCAGTGTCCTAATGTGATTTCACTATGAAAGCCGCTGGGCTTCACTATTGACTTAGGACCTGAATTACATTTTAGATTGTAAGATTTTAATTTAGCTTTTATAAATTCAATTATGTTTTTAATTGAAATATCGCAGTTTTTGATGCATAGTAGTTTTGTTCCGACATGATCAGATTTTTCTTTGTTATAAATATCAGACCATAATTTCAGTATAGATTGTCGTAATCTTAATATACACTGAAATTATGGCTAATATCTATGACCGGGTTAGTGGTGACCAAGAGGTCATGGGTTCGAATCCTACCTTTACCACACCGCCACTGGGTCTCTGAGCAAGACCCTTAACCCCAAGTTGCTCCAGGGATACTGTCCCCTGTAGTTAGAGAATGGAAGTCGCTTTGGATAAATGCTGGTTACTTTGAAAACCAGAGAAGCTCTGAGCCAGCAGAGGCCATGGTGGGCTGTAGAAGAGGGAAATTCCTAAATGTACAATAGTACACATAAGAATCTGTGAAAATAATATTGAAATATTTGGGGTCCTTCCTTTACAGCCCACCATGGCGTCTGCTGGCTCAGCGCTTCTCTGGTTTCCAAAAGAAACAGTCACAAAAACTGCAACATTTCAATAGTAAAAACATGAATAAAATACTTAAATATTGTTTAAAATCTTACAATCTAAAATATTAGGCAGCTATCATATCAATATAAGGTAGCTTTCATTTAGGTTAGACAGACATTTAGTGTTTTAATCAAAATATTGCAGTTTTTGATTTACATTGAACAATGTCGGACATTATACACTTCATACAGTTAATGTTCAAAAAAGCCAGAACAAACAGGGTTAGATTCTGTCTGGATCAAAAATGAAGATGACAGGATTTTTGATGGCTTGGATTGCAGTCGTCATGTTGGCCCAAGGGAGGAGGACACAGATTTGGAACTCAACCAGGCTTTAATAACAACAAGGCATGTAAACAGTTGCTTAAGGGTGAGGGACTTGATAGAACAGAAATACTAGAAGGCTCTTTCTTTGAGGCCCAATAAAAGGACCCGCTCAGCACCGGAATGGACCTCTGTCCCACTGATACAGTCCTAATACTTGGTTTGCTCCTATCCAGGAGTCACGAGGAGCACAAGACTCTGAGACTCTGCTCCCTGCAGAGCCACTTAGGTGTAATTCCAGCCTACAGGCGCTTCACACTAGGAAACATGAAAAACACACAGAAATATAATAGACATAGACAATAACCCAAGAGTAAGGGGGAAAGCTTGCCTATCAGATGGTGTTTGCATGTCGGGACCACCCCTGACTACTGGATCAGCTGGTGCTTTTATAGCAAAAACATGAACACCAATTACAAAGACCAACCAGTAATCACTGAATTAACAGACAAGGGTAACTAAAGCAGGTAACTAAAGGGTAACTAAAGCAGGTAACTAAAGGGTAACTATAGCAGGTAACTAAAGGGTAACTAAAGCAGGTAACTAAAGGGTAACTAAAGCAGGTGCACGGGGCGTCGCAGGGGATCCCCAGCTCAGAAGTCCGGAGACATGGACCACTGGAAGCGTGGTAGAGGCTGCACGGCTGAGAGAACTTCAGTATGAAAATATTTTAATTCTTTGTTTAGAGATGTGCTGCTATAGTTAATCTAGCTAATGTTCCAGCCACGCTCCACTGCAAATCCACTGAGTCCCATCGTGAGTGAAAGGATATTGATATTGTGACACAAAGCTTTTCCCAGCACCATATTTATTGGCTCAAACAGAGAGCCCAAACAGAGGTAATAAAATGGTTAATTACTTCACAACAGAAGAATATGTGAGAAAAATCTCATTTAAATCTCATTTAAATGAGTAAGAGTACATTTAACATAAAACATATAAAAAAAAACAAGCAACATTTTCTATCTATCTATCTATGGGTTGGTTTTTCTTTTCTTAAATCAATTAAGTGAGATTAAGAATTCATTTTCAGAACTGTTTTTTTTTACCAGTCTTTACCAAATGTGTTAATAATTTAAGTGCTGACTTTATGAATAGGTTTAAAGTTTAAGTCTTTGTTTTATAGTTAATTTATCTAGTTTACTGAGCACATCGGCTGGCTCCTGTTCCACCATGAGTGAAATAAATCTTAAGATTTATGTTTGCTTAAGATTTAAGTGATCTGGAATCAATTACTTGGCAAGTTATTTTAGTGTTTGATACCAATTTGTATTGATTGATAGGGGTAGTTTAGAGCCTGTATATGCCAGCTAGCCTGTTATCTCCACTCTCTGGCTTGTCTCAGCCACTCGGCTACACTGATCATTTTCCTTCTCGTAAATGTTGGTTATTTCTTGCTTCAGGTCTTTAAAGAAATAGGGAGGAGGGGGTGGGGTGTCCTTTGGCTTAATGCACAGTCTTTAACTTTATGCATTTGACATGGTGATTTTAATTGCAGGTTCATTACTACAACATTGTGGTAATAATGTAGAATATGTTAATGTTGAATATTGTTTTTGTTGTAGCCATTTCATAACCCTGTGCTTTGTTTCTATGAATTCTGTCACAATTTCAGTCCCCATTTAAAACGGAGGTAAAGGTGGAGACTGCTTTATGCATGTTCGGCTAACAAATATATTAAAAAGTAGATTGTTCTTTCATTCATCAAGTAGATACGTCTTTCATTTAGTCCCAAAAAACAAAAGATGTTGTTTCAGAGGGTATCATACTATGTATATATCGAATGAAAAATAAGCCAATATTAAATGTACATAAAAAGTGAACTGGGAGCCAAGCATATCTTTACTGTGGGAACTTTTCAGGAGGAACCAAGAACCATTATTCAGTGTCCATTGATCTCGAAATGAAATGTTCATGCAGTATAAAGGCTTGTGATGTCATACAAAGAATAAACCACAAAAATGCATTAAAATGTTTTGATATGACAGTAACCGCTCACCTAAATTGGATTGGTTTGACTCATAATAATGTAGATTAGGTGCATGGTGCACCTAAAACTACGAAGGTTGGATTAGACTAGCATTGATAAACAAGAAGGCATGTAATTGCTACTATAATGAAAGACTAGGATAAGGGAACAAAACCGTTGAAATAAGCTGAGCTATGTCTGCTCGTGTGAATTCTTCTCTCATGGATGGGTGAGGAAGTAAATGGGGGTGATAGAAGGGTTGGGGTGATGACCTGTTCATGGCATTGTCCCTGGACGGGCAGGGTTAACCCCTCTTTTGTTTGAGAATCTGCCTGAGAGCTTAGCAGGACCATTAGGCAGTCTAGACTGGGTCTAAATCACCTCCCCGGCAATATAATGTGCCTCATGTCAGCAGACAGGGGTAGCTACCCTTGAAAGCTCAGAGCAATGGTGGAGCTCAGAACCAAGCGAGAGTACACATTTGTTTTAGTGTGTGTGTGTGTGTGTGTGTGTGTGTGTGTGTGTGTGTGTGTGTGTGTGTGTGTGTGTGTGTGCGTGTGTGT
>JBBJLR010000037.1:8385600-8406464 GCA_037577145.1 Brachypetersius gabonensis
TAAGGGATTACTTTTAAATGACAGTAATAAGTAATCTGTAATGTATTACAGTTTGAAAGTAACTTGCACAACACTGTTCACCAAGTCATAGAGCGGGCAACCAGGAACACAGCGTCCGGGGAGCAGTGTGTGGGGACGGTACCTTGCTCAAGGGTACCTCGGAGGCAGTCATGGGATTTAAACCCACAACTTTCACAGAGTTCAAGTCCTCCATCAACCAAACCATTCAGGCAACTGTGGCCCTGTGGTCAAACACTGACCTTTATAGAAGGAATAGAGGACAATTCACACAACTAGTGCATGAGAAACAAAAGCTGTAGTACCTTAGTACCCATCTATTAAGTGTATCAACTCGGTAAATATCTAATAAAGTGGGAACTAATAGGACGCAGCAGCAACACCATACCATGCATCAGAATCCATATAAAATCATGCTTTTGTTGCTGTCATCCCTGACTTTGGACCTGAAGCCCTTTTAATCAAACTCTCTAATGTGAGCTGAAGAAAACAATTCATTGCAGAAGACCAATTAATATCAAGGTACTTATACGTTTTGAGAAAAACTATACAGTATATTAACTGTAAAATGATACAAAGGATCTATTATATATAAAACAACTTGGAGAGTAAACTGTTCTAATTGCCACACAATAAGAATAGAAGCAAATGTCAATTTTTTTGTCGAACTGCATCATAACATACATACAGTGTAAACTGTAAAGTCAAAACTGCTGCATAGCGGAGATTTGTTCCCGAAGGGTGTCCACAGATCAGTCATGACTTTAACAGCACCTGTCTGACATTCTGACGATACCCCTGTGCCACCAAAACACACCTGAGCTGTCAAGACAAAGTTTCCCAGCAGAACATTATCCAGAGTATCACACTCTCTCTGCTGACTTGACCTTCTTCTCAAAGTGCATCCAAGGTGCCATCTCTTACATTTACGGCATTTAGCAGGTGCTTTTATCAAAACCGACTTCCATTCTCTACAGGGGAAAGTCTCCCTGGAGCAACTTGGGGTTAAGGGTCCTGCTTGGGATCCCAGTGGTGGTGCTGAAGGTAGGATCCGGATCCATGACCCACTTGGCCACCACCACCCCGTCTCTTCCCCAGGTAAGTGACACACACACCAACATGGCCAAGCCACTTTTTTGGACCGGGCTCAGATTAATCTGCAGCTATGCAGATCCATATGCCACAGTGTTCTGCCACCTTTCTACCACAACCAGGATTAACTTTGAAGCTGAAATTGGACCAGGCACACTAGCTTTTGCTCTCCATACACATCAGTAGACCTTTGGCACCCTTTGACCTTGTCGCCAATTCATTGGAAACTGAAAACACGCTGCTGTTTTGGCGATGCTCTGATGACTTGCTGCCTAATGTAGCCCACCCTTAAGCAGGTGCCACTGCAAGGAGATAAACAAGATTATTCCTTTCACTTTTCAGTTGTTACGACCGATCAGTGTGAATTCTAAACTTGGATAAAGTATGATATTGTTGATTTGGCTTGAAAAGACATTATTTATTTATTGCAGTCTGCTCATGCCAGGCCCACCTACTGATATTAGCATGATTTAATAAGCAAACGATTAAAAAACGTACCAACACAGATCACAGCTGTTATCTGAGAGACCATAGCAAGGACGCCTGTCGGTAAAGACACCATAAACACAATTTAATGCTCTAAAACATTTCCAGAGTAGAAAGTCTCTCACCAGAGTCTTCAAGTCTACAGGTACAATAAGTGGCTCCCAGCGGGAATCATTCAGCTATAGACCTGGAGAGGAGAGGCCTAGTCGTGTTTAAGCCATCTTGGTCTTTTCTCACCAAAGATTTGTTGGTATATGTTAGATTTGTTGATAGTGAAGCTCACTCGCTTGTCCAAGGGCGGGGCATGCCAAGGAATCTTATTTCAGTTTAGTGTTGGTACATTGGAAAGTACAGTGGCAACTGTGCTTCTGAAGGAAGTTGGGTGGATGCAGCTATCCAAGAAGAATAGATTTATGCCTTTTTGGAGTTCACAGCTCTCCTTGATTGTCAAACGGAACTCTAAACAGTCAGTAAGTATACAGATACTACAGAAGATATGGCCTGCGCCCACGAGGAACAGCATATCAGCCTGGGCAGAGAGTGACCTTGTGGTTTGAACAAAATCAAACAATGCAAGTACACCCTAAAACACAACCCAGGCATGCAGCAATACATGCAGAATATTGGTAGCTTACTTTGGCACAATGTAGCAGTGTACTGTATACATACTGAGGCACACCTGGAAGCAGCCGCTAATGCTAAATGACATTAGTCAATGCAGTCATCAGGCACAAAGTGACCAGGGATATGCTAATAAACCTCCCTTTATTGTAAATGTAGACTGGCTAAACTGCTATACTGGAAATCCTCTCATGGTTATGCCTTTTCCATCAGAAAAAGTGGGTCGCTCTAGTAAACAGAGGAATAATTGACCAGAGGGGCAAAAATTTGGCTTGTCAGTTTAGTTCAACTGGAGGTTTTAAGAACGGTTTCCTAAATATGTCTAAAAATATTACATTTAAGGTCTGTTTGAATAAACAATGAACAAGTTCTGTGAACTTAGAAACCCAAGATCACGAAGCCACTACAGCAGACCAAATGTATGTATGACCTTCCAAACCCTGTCATCACCCTCACTGTATTTTTTCTACATACAATATATGGACAAAAGTATTGGGACGACTGACCGTTACACCAACAGGGACTTTAATGACATTACATTCAAATACATAGACTTTAATACTGGTCTTCCTTTACAGCTATAACAGCTTCCGTTCTTCTTGGGAGGCTTTCCACAAGATTTTGAACTTTTTGGTGTCCATTCAGACTGTAGAGCATTTATGAGGTCAAGCACTGATGTTGGATGAGAAGGTCTGGATCACAATCTCCATTTCATTTCATCCCAAAAGTGCTGGAGGGGGTTGAGGTCAAGGCTCTGTGTGGGTCAGTCAAGTTCTTCCACACTGAACTCCTCCAGCAGGTCTTTATGGAGCTCGCTTTGTGCTCTGGGACACAGTCCTGCTGGAATAGAGAAGGTTCCACAAAGTTGGAAGCATGCCGTTGTCCAAAATGTCTCGGTATGCTTAAGCATTAAGATAGTCCTTCACTGAAAGTGTAAGAGGTCGCTTGAATTCTATAGTTAAGAGTCCAATGCGTTTGTTCATATAGTGTATGTCTAATAACACTAACAGTAAAGTCTGTAGTTTGAATGAACACCACGAGTGAACTTAGGAACACAAGAGCACTAGCTGTGTAACTGTCTGTATGTATGGCCTTATAATCCTCATCATCCCCCCCCCATTGTATTTTGTTTTCTGCATTTACTAGATGGACAAAAGTATTGGGACACTTGGCCATTAAACCAACGAGGACTTTAATGACACTGCACTCACATACATAGACTTTGAT
Organism: Brachypetersius gabonensis; assembly: GCA_037577145.1. NCBI lineage: Eukaryota > Metazoa > Chordata > Actinopteri > Characiformes > Alestidae > Brachypetersius > Brachypetersius gabonensis. The sequence goes on from JBBJLR010000037.1 coordinate 8,389,045, forward strand.
ATGGCCTTCTAATCCTCATCAACATTTTGTGTGTTTTGTGTTCTACATGGGTGGACGTGGGGAAAGATGTCGAGTGTCAAGGTTGCAGGGAAAGTCTTGATCACTGAGGTCAACGAGGAATGAGGAACGAGAGAGAGAGAGACAGGAAAACGGTGCAACAGAATGTGGGGGAGCGAGTGGGCTGACACGAGTGAGGCAGCCCGTCCTTTAGGGCTCTCCCCAGATCCAAACGACTTAAATAGGCTCTCACATGAAAGCGAACCGAGCCTTTTGGTGGTCCAGTGTTTAATGGTGTGTTTGCACTCGGTGGAGGGCTGGTATGTGTGTGTGTGTGTGTGAGAGAGGGCTTGCTCTTAAGCGTTGACACATACTGTATACAGTCCACTGGCTCTCATTCGAAAACGTCTCCCTGTTTTTTGGCCTCTTTTCATGAGTCGAACCGAACATCATGCCCGATCGTTTCATTGCAAGCACAACATTAAAATGTTGTATTAATCTGTCCGTCTCGGAACAGTGGTGAATTGTGAAACGCTCTCTGATTGGCTGGCCAGTGCTGCCTCTCAAGGGCTCAGCCAATCAGGAGCAGCAATGCATGAAAAACTATATATTTTCACTCACTCCATGTACAGTGGCCCATGTTGCAAGAAAAAAAGAAAAGTGAAGAGAGAAACGCGATGTGACAGAGAGGGGACAAGGACATATTCACAAGACACATTCTGCACACCGAGCCGTGAAAGTCTCTCTCTTTGCTGCCCTGTTTCCGCAGGTAAGTGGCGACTGTTAGAATATCTGTCTGGCCAAAACACTTCAGTGATCATTCTCCTGCACACACACACACACACACAACACCCAGGAAGCTCTGTTGAAGTAGTCTCGCACTACCAACTCACAGACAGACTGTGGTGGTGGGCTCTTGGGGGGGTTCGTGTGACTCGTTTGGCGTGGACCACTTCTCTCAGACTGCAATGCAAAAACCATAAAAAAAGTTTAGGCTGGGTGGATGATGGTGACTGGCTAGGCCACTCAGTGCAGACAGTCCAGATCAGAACATCCATCCACCACCACTCTCACTCTCTCTATCTCTATCTATCGTTCTCTCTCCACTCCAGGCTTCCCAAAGATCAGTTTAGTGGGAGCGCTTGAACACACTGAAGTGGGGTAGAGGGAGGGCTGTGAAAAAACAGAAAACAGAAAAACAAGCAGAAAATCGAAACTACTGCCGTGGAGAGTCATTTAAGAGAGCAGAGTCTTGTTGTTAACATGTATTCTTTTATTTGTTACTTTTGTCGACTGTAAGGTTGCTACTACTAGAACAGAGAGAGAGAGAGAGAGAGAGAGAGAGAGAGAGAGAGAAGACAGTGAGAAAAAGACAGTGAGAGAGAGAGAGAGAGAGACACATAGAGAGAGACACATAGAGAGAGAGATAGACAGACGGCCATCCTGCTGGAAGCTCAGCCCGGGGTGCCTGGCTGGAGCGTGCCGGGGCTGGTGCTGTGGGTGCCGAGGCTGGACTGTACGGAGAGCCGCTCGGATGTGTCAGTAAGTTGGAGGTGGCCGGAGGCTGGAGCGAGAAGAAGGCCTTTGCGTTTCGACGTGGTTCCATGGGGTGAGTTTGTTCTCTCGACAGGCCGTCATGACAGAAAACTTGGACCTTTTCCCTTCCCGAACGAGACCCCGGTGCTGGTTTTAGTGGAGGCTCCCAGCTTTTTTGCAGGCGGTATATATCGGTGCCAGGTCGCGGCACCGTGAGAGGCGAGAGGCGGACCAGCTCTCACAGCCACTCCGACACTTGCTTTTTTGGGAGGAGGAAGAGGAGGGGGGGCAGCTTTGCGAGACTCTGATGTGAAAGAAACGATAAAACATTATGTACGACATAAGCCAAGGCAATTCTCTCTCTAGTTCTTTCTCTATGTCTCTCTCCCTCTCTCTCTCTCTCTCTCATCAGAGAACCCGAACGGGCACTTCCCTCCTCAGGTCACAAAACAGGCAGCCGGACCAAAACAGCACCAAAATTCGGCCAAAAGTTGAGTCAGGGGAGTAAAGTGGTGGTCGATGTCGACGTAAAGCCACAGAAAGGGGTAACGGGTTGTGTTTTTGTACTGAGACCATTGCCTCTTCTGGTAATGACACGTTAAAGCCTCCCATCAGTGAGCTAGCTAAGCTAGCGAGCTACTTTTACACCGTCCGACCAACCGGGTCGAGAGACACACAGTGAGAGAGATAGAGACATACAGCGAGATACATAGAAACAGCGAGAGAGAGAGACCTGTCGTGTCGTGGGCACCCAAAACTCCTCACAGAGGGCTCTTTAAACACCGTGGGGAACCGAGTGGTCGTGAGGGCTGGTGTTTCTGTGAAACCCGTGCAGTGGGAGTTTTGACACGAGTGAGATTTTTAATACTTCGTGTTTTTTTTATTTTTTTATCCCCTTCTAAAAGCAAGATGGACTCTCTGTCTTGTCAGACCCCACATCGACATTTTGCACCGAGACGACAAAACTAAGCGTGGGGTTTGGTGTTTTTTTTTTTGAGTCGCCAAGTGTCAGTGGAAGTGAGCCGTGGCCTCTCGAGTGGAAAATAAACCAGAAGGAGGTCGATCCGAGGTCTTTAAAGTGGACTTCTGATGGAGAGGAGGTGATGGAGAGTCCCCCCCCCCCACACTGGTCTCACCTGAAAACTAAACGCTGCAATACAGTTACAGTACAGCTGTGTCGAGCACACACGGATCACGAGGATTTTCAAGCTTTTATTCGAGCAGATTTCCTCCCAGAGGGCTCTGCTAGATGGGCACCGACAGGGCTGGAGTCATAACTTTACGCTTCATCTACGATCTCCTCACGAAAACGTGCCCTCCATAGTTTGCAGCTCGACCACTGCACGTAGACACTCACATGTAAGACCAGACCAACTAGTACCGACACTCGCACACACACCGATCGAGACGAAATGTCCGTTTCAAAAAATTTCCCCGGCTCTCGACATGGTGCTCAGGCTGTGTTGTGTGCTGCATTCAGGCTGCTGTGGGTCTGGGCTTGTGTTCCTGCACTGAGGACGCAGTGTTTCTGTATTTTATAGGTCACCACCATCGCATGAAACAGCCTGACTGACAGATCCATCCTCATCTTTCAAAAACACAGTATTTCCATACTCTCTGTGATCAGTAAGTACACCTTCAGTTCATGGCATGTTTTGCTTTTCAAGCCTTCTGTCTGTCTATGAGAGAGTGAGTGTGTGTGTGTGTGTGTGTGTGTGTGTGTGTGTGTGTGTGTTTACCCATACACTACTCGGGTCCTGTATATCTTATCACACTCATGACTTCACTTTCTCGAATCCATCCTGGAGCAGACGCAGTCATCACATCTCTCCGTACGCACATTTTCTCCTTTCAGTTTCGTTTAACCTGCCAGTTCACCATTTAGTGTCATCTACTAAACATTTGGAGCAGAAGTTTAATAAATTACAACATATTAGAGGCCAGTTATATTATTTTAGATTAATTTTTCTGCCCAGGGCCAGGTGGCATTAGGATTAGGGCTGCACAATATATCGCAAATTTACCGTCATCGCGATATCAACATGCGCAAGATACATATCGTGAAAAAATGATACATATCGCATTTATTGACTAAACTGCAATAAATGGTGTTTTATTTTTCAAAACTGTTCACCCAGTGCCACAGAGAAGAGGGCAAAAAAAAATCACTGGGCAGTTTCTTCATCTTCTGTGCTGCTGTTATAGATTGTTCCTTTCGCTATTTTTTCTGGCTAAGAACTTACTATAATTTAGATTGTTTAATAAAATTATTATAAATATTTTTTCTTTTTTTTTCAACAATGTTCACATGTTTTATGGGAGGCATTAAAATGCTCTGTTTAAGTAAAGTCTTAAAAGAGAAACATGTTTGAATGGAAATACTGCATTTAATTTTATTTTTTTTTTCTGCATAGACTAGTCAGCGTCTGGAGTCTTTATCACCAGCGAATCCAAAGCAGAAAAACATTAACACTATAAAGGCTAAGTTTTTATTTACTTATCGCATGTGATATCGCCATGGCAACACTCAACATTATCGCATATCGCATGTTTTACTCATATCGTGCAGCCCTAATTAGGATTATTCTTTTAAACTACATTTTATGCATTATTTGCATTGTTGTTAACTGTTGTGTTTGGAGGTTGGGGATGGGGGATGGGGGGGTGGGGCTGTAAGTGTTTCAAACAGTAGCCCTTGATTTAACTTAGTTAAACATACTATTTGTCTTACTTATCAAAAAGGATTTTTTTGGTATAACCTGCTAAGGAATAAAGGCTTTATAAGCTTTCATTAATACACAATCTGCCCAGTGATGGTCTAGTGACCTGTCCAGGGGGTTTCTCTGCCTTTTGCCCTGTGACTCCTGAGGATAAGCAGCTCAGATAATAGATGGGATGGATGGATGGATGGATGGATGGATGGATGGATATACATGATGGGCTCAATACCACAGCTGACATTTCTTTCCTGATTAAAAGAAATTGTTTTTATATTTCATATATACTGGCATATCATTAAAACAAAAAAAACTGTTATTTGTGTTTTCACTGCATTTTTATTTCCTCCTCACCAAACTTTGGGATTTCAGTGTGGAGACGTTACTCCGCGAAGATGTGGACAGGAATTATAGCTCGAAAACAGAAATGTTAAGGGAATTTTCCAACTCATGATGTTCAAGAATGTGGTTAGGACACATCCCTAGACGCTCTGACACATAACCAGGACCCTTTTCATAGCATCAGTGATTTGTCAGATGTGAAATCTTAAGGGGAAATGGGAATGACTCCCACAACAACATCCTGGAACGTTAAGTTATATTGACAGTAGTGATTGAGGATCGGATCTGTGTTCTGCACATGACTTTCCGAGGGGCGAAAATAGCTCAGAACTTAAATTGAGGTAAGCGATCTCTTGAATCCACAAAGAATGCCGAGTACACACGTTGAATTAAGCAATAGCGACAGTACTATATGGCAGCGGCCATGAAACTAATTGATTTGAGAGTTAATTGCCACAGCTGCTGGTGTGTAAACAGCAATTTTGTAGGGTCAGGTGTACGATTTGACTTAAGTATAGTTTATGGTTTAATGTTGGGTTAGGCTCAGGAGATATGCGTCTGGAGGCGACAGGCTCTGAAGCTATTAGGAAGACTGCAGTGCCACCTGAAGCCATTGCAGTTTCACTTTGGAGAGGAGTGGAATATCACTGGTTACAGTAAACGCAAACCGAAGGAAGCGTTTGAGTGACAGCGCTATGCGCCTGTGGCCCTCTGTTGCTTTTGAGTCATGGCGGTGTATCAGTTTCATATTTGTATTTGAGAAGACCTCACTTAAACGCAGGGCCTAGTGCCAGTGAAGTGTTACTGTCACTTGGGTCGAGGCCAGCGATGAAATCCCAACAAATGCCAGTGTTTTATGGGCCGTGTCCGTTATTAAGAGGAATTTAGACACGGGAGCTACAGGTCTCTCCAGTCTCAGAATGCAAACTTAGAACAATTCATCGTTTTTTTGTTGTGGCCTTGCACCCTGGGAAGCAGAGGTCAACCATTTTCCTTCATTCTGTTGAAGGCATTCAGAACATGGATGGTGAAATCCTCTCGAGAGCACAGTTATTGATCTTCATTTATGGAATTACTTGGTTAATTCCCCGACTTCAGGCTGAAATGCAGCCGCAGCAGCCGATGCTAAATCGCTAATCGCTTTGACGCGCCGCCCTGTCGTCTCTTTCTTGATAAGACATACAACAAGCGAGTCTTTCTTTTAATGTTAAGTTGATGGCAAATGTGGTCCCAAAAATAAAAAAGTGCCAGAATTGGTTCTTTGTGTGATGTCAGAGGAGAATCACCTCTGGTTTCTGAAAGAACCTTTCAAGGGATGGTTCCCTTTTTGTAAGTGAGACACGCTTGGTGCCTAATTAGAGTTTAAAGAACCGCAACTTAATGTAAATGTCTTCAAAAGAACCCTTTATTTAGTAAAGAGCCTTTACATGTTAAAGTTCGTCATTTTCGAACTGCATTTACAAAAAGGAATTTATTTGCTTTAGGAATTTAAAATGGTTCTTCTGTGGCTTCGCTCAGTCAACGTTTCTTAAGGTCATGTGAAGTCGCAATATCAGCTCGAATAGTGCAGTATTTAAAGGGTAATTCCACAGATCTTTAAAAATCGCAAGATTCTATGAATAAGATTTAAAATGCAAAGGCAGTGTTTTGATGTGAAATGACAGTGGGGCTCCTAAAAGCTGTCTTGCTGTAAGTTATGATGATTATAAATGATTATAAATTTGATTCCTTTATTAATTGATGGTAGATTATGAAAAGGTGTTAGTCTAAAGCATTAAAATAAAAAATATTTGGAATATATTTAAACACATTCAGGTTACAAAGATACATGCATGCATGTCTCTTTAAGGCAAAATACTACCTAAAGAAAGTAATTTTTCAGGTTTTTTCTTACTTATTTTGCTGTTAACGTTACACATGTGGGTTCGCTGGGCCAGTAAATGGCAACTTTTTTCATTCATTTTTTACTTCATGAAACCCCTGGTTTTCGAAAGAAATCAGAGTTGGTTATTTTATCCACAGTGCCGCATTTCACACCAAACCGCTCTGAATAACTCGTTAAAGAGACATTCACTTTTAATGGAAGTAGTTTAAGATACAAACTTAAACTATAGAAATAAATTATTATTTGAGAAGAGAATGCCATTTTTCAGTGGTTACAGTGACGGCAGACACTCTTACATCAGTGCTTAAAGTCGTCCACATCTGTTCTTCATACCTGTAAAGCTAGACTCAAATCAACATCAGCTTTTAACCAAGTTGGCACACGTTCTCAGACTCTGTCAAAAGGAAGGAAAAGTGCTGAGCGGCGGGTTCTCAGGCTTGGATTAAGCCTAATCTAGGACCAAACTGAAGTAAAAAAAAAGTGAATCGGTGCTGGAAATTCTTTTTGGTCTTAAATATTAGCTGTAATCTGGGTCTGGGAAACTGGCCCTACAGTGACGGAGCATGCTGTAGTTTCAGTATCTCGTTGACTTTGGCTTGGGGCTCGGCCAGGTAGTGTTTGATTGTCTGAACTGGAGTGATGACACGACGCGTGCTCCTCCTCCAGTGAGGATTCTCACATCAGCCGAGGTCTGGTTGCACATTTGAGCCCTTGGCTGAAGGCTTTAGGCCACAGACCAAGACTTCATTAAGTTCCTGCCACTGGAGTGACTCGTTTTACAGCAAGAGGGCAGCAGATACTAATGGGAGGAAGCCTGTTTGAAGGCAATGAAATGTCTGCTAGTCATAGATGACTACATACTGCTTAGCAGCACTTGTGCTAAACGCAGCGCTGCAGTTGTGTAGCACAGGACTGGCTTGTTTATGTAGCCGTGTGTGTGTGTGTGTGTGTGTGTGTGTGTGTGTGTGTGTGTGTGTGTGTGTGTGAAGGTCACATGCAGCAGCGAGTCTACAGATGCAGAGACGGTGCTGAGATATACAAGGAGTCCTGAGTCTCCGCTCCCTCAGCTAACACCCCTCTCTCTGTTTTTCTGTCCACTGTCTCCGCTCCATCTCTCACTCTGTCTCCTTCCCTACTTGTTTACATCTCTCTTTCTCGTCTCTGCCCTTCCGTGTCTCTCTCGCTCTCTTCCAGGTAGCTTTTATGAAGCTGATGTTCACTCAGACCCTCACATCACTCCAGTAGAGCTGTCACTGTCTGTTATATTACTAATGGAGTGATCTAATCTAGATTTTTTTTTTTTTAAAGGACCCATGTCCTGTTAAAGCATTTAGTACCGCTGTGTGAAAACGTGGCGTGCACTTCCCAGTCCTCACCGTTCATACATGGATAGTTCAGCTTTATGAACAGCCTGTGTTGAATTTACTGAACCAACTCATGTTTCATCACTTTAGTAGCACCCATTCACATCGAAGCTCTAGGGTTCAGTACAGGGCTGTCAATGAGATCAGAGGCCATTTATGTATATTAAACTTAATGATGCAGAAACTATAAATGTAGACTTAATTAAACAGTAATAGTATATAAATGGTTTTAAAAAACTTCCAAAATGTATACACTACCGGCCAAAAGTTTTAGAACGCCCCAATTTTTCAGTTTGGATTGAAATTCAAGCAGTTCAGTGTCTCACTGTTCATTCTGCAGAAAGTTCTTCCAGCTCTGCTGCTGAAGTTCTCATAAGTGTGTGGCTCTTATAGGCTGCTCTGCTTTCACTCTTCTGTCCAGTTCATCCTAAAGCAGCTCCATGGGGTTTAAGTCTGGAGACTTCTGGCCACTCCATGTTCTCCAACTCTCCATCTTGTTCTGTTTTCTAAGGTCGTTCTGGCAGAGCTTGGACTTATGTTTAGGGACACTGTCTCGCTGTAGGACGAACCCGACCAACTCGGCCTAAACCAGAGGAACTGCATGGAGCTCCAGAATTATTTCCCACTTCTGGGGAACCTCACCATGTTTACCCTCTCACAGTTCAGCTCTGTCCTCTGTACGGTTTAGTGCTAAATCATTGGACTTGAACTGTTTGAATATCAAAAAAAGAAGCTTGAAAGACTGGGGTGTTCTCAAACTTTTGACCGGTACCGTAAATTAGAAAAATAAGTCTGTAAGAACACATTTTATATATCAAAGATTAAAAACGGTCAGAAAAGCATATAGATGGGTCAAGCCAACTCCCTTTCGCTCTGTAAGAAGTATAAGTAAGAGAGTTAAAAATATACGAATGAAAAAACGGCAGCTAATTTGGAAAATAAAGAGATTTTTATAAAAAAACAGAGCTACCAGGTTTGATTGAGTATCCGTGACAGCACTGTTGCACTCGGCCCGTTCCGAGAACGCAGTGTTGTAGATGTGAGTGAAAGTTGTCTGTAGATGTATGGTACTGATTGTACTCCCCGGCAGCAGAGCACTGACTTCCAACACCAAAAAAAGAAACATAACGTTCAGTTCAGCCAAAGTAATTAAAAGTGTGTCCCGCCTCCCTGCCCCTTTTGTGTCCTCTCTTTAAGAGCATGTTGTTGGAGTGCACCAAGGCCTGAGTTTGACCTTTGACCTTTGGACCTTGTTAGGGTCATCAGCATGAAGGGCGGAGGAGGGAGGAAGGAGCCGCCAGCAGAGGGCGAGGTGAGTGGGAAACAGCGGCCCAAACGCAAGTGCCTGCAGTGGCACCCGCTGCTGTCGAAGAAGAAAGCACTGGACTTCTCTGAGGAAGAGGAGGAGGAGGATGAAGAAGACCTGGAAAAGGTGAGGGTTTTTTTTTTTTTTCCCCACCTTTCATTTTTTAAAAGGAGCAGTTTCAGGACCTTTCGTATTTAAGATAAGAGATAAGATAAACGTGTACTAGTCCCACAAGTGGGAAATCTTGTCACGACAGAACAAAGTAGCAAAAATTAATATTAGAATCGAATACGATATGCCAACAGTACAGTATGCAATGTATTATACTGTATTGTAAAATATATACATATATGTATTTGTAAACTATATGTAAACTAAGTAAAGTGACCATTCTGTCAACACAGCACAAAATTCTTTCGCTGCATTCAACTCACTCACAAAGTGAAGCAGAGGGCAGCCAGAAACACAGTGGGGGGGAGGGCACCTTGCTCAGGGGTACCTCAGTGGTGCCACTAGCAGTCTTGCGATTCGAAACCATGGGTTTCTGATCACAGGGCGAACACCCTAACCACTAGGCCACCAACCGCCATTGAGCAACCAGTAAATATAAAGTACCATCTAATTTACCTTCAATTAGTTTTGCTGCTTAAAAAAAACTAAAAAACAAAAAAAAAAACCCAAAGCATTCAATGAGTTAAAGAGCTTGGAGGATTCTTTGTCATTTTGATCATGTGATTTTCTGTAGCTCTTATAGATTTTTCTTTTCACTCTATTTGCATTTTGTATCGACTGATTCAAACCTGCACTTAAAAGCCTAAGATTTAGCTCACTTTCAAGGGTTTTAAGTCTGTACATGCAATGGTAATGTCATCAAATTCTAATCTTCGTCGTAACTATTTCTCTCTTCAATTTACAAACGCAGATGTGTTGAAAGGATGCTTATATTTTAACAGAGTGATACATAAATGATTTAACAATTGCAACATGTTTCTGAACTCTGGTACCGGATGCCTCATCTCACTCATTTTAAGGCTTTCTTTGCTTTATCACACCCACAACGATTCAGTGAGAGGTTGAGAGGTTGGTAATGAGCTGATTGGCTGGATCAGATGTACTGGGTTGTCTTTCAACTTCAAAAAATTAACACCCTGATTTACAGAAATGGCTTTTTTTAGGTTGGGCTTAACATTCCAGGTTAAAAAAACACTACAGGTTAAAAAAAAGGAACACATTTACACACTTCTGTGTCTTTTATTTTGGGGTACCCCTGAGAGGCACAAGCATCTATGTGTTGGCCATTTCATCAGGAGACTGAGTTCAGTCCATGCAGATGCCATTGCTATGCATGGTCTGGAACCCAGGACAGCACAATTGGCCTTGTTCTCTCTGGGTGGGCAGGAGGGAGGATGGTGCTCCTGCTCACCCACTTCACTCACGGTGATGCTACTAGTCAGTATGGATATTAGCTATTTAATATGACATAATTTAAACTTCTCCTCCAAGCGTGTTGAATAGAACAATGATATGATACCGGCTTCACATGAGGAAGCACATGATAACCTTCACTTAAAGCTTTGCTTGACTGAGAGAATCCAAACTAGCGGTGGAATTTAACACAGCTTAATTGTTGGATTAAAATGGGGTGGGGGGGGGGTCTTTCGTTTTCTTTTTTTTTTTTAGAGTGGAAACACTAACTATACGACAAAAAGAAAATATCACACAGTCATGAGTTTTAATATGAAAACACATTCCAAATCTTCTCACCTGACACAAAAAAAGCTAAACTATGGATAGATATGCGGTTGAGAACTGCAGATAACACAGTGACAGATGGAGATATTTTTTTTGTTTAACTCTGAATTGTAAAAGAAGTGACTTGATGTCTGAGTTAATTCATGATAATCGTTATAAAGGCTCTTGCTTTGCATGAATTTAGCAAGCAGCTTCTTTATCTTCTGCACATGCCATGTTTACATGTTTTTGTTTCTCCTACTTGTCATTGGCTGTTTCAGTCGTTTAGTTCGAACACTGATCATTTCATGCTGCAGGACTTGGGAATGCTTTCAGTCATAAACGTCAAACTGCTCCCAACTTGGAAAATATCTGCAAAAACGCTTTAGATTGAGAAACTTTGTCGGAAGGGGCAAATCGGCTCAGTTTTTGGTTCCGAATGAGCCCAGTTTTATGAAACAGAAACAGTTTTCATACAACATCATGCTAAGAACCTTTTCTGGCACCCTTATTTTTAAGTGTAAAAATGATGACCATGGGGTGTGTGCTTGTGTGTGTATGTTTTTCCCAGGAACCGGCGGTGTGTGCAGAGCGTGGGATTCAGGAGCCTGAATGTGGACCAATGGAAGATGAGGGTGAGGAAGACTCATCTGAGCAGAGAGCTCGTCGCCCCATGAACGCTTTCTTGCTGTTTTGTAAACGGCATCGTTCGCTAGTTCGCCAGGAACACCCGCGGCTGGACAACCGCGGTGCCACCAAGATCCTGGCTGACTGGTGGGCTGTGCTGGACCCCAGCGAGAAGCAGAAGTACACAGACATGGCCAAGGAGGTGAGACTTTGCACCCAGAACTGGGTGTGTAGGCCTGACGTGTGCTGCTGAAACCGGATAGTCTGTTTCTAGATTTGAAATATTGGTGACATTATTTAACTTAACTCAAACTCAAATAAGCAATTTTGGTATATTTGGATTAAAGATCCCTCAGTTGTCAAAATGCCTTTGCAACCAAAGAAGCCAAAGTTTCATTGCCACCGTAGACAGCCTTTAGTTTTAGGATTCAGCTGTTTCTCTGCAGAATCAAATCCAGCAGCTCAATCGATGCCAGAATATACAAGGGAGCACCGCTAGCAGGCTCAGATTCTTTAGAAAAAAACAACTGTTAAAGGATTTCTATGAACAGTACACCTGAACTAATGGATTCTGTGCGCTGCACCTTGCCTGATGTAGATTTCACCTAGTTTCACTCGGAGCCCTGGGAAAAACACAAGCAAGTGCAATGAGCTAATTGTCACATGACCTCCTTAATGTAGTCAGTGTGTCTCACTTTATTGTTTTATGGAGTGTGGCTCTTTAAATGACTGCCATTCATCATCTACACCTGCAAGTTAACACCTTAAACAGCAAGAGTCTGCATAGGGGTATAGTAATTACTGAATATTACGTTGTAATACATTAATAATAACATGCAGGTTAAGGCATTAAAGCAGTAGTTCAATGAAAAATCATTTTGTAAACAAGTGTATTTAACACATTTTGCTTGTTTAGTTTGGCGCTAGAGCTATTAGGCTAATGTAATGGAAGCTAATGCCCACCAATTAGAATTGAGCAAACTTTAAATGTGACACACTTGCTTAGTAAAGTAATCAGTCATAGATGTATTTATCTGGCTCCGTACAATGTACGGCATGCTGTAATCTAAATCTCCTTAAGTGTGATTTAAGCATGCAGTATACAACGTGCTTCCTAATGTCTGTAAACCTCTGTTACTTCTAAAGCCTTTTAGTGCAAAACTAAGGAATCAAACTTCACACACCAAACATATATTGCCTGGTCAACCACATTTTGCATAAGACCAAGGCCATTTTATTTTTCTTTGACCAAATGCTTCAAAGTCCAAAGTAAATTAGGACAGTTGTTTGTTGCTAGGAGTCATAATAGCAATAGAAGTGCTTTTGATGTAGTAGTTACCCTTTTCTGATGAAATGTGTATAACTGTGTAACAGAGTGTTCACATTTCTGATTGGGTTGTGTGTGCCTCTTGCTCTCTGTAGTATAAAGATGCCTTCATGAAGGCTAACCCAGGCTATAAGTGGTGTCCTGCCACCAGTAAGCCAGTGAAGAGTCCCACTCATTCTGTGAGTCACGTTCGTAAGAAGACCTGGTCTCTGCCCTCTAACCCCACCAAGGATGCTGCTGTTGCCAAAAAAGTGCCCAAAGCAGACAATATGCCACAGCTTAACTTCGCCATGGCAGGTGGGTATCACAAGATGCACCAATATACAGGGACTGACATAAGCAGTATGCTTGCAAGAATTGACGTATGTGGTACGACAAATGGAGTTTTCAGTCTTCACTGCGCAAATGTGTACCTATTCTGAGAAACTTCATACTTGATCTCTAAGTGCCACTTCTCAGGAAAGGAAAACATTAAAAAGAAAAATAATAATGATGTTTTAAAATATGGTTCCTGACGGCCCGCGGAACCTCGCTTCTGCACCAGTCAAAATTCAGTCAGAGCAGGTGTGATCTCGACGCTTCTATCACTGCATGCCCCGCCACGCCCCGCCCCCTCAACTTCACGGCCCGCCCCGATGCGAGATCCGTTCGCCAGTCCAGAGAGGGGCGATCTGCCCTAGTGGTTCAAGATAAACGTTTGGAGATCCCGTGCGATGCTGGTTTGTCGTCGAGATCCGAGTCTGTCATGCTGTGAGGAAAATCCCCAGCTGAGTGAGACGCAGTTAAAACAATCTCGCCATTCCAGTCCATGTATCTGAGCAAGACGCTTTTCTTACTTGACAGCCACATAAACAAGTACAGAAACAGGCTGAACTCTGAAATTCGCTCCGAGTGGCTCTGCCAGCGTGCCTTCCTCATTTCGAACAGTTAGTGGAGGGAAAGCAGACACAGCCATCGTACTAGAATGTGGATGACTAGACCTGTAATGTAATTTAGGTTAAAAATCAGTTTGTACGTTCAGCACCATTTGACAGGTGGGAGCAGGTGGGAGAGCTGGTTAATACTCTAGTACTCTAATGTAGGTACTCGGTACTAAAACAAAAACATTATATCAGCCCCTGCCTATATACTTATTTTGTTAGAAACACCTTATACTTTCACATATGGGTCACATGAGAAAACCTGGTCAGTTTTTATCTACTGATCATTAAAAGCTACAATATAGCAAATTGTGTTTATAATCAGATAGTATGTAGTCTCTAACTGTGCAACTGAATGTTGTTAATAAAGTGGCTGATGTGTGTATAGGGCTGGTTTATACAACTCGCATGAAACGAAAGATAAGATAATAATAATGTTGACAATAAAATTGTTGCCTTGTCGGTATGTACATATATGAGAACAATATAAAAATAAGTCTTTTCCTGAAATGAAGGACCAAGCAGTTGGTGGCCTAGTGGTTAGGGAGTTGCTCTTGTGATCAGAAGGGCATGGGTTCGAATTCCAGGACTGCCAGTGGCACCACTGAGGTACCCCTTGCTTCACTTGGTGAATGGGGTAAATGCAGAGAAAGAACTTTGCGCTTTTAGCACCGTGTGCTGTGGCGTGTTCACGTATGGCAAATGGACGCTTTACACTTCACAGCAGTTGTACAAGCTATGCAACACACGCCTGCGTTGACTTTCCAAGAAATCACTTTACCTTTGCTCACCTGAAAAGAAAACATCCTCATCAGAACGTTCAGTAAACAGTAGCATCCCCTTCATTCCAGAGCTGTTCCTTGAGGAAACACGTTTCACAATGTAAGTGATTTGTCAGAATGTTACAAAAATGCTTACACTAGCCACTGGAAAATACCAAGTTGTATCAGGTGTATTCATGAAAAGAATTTGTTCGCTTTGAAAAATGAACAACCTTTTATTCACTTGTTCTATCACAGTAATAAAACATGTAAACCATGTAAAATTGACTAATTTGCCCAAAATTAAATACGTTCTGTAAACAAAACCAATATTTTAAAACAAATACAGATAATGGTGCATGATTACTGTGCAAGTCTTACTTGTTAACTGAAAGCAGCGGGAAACGAATCTATTTTTATCTTCCATTTAAAAGGTTTTAAAACAGTTGAGGAGGAGCTGATCTCCATGGGGGGCTGATTCCTGCAGTGGGCAACATAATGACTGAATGCCAATTCGCCTTAATAAATTACAGATCTGGGCACCGGTAGCTGACCAGCTCCTGCCAAACTAAGAGACCTACCAGGCTGATCTTTTTCTCAGAGATATTTTTAAGGTCCAAACCAGCGAGTGACTTATTAGCAACGAGTGATACCTTGAACTCAATTTTGCATTTCATTGGAAGCCAGTGTAAGGATCTAAGGACTGGAGTAATGTTCTCTCTCCTAGAATTCTAGCAGCAGCATTTTAAATCTGCTGTAGCTGTCTAATGGTCTTTTTGGGGCGGTTGGTTAGTAGAGCGCTGCTATTGGCAGCCCTGCAGGGTATAAAGGCATGAAAAAGTTTCTCCAAATGAAAAAGTTCTAGTCGTGATCTTGAAATGCTTGAGTGCTGATGTAGAAATATCTTTATTGTGGGCACTGACAGTAAGAACTCCATCTATGATTACAAGAAGATCTTTGGCCTGGATTGTTGTTCTTATTGACAGAGTTCAGATAAGTGCTAAGTTAGTGATGGATCTGAATGTCCTCTACTTAGCTATGATGAGCCAACTTGCCAAATTATTGAAGAAAATGGCTGAGAGGAAGCATGCGTAGGTTGAACAAAAGAGGCATTAGAATGAGTTCCTGTGGGATTCCGCGTGGTTTTGTCCGATTTATGTCTCTGATATTTGTCTTGATCTGTCTCATGATCCTTCCTGAGCAAGATCCACTTTTCTAGTCCAGCGACCCCCCCAACCTTTTTTTTTTTTTTTTAGCACCATGGACAATATTTTCACGGTTTGTTGTAGATTTGTTTAAAAACAAAGTTAGTTTGTTTTTTTACTTATTTTAGCTAGCTTGCAGGCTAACTTTTCGATGTACCGTATGACTGAGATGAGCGTTTTTTTGTTTGTTTTCAAAATAAAAGACCTTTCAAACTCAATAAAATAATAAAATATTTGTTTCTGTGTGCTCTGGTACCAAATGACTCAGGGACCGATAGCATCCACGGCCCGGTGGTGGGAGACGTCGACAGTCAGAGGCTGCGCTCAGATCTAGCAGCCCGCTAATTTTCCTGAGTTTGAGACGAATGTCATTTAATACCTTTACGAGAGCCGTTTCAGTGCCACGAGGCCGAGCCTGATTGAAAGTTGAAGTGGTTGAAGTAAGTTTCAATTAAATAGGCCTGCACTTGTTAAATGTGAAGGCTTAGAGGTTTGTCTTTTTTCAAGAGCGGTTAGATAATGGCAGTCTTTAGTGATGCTAGAAACACGTCTGAGAAAAGGGAGACGTTTACAATTTGCTTTACAACTTTTGAAAAAAAAACTGGACCAAGTGTCGAAAGAGCAAGCAGATTTCTTTAAGAGTTTTACCATCAATAGCTGTACATTCAGACGTTTTATGGTGATCTAGACGTATAGATGTTGCTGCTTGACAGGATGGAGCTAATGCTTTGTCTGAATTCCAGTTTTATAATGGAAACAGGATTCTAGTGGAGATTGTGTAGAAGATTTAGTCAAAAAATAACCGCAAATGGTAAACATAGTAATTCCAGATTTAGGCAGATCGTTGATTGTTGATTCATCTGTTTTGACCAGCAGTTAACTCAGCTTTTACTACCAGAAAGCATTATATACGTATTATAACCATATTGTACATTAGTATTGTTATTAGAAACACTTGGTCTAAGTGCTAAATACTGGCTTGTGCAGCTAAATCTATGACCTGAAACATCATGTTGTGAAGACATTAGCAGTGAGGCAGTGACGTAAAGCATGACCCTACATTCATCACATTATGATTCTATAACGTCACTTACTTTATTCAAAAACTTCAGCTGTGTAGTTTGGATGTGCTAATGAATGAGTTGTGCAAATTTAATTCATTTGTAGGAGGAATACAGTATCTGAATCAGTGCTTTTATTAAATTAGAATTCAAGTGTGATTTTTGTAACATTCAGCTCAGAATTCAAAAGCATGAATCTGCATCGAATACATGCATTATTTTAAATTTGGTGTTCATTTTCATGTGGAAAAGCATTGTGTTAGCACATATAGATAAAATATATTTGCAAAAAACACCTTCAGTTCTAAGCTACACTAGATAACAGAAATATTGGGACACACCTGTTTTTCCATGTTTAGACTAGGCCTCTTAGGCCTCGTCCACGCGGACGTTCGAAATGAACGCGCCATAGGCGTTTTTGTGGCATTTGGTAGCGATGCTTGATCAACGTCAGCAAGGTGTTCGACTGGCGTCTGACGCCGTTTAACGCCAGCCTAACGCCCAATCTGTAGTTTCGTGTATTATTTTGACACCAAGAATTGCATGCAGCATTTATTTGATGGCATCCAAACGCGCAGCGGCCGAACGCCGGGGCTGAACGCCGTGTGGATGCTTTGATTTGCTTCAATGAGCAGAAAAAC
>JBBJLR010000037.1:8426510-8448068 GCA_037577145.1 Brachypetersius gabonensis
TTTGGTTTTGTTTGACTCTGCAGTTCTGTCCGTGCGGAACACTGAGAATGAGTCCGACGGAGTTACGGCACGGTCCTGGACGGAACCTGGACTTTCTGATCACAGGGCGAATGCCTTAACCACTAGGCCACCAGCTGCCCCTGTTAGAATAATAATAACGATATAATAATAACATGAAGAAAAAAGAAACACAGAAATATTTTGCTGAGAAGCAAACCACAAGTAAGTCAAAACCTTGCTACTGCTACATCTCCTGCCAGCACAGGTCTTCCAGGAGTTCACACAAGACACAAAAGGACTTTCCGAGTCGATGAGATTTGAAGATTAGTGTATTTAGGGCACCTCAGGCAGCTGTTCTCCTGTGAACACACAATAGATCTACTACTGAGACCGGAACAAGTACCCTTTCAACATCTAGCCCCTATTCAAACCAGCCAATAAATCCGAGGCAGCAATCTTATGCTAGTCATTTTTGCTGGCAATAAAGCTCCACAGAAGAATGATGTCTGTAAAACACAAGGAGTCAGACCCTATGAAACTGTACAGTTTGTTTTTACTGCTGACTTCTTCTTCACCACAAAAACCATGTTTAACTGGTCGACACAATGAAAGAGATACAGCAACGATCGACAAAACGAAACTTCGCGAATCAAAAACGCCTCACGAACCCTGCCCCAAACAACCCCTCCCCGCCACACAAAACCTCTTGTCAACAGAACTCAAGAGTCAACAATGATATCAACAATGTACACATTCATTGTGGCTGATACAGATACCAATCTCCCCGTTTTCAAGCAAATTCATACTATATTGTACATATAAGGAATCGTGAGAGTCAGGCAGGGGGAAATTCTGAAGAGGGGTCAGTAATTTATTTCACACTGCAGTCACAACAATTAAGACAAGATAAGATAAACCTTTATTAGTCCCACAAGTGGAAAGATTATTGTAAATGTGTACAAAAACTTGCCATAAATGTCCCATTTGTAACGTATTGGCTGTGGTGTATCATGCACTCACACTGTTTAACCCAAACTCTGGCTTTGTGTGCAATTTTTTCTCACTTCTCCCTTCTTTCCTTCCCTCATTCCTACAGTGAGGGAGGCAGGAAGCTCAGCAGGAAGCTGATGAGGGAGGAGAGAGTGTTTCACAGTGGCCTTAGCTCTGATGAGCATATTCTCAGGCTGTTTGGAGCACTGACAAACACAACACCCTTGGAGGAAAAGCAGTCCCAGCCTCGACTTCTACTGCTGTTGGCCCACTTATGAACGGCTCTTACAGAGAGAGAGAGAGAAAGAACGGCTTAAAAAACCTCCAAAATCCATCCAGCACAAACTCAGCTCCGAGTGCTGCCTGAGGGAAATCGCCTGATAAAGAAGAACTAATCAAATTAGAGAAAGACAGAGTATCTCAAAATACATCAAAGCATCAATACATTTGGGCTTGTATCTCGAGCTACAGATGCAGCACAAACATGGGCTCAGGTTCACAGTCTGCTGGGTGAACTGGTATGTCAGAGCTGAAGCATAAGGCAAACAGTCTACAGCTGGTACTGATCAATCATAAATTTAGCCCCTGAAATGAAGCTCCACAAACGTAGCTGTGCCTACTCAAAGGTGAAGCTGGGTGTAAGGGTTTAATAAGTCTGCAGGATTTCTCTGGAGGTTGACTACACACTCCTCTACACAGTTCCTCTGTAGAGTAGCTACTGTGCCGTTGCGCAAACAACTTCCGTCTTCATCAGTCAGACAGACCACACAAATATCGCAGAAAACCAAAGGCAAACAAAAAGCATACTTCAGCATACTTCAGGAAGGGTGACAAACTGACAGTGACGGCATTCAAAGGTGGAGTTCAATAGACTTTTCTTCTCGTTATGGAAGTGCAGATAGTAGCCATGGACACAAAGCCTCAAACAAAAGTGTCAATTCTTTTGCAAATTAAAAATTACACACAACGGCATTCTCCAGGCAACACTCCGAAGTTCCTTAAGGAATTATATTGCAATCATCCTCATGCAAATTTAATACATGTGCAGCAGATCATCTGCAAAAAAGTTTCAGTCCAGGCCCTTTGTCTTGTTAGCATCGTCTCATCTTTCAGAGCCTGCAGAGAGTGGAGAGGGGGTTCAGAGTATTCCTGATCTGTACCTGAGCTGCTGGTTCTGTAGTGAGGTGATGCTCAGGTGCAGGCAGCGACTGAGTCTCCTCAGACTGGCAGGTAGCACGGTCATCCTCTTCATGTTCTTCACTGGAAAGGCAAAGGAAGAAGATCAGCAATCAAAAGATTATGCAAACTACACAATAGCCTGGACCTCACAATGATCTAGGGGTGGGCGATATGATAATATGAGATCGTGAAGACGATCGATGTGCTGATGATCGCAGTATCGTCTAAATAGACTAGATTCCATCTATCTGTTGCAGTTCTATGCTCTCAGCCAAATCACACTATTTGCTAATCCGCTTAATGCCCGTCTTATAGAAACAGCACTCAACCAACAACAGCTTGG
Source organism: Brachypetersius gabonensis (assembly GCA_037577145.1). NCBI lineage: Eukaryota > Metazoa > Chordata > Actinopteri > Characiformes > Alestidae > Brachypetersius > Brachypetersius gabonensis. The sequence goes on from JBBJLR010000037.1 coordinate 8,429,023, forward strand.
TTTTACTGTTCAGTAACTTGCAAAATAGTAAAAAAAATCTATAGTTACATATGAATATAAATACCGTGATAAAATCGAAACTGTGATTTAACTATAATTGTGATATGATATTTTTACATATCGCACACCCCTACAATGATCTGACTGCAATCCCTCACGAAACAAACTCAAATTAAATTCTCAAATTCAACAACTTATTATTTTGGTATTATATTTAGAACTATATTTGAACAATACACAGAAGTCTGGATGAAGTCAGTAGTAGATCTTTTTTTGAATAAATGACAATTTCAGACAAAACAACTTTGTGCTAACTTTACTGAACGTTTGCTATAATAGTTTATAACCTGCCAAAACCAATGCAGTTGAATCCACACCTTCAGATCAAAGCATGCGTGTATTTTTATCCCTCCATTACTGCAGATCACAGCCTCAGATTTGGCTTTGGACATAAATTTACACTTGTATCTCATTTCAGTTTAATATAACAAGGTCACTGCTAGTGAGATTCATTTTCTCCAGGCAGAAACAGAAAGGAGAGATAATAGTTACAATTAGTTGCTTTTACTTTTTCCATTTATGGAGATCAATTAGGCCACAATGTACTTTTCACATGGCATGGCGTTTGCCTCACTTTTGCATGGAAGCAGGTGCTTTCCTCCACCCGATGTTATTTGTTTAGTTTTAGAACAACATATATTCCGTTTCACACTCTTAGGTTAGTGCATATGGATTTGCATGTCCAAAAGAGGAAGTTTATGTATATTGTACTCACTATATATCTCACTATGTTCATTTTCAATCTCTTCTGTTAATTCAGAAATGGATCTGCTGTTTCTCACACACTTCACCTTGCTGAAGGGTAACTCAGTGGTGGCACTAGCATTCATGGGAACCAAACCGACAACCTTTTGAATACAGGGCCAATTCCCTAACCACCAGCCGCCCCAAAGGCAGTGCACTGGTTGATGAATAACTATTCCTGGGGTGGTTTTAAGCCCATCTACCCCATGATCTCAGCTCTTACAGGAGGCAACATTCTGTGTAACTCTAAACACTGCACTAATGTTTTTCAGGGCATAAACAATACATTTAGCAAATTTGTGCAGAGGGTGTCAAGTTCCTTATTCTCTCCATAAGGGAAGAGACAGGAAGGAGTGTGAAAGGATGAAACATGGCCAGAGACAATGCTAGCTGACCCACCCTCCATTTGGAAGAAACACTATTGAGTTACTAAGGAGAGACAGTCCTTCCTCATATAGACTTCAGGCATCTGCTGCTAATTACAAACTCTCCACGTTTTATCCATGTCACTTCACACACCTCGTTTAGAGCGTTAAAATCAACCGAAAACGTGTTATCTCAGTGTGTTGACAGGTGTTGGATGGTATTGTCTTCTCAGACTAACGTGAGCCCTGGTTTGTGAAGAAAGCAGCTGAGGGCTGCAGCGCACGCGAGCAAAGTAGCAGCGTGTGAGTCTGAGGGGAAAATAAAATGTAGGATACAACTGATGCATTTCCTCAGAAGAAAGAAAATCGTAAGAACTGTGTGTTCTACCCAGTCTCGGTCTTCTCTTGGTCCACCGACTTACTCCTGGAGAAAAGTCTGACGAAGTTTCTCGCGAAGTCCTCGTGCCACGAGCGCTGTCGTCTTAAACTGGACATCTCGGATCCAAAAAGACCAAGACATTTAAAACAAAAGCGAGAAATAGAAAATAAAAGTGATCAAAAAAAACTCCAGTCACATACTTTGCTGATTGAAATGGACAGTCCAGGGTAAGTCGTGTTGGCACAGGGGGCATCCAGTGAGAGCTCGGTGGAGCTCAGAGTGAGGAAGTGAGGGAGGAGTCTGCAGGCCGAGGAAGCCCTGCCTGATCCACCATGGAGGGGGCGAGCAGGCCTGAGGGGACTCCTTTGCTCATTACTGGCCACTGCATTATGGATTAACCGGGATTAGGTGGAATCTGACCATATTGATGAAGGAGAGTGGATTTGCCTACGTGCCACGTGCTAGACACTGCATTCCACTCTGGATTTGGTGGAACATGGATGAGGGAAGTGTAAGGTGTCCGTTTCTCATGCATGACCACACCATGGCACACAGCACTGCATTTAACCTAGTGAAGCAGTGGGTAGCCCTGGGCAGCGTATGGGGCGGTACCTTGCTCAAGGTTACCTCCATGGTGCCACTGGCAGTTCTGGGATTCAAACCCACAACCTGATGATTGCAGGGGCCACTCCCTAAACACTAGGCCACCATAACTAATGCCATCGAAATTCCCACATCTGGGGAATTCGCAGGAACAAGCACAAGAAGAGAGCTATGGCCGAGCCTCACCCTTCCTGATCATGGTATCTCTTCTGCCAGGTAAGTTGTGAAATATTTACAGATCTGATTGCAAATGGGGTTCTTTTCTTCCTCTATAGTTTTATTTTTATTTTATTAATTACTTTGCTCCATGTTTTCTCTGGATTCGTTGGTGAAGGGAAATCTAAAGCCATCTCTGGGGTGTTAAGTGTTTTTTGGACTTCACATACACTCACTGATCACAGATGGATTGCATAAAAAAGAGCAAGACTAACCATAAGGTGAGTTATTCACTCTGTAATAGAGCAAGTCAGAGCAGGCACTTCAGGGAGTAGGGCCTACAGCACTTCAAATGGCATGCAAAGTTCTAGTGTGTGAACGCTCCTGCTCTTATAGAATCTGATAAATAAACAAACAGTGTGGCAAACTGAGGTCGATGAGGCGGGGAGAAGAAGATCATGTCTTATATTGCATCCTGTCTAGCAACTAAGGCTGTCTAACATGTAGAGGTATACCACAATACTTCCAGAAATGTTCTTGACATGTGATTTGTCGCTATATTTATTTGATAACTAAAGAAACAGAGGTCTCGCATTTAGAAAATACTATCAAAAGCACAAATCCACTAAAACAATCCACAAAAGAAGCACTAATTATAGTCTGTTTACAGCTAAGTGTTCTAGATGGCCATATTGCCCAGGTTTAGTAACATGTTCCTATTACATGAGATCATGAACATCTAAAGCAGGCCATAATATAGACCACAAAAGCCAGTTTAACTCTTCCCTCTGCATTTTCACAGCCGAAGACCTAAGACGCATCACTGCTGGACGGATTAGAGAAGAAGAGAAAACAAAGCACAACTGCCTTTCTAACCTTCTTACAGCACCCTTTCATTTGAACAGCATTGTCAGCAATGTAGACGTCACACTACACTGTCAGTGTTAGAATCTCTAACTCTGCAGTAGAGCTGGCTGAGAGTTTGCTTCTTCTGCCTGTAATGCAATTTGAGGCCATTTAGAGATGCAGAACATTTTAAGGCTATTTAAGAACTGTCTCGCCAGCAGCTTCCAGCCACGCTCTCATACCTGAGGCATATCGGTTGTCAGCTGTTGATGGGTAATGTGTCTTCTCGGGCAGGCAGAGCGCCTCGCCTGGCATCTCTGGTGTAGTGGCTCCCTCTGCTGTTTGCATTTTAAGCTCCATTGAAAATAGAGTTGAACTGCATATTTCAATCAAGTATGGTGCAATTAGTTAGGAACATTTGAAAAATACATTTCATAAGCTGCAGTTTTTCAACAAACCTTTCTGCAAAGTGTGCCATGGATATGGACAAAATAAGGCAGACATTTATTTTTTTACAGCAGTCCTTACATTTAGATTTAAACTCAACACATTTTCTATCCAAGGCCTCTAGTTTGAGTGAAAACAGGCCTGTTGGGTGTCTGTGTACCAGTGCTGGTACATAGTTAATTAACCAGTATTTCTATGCACCAGTGAAGGTCATTAGCTTTGCAAGAGTGTGGACTGGGAGCCTTTAGCCTTTTCAGTATGTGCGGGTTTCTTCCAGAATGGAAAAAATGCTTGTAACATTGCACAGATCCGATATGCATAATAGCTATAATTTCCAACAGACGCTTTCTGAAATTAAACATAGCGGTTGAGTCGCAGGAAAAGGGGAAAAAAAGCACAGGTTGGCTCAGAATGAGACTTTAAATGCAGACACATTTATTAATACAGAGCCGAAAATGAGACTGACAGCTATTCACTCCACCCCCACCATCCTCCCCTCCAATTCACGGGCAGAGGAAACAGAGCGGGTGTAAGTTAATTATATGTTTATTTTAACCATAATAAATCTTAAGAGGCCTGTTCTCAGCAGAGACAGAGCAGTGTGTTTATGTGATGGTGTGGACAGCAGAGTGAGGGAGAGATGCCATACGTCTGAATGGAGGAGAGAGCTGGCCAAGCTCTGGTTCTCAGACCTGCTCCTGTTTCTGCTGTTTCGGCGGCCTGCTGCGTCTGTCTGTTTCACTGCAAATCCAACACTTTGGCAGGGCTGTGTATACATCAGTGTTCATTCTGTATGTTCTACTTAGCTATAGTCTATTTAGATGCGCTGTATATGCTACAGTGTAATGAAAAAGTATGATGATACATTTTTTCATTTTACTTTCTACACCTAATTGTTTCAGATAAAACAATAAATAATATTACACAAATACAACTTGAGTAAACACAAAATACAGGTTCTTTTTCTTATGTCCTCCAGCACTAAATGCCTCCTTTGGCCCTGTTGCCATGTGTCTTGGGTGATCCGATTGTAAGTAGCAAGCACTGTGTACGAGTGTGATCAGGGTACAGTGCTCCTTCAGCAGAAATTACAAAAGAAATTAACCAAATTTAGCTAGTTATGGGTAGCAGACTAGACAAACCACGCTATGCCATGATCAAAAGAAATTCCAGGAGAAATAAGTAAAAATTTATTGAAATACAGCAAGTCTGAAAAGGCTTGCATTTATAAAGGCTCTGAAACTCTGTGAGAGACATTATGAGATGAAGAAATGAAGAAAGTGGTCAATCTTCTCAGGAGTGGCCTGCCTACCAAAATTCCTCAAGGAGCTCTGTAGCTGCCCACAAGTTATGAAATAATCTAGGTGGAAATCTTAGGAACTGCAGGCCTCACATGCCTCAGATAAGGTCAGTGTTCATCATTAAAACAGACTGGAATCACTGATATTCAAGAGGAACATAAAGGTGTGTCTTGCAAAAACATACTCGCAGCCTCCAAGCTGTTTGGAATAAGGTTTATAGCGATGAGGAGTCAAAAGTAGAACTTTTTGGAAGACGGGTCCCATTACATTTAGTAAAACTGACGCAACATTCGAACAATAAGAGCATCATACTAGCTAGTAACCTTCAGTCATGGTGGTGGGACTGTGCTGGAGTGAGGATGCTTAGTTGATTCAGGGCCTGGGCACCTTGCCATACTGACAGAACCATTTATTCTGTTCTTTACCAGAGAATCGTCTCTGAGAAAATCTGGTGATCAGTCCCTGATCTGCAGAACATTTTTCCTTCAATAAAGGAAGTGGCATTTTGTGTTTCCTCATGTTGTCCTCGTCTTATTCTGAATCTGGTTATATTAAATTTTACAACAGTTGGAAACTATTTAGAGTAACAAATATCCATTAATGTAGGTTATCAGGACAAATACTGTTCACGACTCTCTACTTCTGATCAAAACCTTGATTTCTGGTGGCTCTTGTTTTGATGACTTTTATCTACAGTGCTTTGTTATCCACTTTAAAAATTTTTTCTGAAATACACTTATTCTGAAAGCCTGTGGAAACAGGACACACAGTACATCAAAACTATTGTCTGTGACAATCAGCCTGTTTCTTTTAGCGTAATTAAATTAAGATGTTAAAAATGTCATTCAGAATAAACTTTTTGGAGCTAGAAACATGAAATAATTAACATGCTTTTTTCTTGTGTCTGCATGTCAGTAAGTACCCGTGTCTGAGCGTGTCTTTGTCTGGAGTTACACAATCTATCCTATCTTTAACCTGTGAGAGTGTTTTGTAGTCAGTGTAAGTTCCCTTGTGTTTATTTAATGTTTTCATTTAATAAACCTCATTTATATTTACACATCCACACACTTCCATTACATGGTGATGGGAACTCGAGGTCTTACTGCTTACACTAACAGTAGTAACACTAATACTGTATAGCCATTTCATTTACTGTGCAGTATTGTGCAATCTAAAAATAAAACATTCTTAGGCCTCATGATGACTACTCTGCCATAAATCTTCATTATGCAGAATATTTTGACTTTCCCCTTTCAGCCACGATAAAGGCTTAAGTGGGATATCATCAAAGATGAGGGTTAGGGTTAGGGTTAGGGTCGGGGTCCTCAAGTTACAACAGAGATCCGTTCCTTTGACAGTGATGTAAGTGGAATTTTGGTGTAAGTTGAAACACACTCTAGCTTGAGTTAATAACCAATCCTAACACAGCTGTGAAATCTATAAACACAGAATTTGTTCAGAAGCCATGATAAAGGCCCAAAAGTCGTCAAACAAAGCAACACAAATGGATAATTTGCGCTTAGATAAGCATGCTCCCTCACTCAAATGGCGCATTACTGTGTATTCTGCATATTCTGCACATTCTAAATATTATTCTGCTGTCTGCCAGTTCGCCCACATGAGTGCCGTGAACTCTAAACGTCGTATGTCGAGACCCCCGTAATTTGAGGACCGCATGCATGTTGCTATTTTGACATACTTTGCTAAACATAAAAAAAAAATAAAAGGGTTAAATACTGGCCTGCACTGGTTTGACCAGAATTTGTTAGCACTGTTACTCTGTTGCTATGATCATTGATTCATCAAAACATCATTGGAAACTGATCTCAAACATCATTCAGGGAATAAATGATGGAATAAAAGTTTGCTTACTGCATGATTTCACAAAATCAAAGGCGAGTACCGGTTACTGTGCAAAGCTACTATTGCGATTAACTGTTGATCCTTCACAGACACAGGACGTAGCATAGCTCTGTGGAGAGGAGAAAAAATAAATCAAGAATAAAGAGTGCGCTAAAGTTGGTGTGTCCTTAGGGCTATATTTATTAGATTATGAAAGACATAAATTCTATGCCTCCCAGCTGAGGCACCTGCAGAGCAGAGCAGAAACAGAGTAGTCTCCACACCTATGTGGCGGGGGAGAATTCCTCGGGGGCATTTTTTACATTTTCTAAGCTCATCATCATCATTCCTTAAGGATGGAGAAAACGAAATGCTCTGGAACAGCACTATCATTTTGGGGTCTGTGTGAAATGTAAATGTGTGTATGTGTGTGTCTGTTTGCATGTGTGTGTGCACATGCATGTAAAAAGATGGATAAAAACTTCAGCTTTGACATCTGTTGCAAAAACACACCAATCCGGAAGCCATATGTCTGCCATCAGTAAGAGCGTGGGGTCCAAGGGCCACCAAACCCACTAAGAACTATTAGTCCCCCGAGAGCGCTGGCCCCGGGATAAAAGAGCAGCCCTGATATTATAAATGCAAGACTACATTTTCCAGAGCAAATCTTCCGTCCCTCTGAGCATTGCTCTGGAGCGTCTGGATTTCATCAACAGCAATGCCCTGGCACTTGCAGTAGAACGGCGCAGTTGTTAAATTTTTACTCCATCGACAATGAGAAGATTGTTATTCTTGAGCAATCAATCCGTGTGTGTGTGTGGTAGGGCTAATGAAAACAGCCTTAAATTCCTGGATCTGAGTTTTTCCTTTTTCCCTTCCCCTCTCCTATTGCCGTGGAAAGCAGCCGTTAGCCATTGCACAGTCCATGTTGGAGCCCGAATGACTCGGACCACCATCCTGTGGACCCCATCGTACCTGAGATAGTTTAGTGGAAAACGCTCCTGGCTGTGCAGGGTTACATAGGGCTAATTGTAGAGCTTTGCAGTGTGTGTGTGGGGGTCATTGACAGAGGGCTCACACAGCTTTTTAAATGTATTTCTGCAGGCTAACATGCTAAAATGCTTTCCACATGCTAGCATGAAGATTATTCATACACACAAAGCATGGAGGTCGTGAAGGTTGTAAATGCTACTTCGTGTTACTTCAAGCCTGTCTTTTGACAACAATCATTTTTTTATATTTAAAATAAACAATTGACTATTAAATCATTAACATGTGTCTGCTTTGTATGTAATTACCTAATAATTAAAAAAACGTTGCAGTTCCCATTGTAATCAGCGTTTCATACAAATGACTTAACAAGACAATGCTATTTTCTACAAGTGGTCTATGAAAATGATCATGTTATGTTAGCACTAGGCTAGCAGAGGTGAACATTATTGCAGCTCTAGATTAAACACAAGCTTATTTGGCTCATTAGACCTTAGACCAAGACAAATGTAGATAATCCCAGAATATAAACTATGTGACCTATGAAACCTTTTTTGGTGATTTCAATGCTCAAACATACCATATCTGCCCCTGTGATCAGAAGGTTGTGGGTTCGAATCCCTGGACTGCTAGTGACACCACTGAGGTTCCCCTGAGCAAGGTACCGCCCCACACACTGCTCCCCGGGCGGCCCTCGTCGGTGCCTCTCGCTGCTTCGCTGGTGTGTTCACTTGTGACAGACTGTAGGTACTTATAGGATTTAAAAGATACACCAGTTGAGTCCCTTAATGACCAAGAAATGCAGCCAAGACTATAATCTTCGATCTGGTATCACTAGGAAATATTACACTTCTGGATCTTTTGGACTGCTGTTGTACATTTTGGGGTACAGTAACATGGTTCACTGGGGAGCAAAAATGTAATACTCTTTTCTGACAGTGTGACAAAAATGAAATAAGCAAAGTTTACTCAGAATATTTGTTGACAAGTAATTGTCCTCAATTCCTTAAAGGATAAATGATGAAGAATTTTGTTCCAAGCTGCATCACTTTCAAGAATGTTCTTTTTCATGACGCACTATATACGTATTGCCTTGTTCTCTAGCTCTAACTCCTCTAGGAGCGTTCTGAGAACAAATAGCGTGGCTTACCTGTCCTCTTGTGTTTGTCACATCCGGGCTCTTCCACCACGCAACATTTAAGGACTCCTCGCACCATTATTCTGCCCCTATCTGTGACAGAATGGCTGTGTCTTGGACTCCAGAGGAGAAAACCAAGCTGTGTGAGTTGGTCACTCGTCAGATGGCTGAGATTGGGCAACTGAAGCATGAGTTGGTCTCCCTCCGTGCTGAAACCAACACTCTACGCACGGAGGTCGCCACTCTGCGACAGTCCCTTGATCAGCTGTCTGCGGGTCCAGCCGCGACCGAATCACCAGCTGTTTCTCCACCTTATGTTGCAGGTTTTTCTAACCGCTCTCGACATTATTTTTGAGTTCCAGGCCGAGCGGTACCCCATGGACCGAAGTCTGATCGCCCTCGCCAACTCCCTCTTTGCCGGGCAGGCAGCTGAATGGGCTTCCGCGATCATACGGACGGACAACGATGCGGCCCATCCTACACGGACTTCACTAAACAACTGAAGGTCGCGTTCCAACATCCTGAGAGTGAGGTGGTTGTCGACTCCCATCTATCATCTTCGCCAGGGAGATCGCTCGGTGAGTCAGTACACGGCCGACTTCCGGACCCTCGCCGTCCAAACCACATGGAGCGATGCAGCACTGCGCACGGCCTTCTATGAGGGTCTCAACAGTCGGCTGAAGCAAGAACTGGCAGCACGGGAACTCCCAGTCACCTTCGAGGGGATGGTCCAGATGTGCCTGCGAGTAGGCCTCCACCTAGCCAACACTCCCAGTCTGGCTCTCGACCACGCCCCTCGGAGCCCACCTTCATCGTCCCGGCTGCCCCAACTCACCGAGCTCCGCCCCTCGCCTCAGTGGCCCACTTATCTGGAGCACCTATGTGCTTACTGCGGTTCTCCGGACCATCACCGCGCCGTCTGTCCTCTCCGGCCGGGAAACGGGCAGGCCAAGTGAACAGAGGAAGGGTTCCATTTGGCCCATCGTCGCATCCTTCCATCCCTTTAACCGCCGACCGGCTCGTCGTTCAGGTGAGCATCCAACTGGGAAACCAACAGATCAGAACCACCACCCTTGTGGATTCAGGGGCATCTGGGAACTTCATTGATCACGCTTTTGCCTCCCAGTTGGGTCTCAAATTTAAAGTGTTATCCCAGCCGGTCCAAATAACAGCCACTGACAGTCGACCCCTAGCCAACAGTCCCATCACTCAGCGCACTCCACCTCTCATGATGTCCATCGACATCCACGTGGAGTCCGTCACCTTCATGATCACTCACCTCTCCTCACCTTCTCTCCTCCTTGGGCTGCCCTGGTTGATGTGTCACGATCCCCTCATCTCCTGGTCACGTCACAAGATCATCCAGTGGGGTCCGACCTGCAGCTCTGTCTGCGTTCCGGCGCCGGCTAGGACGTGCTCTGGGGAGTCCGAGGCCCTCGATGTCAACTTGGAGGCTGTTCCCGTCCCGTATCGAGACCTAGCAGGGGTCTTCAGTAAAAAAGAGGCTGTTAAACTGCCACCCCATCGGCCCTGCGACCTTTCCATCGACCTCCTGCCGGGCTCGGTACCACCCCGCGGCCACCTTTACTCCATCTCCAGGGCTGAACAGCAGGCGATGGATGACTACATCACAGAGGGACTCCGGAATGGCACCATCCGTCCCTCTACGTCACCTGCGGCCGCGGGGTTCTTCTTTGTGAAGAAAAAAGACGGGGATCTCCGTCCTTGCGTTGACTATCAAGGGCTTAGCAGCATCACCATAAAGAACCGTCATCCACATCCCGCTCATCAACACCGCCCTGGACACCCATGTTGCTTCTTCTCCAGAAAATTCAATCCCACGCAGCGACAGTACGGGGTAGGGGACCTTGAGTTGCTTGCCATCAAGTGGGCTCTGGAGGAATGGCGTCACTGGCTTCAGGGCGGCAGTGACCCATTTACCGTCTGGACGGACCATCAGAACCTCACCACTCTTCGTCAAGCGAAGATCTTCAACCTCAGGCAGGCGCGGTGGGCCATGTTCTTCGAACACTTCAATTTTAACATCTCATACCCGCGCCTGTCCTGCCGGAGTCCATCATCATCGCACCTCTCCGGTGGGGGCTGGAAGAGAGGGCCCGCCAGGGACATGCCTTGGAAGCCCCGCCTCCCGAGACTCCTGCCGGCCTGTTGTTCATCCCTTCGTCCATGCGCCGGGAGGTGCTTCAGTGGGGGCACTTGTCGGCCGTGGCCGGCCATCCAGGGGTCTTCAGGACCATCTCCTTCCTCAAAAGAGCCTTCTGGTGGCCCTCCTTAGCCAAGGACATCAAAGAGTTTGTCCAAGCGTGCACGACTTGCGCCTGTGCTAAGAGTCCCAACACGGTGGCCGTGGGTGATGTACAACCCCACCGGCCATGGTCTCACATCGCCATGGACTTCGTAACGGGACTTCTGGAGTCTCGGGGGAAGAACACCATCTTGACCATCGTCGATCGCTTCTCCAAGGCTGTCCACCTGGTGGCCCTAACCGGACTCCCCACTGCCAAGGAAACCGCAGTGTTACTCATCGAGCACGTAGTCCGACTGCATGGGTTCCCCAAGGACATCGTCTCGGACAGAGGGCCCCAGTTCACGGCGAAGTTCTGGACGGCCTTCTGCCATCTGATCGAGGCCACCACCATGTCATCGGGCTACCATCCGCAAACTAACGGTCAGACGGAGCGGGCCAACCAACAGCTGGAGCGCTTTCTACATTGTTTCGTGGCCGATTGTCAGCACTCCTGGGCGGACTATCTCATTTGGGCAGAGTTGTCGCACAACCTTCACACCTCCTCCACCACCGGCCTCTGTCCTTTCGAGGTGTGTCACGGTTTCCAGCCCCCCATGTTTGACCATCAGGAGCCAGGGGTTGATGTACCGTACACCCAACAGTTGGTCCGCCGGTGTCGCCGACTCTGGAGGGTCACCCGTTCCTCCATCCTATGGTCCAACTGCCGCTACGTCACGCAGCACAGTCGGCAACACCCTCCGGGACGATTGTTCCACGTAGGTGACCGAGTCTACCTGTCTAATAAACACGTCAACCTCCTCACTGCATCCAAGAAGCTGTCACCCCGCTTCTCGGGTCCCTTCAAGATCACCTACCGGATCAACCCGGTCACCGGCTCCAGCTGCCTGCCTCCCTCCGGATCCAGCCAGTTTTTTATATCTCCCAACTCAAACCTGTCTTCTTCTCCCCTCTGTCTCCCCAGGAACCAGCTCCTCCTCCTCCTCGGATCATAGACGGTGGTCCTGCCTACACTGTCCGGCGGATACTGGACTCGCGACGCCGTGGCCGTGGCACTCGTAGACTGGGAAGGCTACGGCCCGGAGGAACTGTGCTGGGTCCCCGGCAGACACATCCTCGATGACACCCTCATCCAGGACTACCGTCGTCGGGTGTCCTCCCTGCCTGGACCGTCGGGTGCCGGTCCTGGGGGGGGTACTGTCACACGCACCAGAACACGTGACGTCAATCGGCACCAGAAATGACTAACGTACAGTATATAAACAGGAAGTAAGTGGTACCCCTTCAAACAGCCATTGAAGTCATCGTACTTCATGCCACCGTGTCCTTACCCAACTCTACTCAACCCTCTCGGTACTGTGAGTACTCTGGCTCTTCGGAGCAGTTTATATACTGTCTGTGTGTGTGTTCAGAACGCGAGCCAACTTGGTGTGGTCTCTAACTCCTCTAGGAGCGTTCTGAGAACAAATAGCGTGGCTTACCTGTCCTCTCGTGTTTGTCACGTCCGGGCTCTTCCACCACACAACATTTAAGGACTCCTCGCACCATTATTCTGCCCCTATCTGTGACAGGAACGGAGATTGTGATACAGACCTTCTCCTCCAACATCAGTGTCTGACCTAAGAAATGCTACAGAATGATTTGACACAAATTCCAACAGAAACTCTAAAATGTAGTGGAAGCTGTTATAGCTCTATATTAAAACCTTTGTATTTTAACCCAGTCCAAAATCATTCAATACAAAAATCAAGAAACATAAACAAGGGTCCCAATATTAACAGGCATAACAAAGACACAAGGCATACAAACAAGATGAAACAAAACACCCAAGGGTTTTAAAGAATCATGTTTAAAGAAATATACAAAAATGCAGCATTCGCGAGAGCTTTATAAAGAATCGACCAACACAGACTGAAACACATGGTTTGTATACTGTATATGTACTGACAAGACAATGGGAAACTCCAGGTCAGCACTGTTCCCACAAACTCAGGTGAAAAGCATAACAAGGGGCAGGGCTGTGGGGGCTAGGGAACAACACACAGAAACAACAGCATAGCCATGAAAACAGGAGGAAGACATTACAAAAACTGGAAAAGATGTGGAGAGTGTTACAGTCAAGAAAAGCTTTTAATGTTATCCCCCCTAACTTATACCCCTTCCCTCTCCTTTGAAAAGGGCAGTCCTCTTATGGTGTGTGTGTGATCTTGTGCTGCAGAAACATTCATTTTTACATACAGTCCAAAAACAGACATTCCAACCTTCGCTTTAATTAAAAAGTTTTTTTAACCACTGCACCTTCAAGACTGATTAATGTAAATGACCTGCATTCTAGTTGGCTGTATTATATCTCATTCAAAAAACAGTCCAGTCTGAAAGACTCGTGGGGCTAAACTGCTGTAGACTGTACACAGAGATTATAAATGCATTTTAGTTCATGCACAAAAACATAAAATGGGCATATGAACATAAAATGGGCATATTGACTAGAATGGATGTAGTGTGTTCATTTGTTTGCATTAACTTTACGTATACAAAGTTCTTTTATTTTAAAATTCCAGAAATAACTACATTTTCCATTATATAGGTCTTTTAAACACATGGATTGTAAACACCGATCCCCAAAGTGCAATCAGTGCTACACTGTGGCCAGTGCTGTTGTAAGACCAGGTAATGTAAGACTGCCTTCCAGATGTCTGCATCTAGAACCAAGAAGATGATTATTCAAAAGATGTTTGGTCTAGCATGCAAGCATTCATAACGCCCCCAACCCCCAACACACACACACCCACCCACACACACACACACAGTCGACCCCTAACCCCCGGTCATCACTCCCCGTGTAGCCGAGAGCTGATCTTCATATGAAAGACTGTAATGTCTGGCAGGTGCAGCAGCGGAAAGCAAGTTGTGCCTTTCTTTCCTTGGCGCAATTAATTACAGGTCTAATGACACACAGCAGGCGCAAACACCCTCTGGGGAGCAGCGAGCGCCCACTGCTCGCACACACATGCTTCACAACTTTAAGCAAACTACTTATGGTCCATCTAATGACCCCAAATGGCCAGTTTAAATGATGTGAAAACAAACCTGGGCTGCATAAACATGTAGTCGGGCTCTTAAGTCCCGAGCTGCTGACACACTCTATTAGAGCGTCATTAGCAGTAATAGATGGATGGCCGTGTCTCTAATAGGGCTGTGATTAAGTGCTTCTCTGTGTTTTACTTGTTCCAAATTAGCACTGATGTGCTGGGCTGAGGGTCCACAGAAATGTGAAATAAGTATACAGCTGTCAAGTGAAGTGAAAGTGATCATTCGGTCATACGTGAACACATACATACAGTGTGAACAGCACGAAATTCTTCCTCTGCATTTAACCCATTCACCAAGTGAGGCAGGGGGCATGAACATGGCGCCCGGGGAGCAGTGTGTGGGGACGGTACCTTGCTCAGGGTACCTCAGAGGTGCCTAGCGGCCTTGGGAATCGAACCTGGACTTTCTGATCACAGGGCGAATGCCTTAACCACTAGGCCACCAGCTGCCCCATACCTACTAAAGCTCTAAAGGGATATTTCACCGATGTTTCAAAATATTTCTGAATTTCACAGCAAATGTGTTCTGCGTGGCGAGAGTTTTGTGAGAAATGCACCATTATAGAGAAACTCGAGACAGAATTGTTCACATCAGTGGTGACAGCAGCTACAACACCACAAAGCGAAATGAAAATAGTGTCAGAATAAGGAGATTTAAAAAAATGACTAGTCTACGCAGAAAAAAATGAAATGCAATATTTCTGTTCCAACATGTTTTTTTAAAAGAATTTACTTAAACAGAGCATTTAATGTCTCCCATAAAACATCTGAACCGTTGAACATTGTTCAAAAAAATCTGAAAATATTTTTCAATAATTTTAAATCTTAAATAAATGTAAACATAATTTAAATTATAGTAAGTTCTTAACCAGAACAAATAGTTAAAGGAAGGATCTCTAACAGCAGCACAGAAAATGAAGAAACTGCCCAGTGATGTTTTTGCCCTCTTCTCTGTGGCTCTGGGTGAAGAGTTTTGGAAAAACACCATTTATTGCAGTTCAGTCAGTCTTTGGCGATATGGATATTGCGCATGTTGATATCGCAATGATGGTAAATTTGCGATATATTATGCAGCCCTATTACATATCCTTTTGGGACTAAAAAAAGTTTATCTTATCTCCATGTGTCTTTGCAGTGGTACAAAATGAAGAATGTGAAAGTAACGGAATCCTTGCTTATTCTACAAGTATGTTCTAAAGGATGTGAGAAATAATGTTGGTATTGTGATACCAAGAATTCTGTTTTTTTATTCAGATTATTTTGCTTGGTCAACATAAAGATCGTGAGACCAGCTCCAAAGAGCTTGAAATACCTGTGACCATTGTTCCCAAGATTATTAAGAAGTTTAAGGTACATGGGACTGTGGCCACAAGGACAGTTGCTCATGACTGAACAGAAACATTGTTCAAATGGTCAAAAAAATCAAAGAAAACTTCAAAACACGTCCAAGCTGATCTTCAAGATCAAGATACAACAGTGTCAAGTCACACCGTTTGTCACTTTCTGATTCCTAACAGACTCTGTGGTGGAAAACCCCACTTCTCAAAGACCCAAAAAAGAGTATTCCAGCAGCATAATGACAAAACGTACATCAAAAAGAATGGATGAGAAGAAAACTGGATCGTTCCGAAGTGGGCTCGCATGAGTTATGATTTAAATCCCACTGCACATCAAAAGAAAGAGTTCAGACTTGCTGTAGAGAGAAAGCACACATTAAAGCTCAGAGAGCTAGAACTGTTGAAGAAGAATGGGCCAAAAAAACAGTGGAAAAGTGTTGAAACCTTACTCAGAATAACAGAAAGTGCCAGATGCCGTTACTGTGTTAAAATACTGTGCTATAAACCATTAAGAGCAGCGATATTTTTGTCCATTTTGTTTCATTTGTTTTATTTTTTTGAATAACAACGTTTCTGCTTTGTTTACTGTAAGTTTTAAGTTAATGTGAAGAAAATGTATTTATGTTCTTATTGTGGGAACAAACCAATATTTCAGTCACATCTGTGCATTGACTGATGCCTGAGACACTGGCCCTGTTCATATCGGACATTAATATTGGGTCATCTGATCAGAGGAAGGTGCGGGGGTTGGATTATAGTGCAGTCAGAGAGGCATGTGACCACATAACATTTATAGTGTGAACCCTACAGTGTCGTAAAAATGATCTCAACAGTAAGAAAGGAGCGTCCGTGTCCACTACCTCACAGCACTATTGCAGGACTGACCGGGAACAGTTTGCTATTTTAGCCAAACAAGATACAGTCTTTGGAACACGAGCATATAGGTTTTTTTGGTCTCAGATGCAACAGAAAAGTTAATGTACAGATCTCTTATCTCCAGCAGAAATGGTCTGATCTGATCACACCTGGTCACCGGAGATGCCAGGAATAAACAGTTATGCCTTTGGATAAAGATCAGAACTTCCCAGACAATAGGGCCTTTATTTTAGAATAGCGATAGAAGGTTTTGACCTAATGTGTATTTATTTGATCCAAATTGCGTTGTGTTACAGGGCAAAATATTATTTTCTAAATCATTTTTAAGTGGTGCCAGACAGTTGAAAACATCTGTAGGTGTTCTCTGCAAGACACAACAGTAGGTGGCAGACTTGCACATTCAAATCAAACGGATGCAGCAGTGTTAGGTTAGTAGGATATTAAAAATGGTTTACATTTGCAACAGAGGTTAAAGATCATTCCTTCTGTTGGAATGGAAATACATATATTTTAGCAAAACTTCCCAGGCTCAAAGTATATGAAAAATGTATTAATAAGAACTATAAGAATAAGCGGAAGAACGAGAACAAGAATAACAATAACAATAGATATACATATTATTTAGTTGTAAATCTATAGTTTATTATTCAATAAGTTCTAGGAAACAAATGATGTAAATAATTCAAATACGGAAATAATGTTGATTTTAAAGACAAAGTTTAAGGTAATTAGTTTTTTCTCATTTAAAAATGCTGCTCAATCAATTCAGGTTCAGGGGTATATTTTATTATTATTATGAAGACAGTAGTTTTATATAAAACCACAACAGCTCAAATAATCATTTGAATGTTTTAATGTTTGGGTTTTTTTGCTTGGTTAAATGGTTCATTTAAAAAATGTAGTACAGAACACAGATTCTATTACTGTCAGGGGTTAAAGAGTTTTTTGGATACTATAGAGCACGTTTTACTAAGAATGTAATTTACTTGCAAGTCCTGCGGTGGACTGTAGAAAAGATTCACACCAATCCAATTTCACCCAGTTTACAGCGAATCATGCTCGAATGCAGCAGAGTGTGTCCAGTAGAAGGTATCTGGGGGGCGGTACCTCAGTGGTGCCACAAGCAGTCCTGGGACCCAACCCACAAATTTCTGATGGCAGGGGTAACTCCCTAAACACCAGGCTGCCTGCTGCCTCTTGTGGATGCCATGTGTTCATTTCTAGCTTGTTTTCCTTTTCTTCACATTCCTTTCTCTGTTTCTCCGGCGGAGCAGGGCTTTGGTCGTGGCACACAGTGGCAGTTTGGCTGGCAGTGAGAGCAGATGCACTAAACTGAGTGTGGGGTGATTCTATTGAAGCACAGTGAGTGAACGAGGGCCACACTGAGCTTCTGATGAAGCGAGTAAGTATCCTACCCACTGAGCTACCGGGGTGGAGGTAGCTCAGTGGGTAGGATACTTACCTCTGGACCAAGAGGTCATGGGTTCAAATCCTACCTTCAGCACCACCATTGGGTCCCTGAGCAAGACCCTTAACCCTAAATTGCTCCAGGGAGACTGTCCCCTGTAGTCAGAGAATGAAAGTCGCTTTGGACAAAAAAAGCGTCAGCTAAATGCCATAAATGTAATAAATGAGTAGGCGGTGCTGGGCTGACAATGACAGGTCATCACTTTTTAAAGGCGCCCGGTGTGTGTTTAGAGCTTAGCTTAACATCAGGGGCTTGGAAAAATAATACAGAGACATGCATGTACACAGATGTGTGCCCTGGAAATGCAAACACACTGCTGACCTGTGATCAGTTTCTGCCTGTCAGAAAAAATGTGTTTTTTGTGATATTTTAGGGTATCAAAGCTATGAGGGACAGCTGGTATAAGATAAGTTTAGATAAGAAAGAACTTTATTTGTCCCGAGGGAAGTTATTTTGTCATTAGCATGCTCCATACAACAAAATAAAACAAGTGCTTGTTTTTTAAATAGACAATAACAAAAGTGCAACAAGAAGAACATTATTGTAACAAAATATCTGTAACACTATCAAAACTGTAAAAAAGTTGTGAAAGTGCCTGGGGATAGACTCCATGCTCTGAAGTCCATTTTAGCGACAATTTAAATGTACTCTTAAAAAAAAGGAGCATATTTGTGCACCATAAAATTATATTTTCCCTAAAAACTATGAATCTATGTCTCTAATGAACAAATAGAACTGTGCTCTGTTAACTTTCTATTATAAGTCCAAATGCTACTATTACTTTATATACGTCAATTTTTTAACAGTGTAGCTTTTTGTAACAACATTTTTAAAGTAGGTAAAGTATACAGTGGTTCCCTGTCTGTCGAGAGTGTGTATTAATGAAAACAACCTGATTTTATTTTCAGCGAGCGTTATGGATTTGGTGTCAGCATCAAAATAAACACATAAAACATCTATGGCTGATGTGAAGGTGGGGTTTCTTGAGATAACAGATGAATGCAGGTCCAACACGTTTCTACTGCTGTTACATTTTATTGTGTGTGTGTGTTTGTGTGTGTGTGTGGTGTGTGTGTGTGGTGTGTGTGTGTGGTGTGTGTGTGTGTGTGTGTGTGTGTGTGTGTGTGTGTGTGTGT
>JBBJLR010000037.1:8503648-8517644 GCA_037577145.1 Brachypetersius gabonensis
CACACACGCACACACACGCACACACACGCACACACACGCACACACACGCACACACACGCACACACACGCACGCACACGCACACACACGCACGCACACGCGCACACGCACGCACACATGCACACACCCCACCGTTTTCCACATTTGGTTCTGTTAAATCAACAGAAGAGCATTTGATTTGCTGAAGTTTCATTCCTGCCTCCCAGAGCTGAAGGGGCGTGTGGACTCGACCCCTCAGTCCAGCACCTACATTTTCAGAAGGACCCAGAAACGGCTCCTGGCTCTTGCACTGTGGAGGACAAGGTGAGGATACAGCCGTCTTTTAAAGGTCCGCCAAGACGTCGGCACAACGTGCGCCTTACTCTCAGTTTATCGCTGCAGCTCATGAACAGTGTACTGTTTTCTCCCACTGCATCACCTGCACGCTGCAGACACCAGACACAAAAATGCAGCTGAGGACGTTCAGTAATGCCAATAAGCCACAAAACTGAAAGCGTAAGGAGTAACGTCTGGTAGGACTTACTAGATTTCATGAAAGTCTATACAGTTGCAGAAACCTTTTGTGTTTTTTTTCAGCTCTAGGACACCTCCCTGAACTCAGGGCCTTATTAATGAACCAATTAACCAATTAGTTACACTTGTGTGTTAATACAGATTTGTACAAGCCTTGCTAACGTAATTAAGGATAATCGATTTATGAGAAGGACTGTGTTGTTCAAGTGTTGGTGCTTCAGGGGCTTTTGTTTTTTTGCCTCTATCCCCCCAAAAATAAGAATATGAACGAAGTGTTTTAAAAAGTAATTCCATTCCAGAAGCAAATTGTTTGTATGTTTCCGTATCAGAAAGAAGACGATGGGCTGGAGGAGCCGGAACCCTCAGGTGAGTTGTAGGAACTTTATTCAGTGACTTTGGTGTGAATTTCCATCTTTATTTCTAAAAAAACATTAGTATAGCAATATGCAAAGTCTATGATTATACATAAAGACTGAAATGCAACAAATATTGTTTGCTCATTAATGTGTGATGTGCTGTTTTATGACCTGTAAGCACTGTTTCTGCAGTCTGTATTTAATTTACCTGTGTGAACTTCTGGATAAGCATGTTTAGCTTAAGGAACAAAACTAGATTACATATAATGGCCTGATGCTGTCATGACTAGGGCTGAGTAGAGAAGTGCTACCAGTTCCTCACTACAGAAATATCCAGAAGGTCCTCGACACACGCCGTCAGTTTTTATGCAAAATAAATGCGTTCTAACAGCATTTTCAAATGATTGATGGTAGATTCCCTCAGTGGGACAGACAGGAGTTCCTGCCGCATTACAAATACAGGAAATTCACTGTTTAGCTCCTTATATCTACTAGACAAAAAGTAATAAAATGACTGGGATCTTTTCACTGCGGTGAATCCAGCCGCTCTTCGGGAAAACCCGGTGACGCCAGCCGCTTAAACAGGGTGGGCATGTCTTTTAGAAGGTTTACGTACCGATCAGAAGAGTTCGCTCTTTAAGGGAAACTGCGTTCAGTCTTGTTTTTCAGGCTCTGTCCCGAAAATAAACTATATTTAGGGATAACTGTGATTATAATGAGGGACTGGAAGTAGAAATTATGGCGTATTGCAGAAATTTTGAATACAGTTCCAGGCATTAATGTAAAATTAGAAATGTTTATTTGTGTTTTTCCAAGTGCCGTTTTGGAAGGACAGTAAAATTCTTAATTCAGATAAAGCCATCATCACTTCAGGCCACTGACGGAGCTCACATGGAAAGTTACTCTGGCGATTAAACAGCAGCACTTACCAGCATTTATCTGTTTACAGGTCTCATTTCTGAGCTCAAATAAAGTCCTTAAATTAAACAAAGCCACTTGCAGCATTCATTTGTTCATAATTGGCACATTTGACATAAAATAAAATCCCTAAAAGAAATACGGCCATCACCAAACCACAGGAGATCAGTTCAGTAGCTACCACACTATGAACCTCCTACAGAATTTTTTTACTGGGACATTCATGAATAATTAAAAAATGAAATCAGGACCTTCAGCATTTTTGTTCATCTTGCTAATGTTTAATATAGGATGAACCCATAGAGAAGGTCGTCACCAAACCACTGCAGGTCAGTTCAGCAGCTACCACACTCTGTCTGGACCGGATATGGAGATTTTTTACTGTGGCATTTAGGAATTATTAAAAAATGAAAACAGCACTTTCAGCATTTATTTGATCATATTCCTCATGTTTAAAAGAGGATAAAATCCCTAAATTAGATTAGACCATCACCAAACCACTGCAGGGCACTTCAGCAGCTATTATACTGTGTCCATTCCCAATAGAGATTGTTTTTCAGTGGCGTTTAGGAATAGTTAAAAAATTCAGCACTTTATCTGTTAACAGGTCATTTTAAAGATTGAAAAATGAAATCAAGCCCTTTTTCACCAAAAAAGAGCACTCTGTTCAAACGGCAGCGAAAAAGTGGATTCTGTTAGTGCTGACTCTTAGATGGCCCTGTGTTTCAGGAGGACTCTTAATGAGATGCGTACTACTGTTAGAATAAAACAGATCTGTGTAAACAAAGCGCCGTTTTATAACGGATCATTCGATTACATCGTGGCTCCCCACCCACAGGTTTTGTTGTTTTTTATGGTCATTGTGTATTCTGCATTCTTTGGGTCATCTTTTTCAAGAAAACAAATTATTTTAAAAATATATTATATTTAGAATTTTAATACAAGAAAACAAACACACAATGACCATAAAACCCAGTAAAATAAATGGTACAGTAAATAATGGTACGCATCGCATCAGTGACCTGAAGTGGTGATGGATTTATTTAATTTAAGAATGTTATTTTTTTTTCCAAAACAGTAAAACACAAACATTGCTTATTTTATTTGTTGTACATTAAAAGCCTAAAACTGTATAATGAGGGACTAGAAATTTAAATGACTGCGTATTACATATATTTGCATAATCACAATTATCCTTAACTGAAGCTTTTTTTCGGACAGAGCCTGAAAAACTGAACGCCAGGTTTCTCTTAAAGAGTGAACTCCTCTAATGGAGACCGTAAACCTTCTAAAAGATGGGCATCTCTTGTTCAAGCGCGGCTAGATTCCCCGCAGGATCTTTTTGCAGCTATTAACGTGATTTTTGTACCAAAATGGTGGAGAGTGTTATCATTAAGAGCAGAGTCCACACACTCCCTTCGCTGCGACCTTGTGTGGCCACAGCAAACTCTCACCAAACCACTTCCAGCGAGCGATAACGCGGTTTATAACGCAGTTCACTGTTAGACTCCGAGTCCGAGAAGACAACAGTAGCTGCCGTGCCTTTAACGACGACAAAACCAGCTCTAATGCAAAACACGCGGAACTAGAAGAGCGGAGTTTGAGCTCGGAACGGGAGAAGTGCGGAAACATTTCAGGTACACTGTCTTTGAATCGGAATTTAAGCTGTTTGACTTCTACCAAGTCCAGAATAAACATATTTGACTATGTTTACTGTTTCTGGAGAAGATCTACAGCCGCTGGCTTTTCAAACCCACCAGTGGACTGAGAATCAGTTTTTTTGTGACCTTGACTTGCACAAACACGGAGGAACCTGATTGGAGATCAGCTCTCCAGCGCAGGAGCACCAGCCCACTTTCCTGGCTGTATTTCAGGTCCAGCAGGTTCATTCTTGTCCGCTTTAGGGAGTGGTGTCTGAGAGAGGTCTCCCAGCAAGTTCCTTCATCTTTTCGAGATGTTAAATTCAATAACTTCTGTGATTTCAGGGAAGTTCAGACCAGGATTACACTCTGAGGAGAACTCAAAACTTCACAAGGAGAGTAAAAGGTAAGTTACGCTAAGTTAACCATTCTCTGGTTGTTTTCTTGTACTGTATTTGCCGAAACTGTCACACGTTTAAAGAGGTATTAATATCAAAGTAAATGTATTAACAACTAAGATTTAACTTCCGTTTTAAAGAAGTGAAGGCATGAACAGAGACCAGCGTCCTGAGGCTCTAACAGCTTTCACTCTTCAGACCTGTTGGTGCTGGGGGCTTTGGGTTCTGTTTTAAAACTTAACTCGACTTACTGTGGCCGGAGAGACACGTTTACTGTAGTTTCACTTTTGTTTCTAACCTCACTGCTGGAAGAACCTGTTAGTTGGGGATTTTTGGTTCGTCATTGCTGCAGCTCTGCTTCTCTGTGTCTCTTCCTGTCCTCAAGAAGTTCCTTCATGTAACAGTGTTCTTTATTCATCATGATTAATTAGATCATTGTTAGTATTATAAATTAAGCCACCTTCTACCTTTTAGTAAGATGAAATGTTTGTGTAATGTTTGTAATACCTATTCTCACATCTAAAATGCTGTAATTTGGAAAAGTATAGACATTATTTTATTGATTATTACTAAATGAATGTGCTGTTTTGTAAAGAATATGTAATATAATACTATAGTATTAAATGGTATGCTATTGATTGTTTTATTATTACTGCTACTACTATTGCAATTTGTTATATTTAAAATAAACACTGTTAACTAAATCTAGTGAAACAAAGTGTATATATGTATGTATAATTTTAATGTTGCTAGATTACGGCACTGAAGCCGCTCCGTCTGGCATGCTTTTTTGTTTGGTATATTTTAAAGTTTTAGAATTGAATGTAAATATTAAATCTGCTACTTTGACACAAACCGCCAACCTAAACTTTGGTGCCTTCAGATGTCTTGTGCAGTCCAAGCATTGACAGTCCTGAGCTATCTTGGTGCCACTTTAAGCTGGTAGATACACTACCAGTCTAAAGTTGGACACACCAAACTTTTTTTTGGTATTCATACAGGTTATTTCATTTTTATTTTATTGATCTACACTTCACCCTGTCTTTTATACGTCTGTCTTTTATGCGTCATTTGGATTTGATTACATTTCAAAAGTTATGTAATGGAAACATGCTCTAGCTCAGTGGTTCCCAACCTTTTTTCCTTGAAACCCCACTTGCCTGTGTGCAAGACAAGCCAGGCCACCCCCATCCTCAACTCTTACCCGTGTAGTCGCGCAAAAGTAATTAATTACAAACTTTTATTTGCAAAAAATAAACAGCAATTGTAGGTTTTTGTTCTTATACTCTTACACATTTATGTTTCTCAGACATTGGGATTTTATTAGTTTAATGTGTACAAATATAATTTTGGTAACCTCAGTGCAGACAAAATTTCACACACCCCCTGCGATCTCTAGCGCCCCCCTAAGGGGAGCCCGGACCCCAGGTTGGGAACCACTGCTCTACCTGATCCTCATTTAATTTCAACAACATTACAAGGGGTGTCTGAGACCAGAGCCGAAAGAAAAGAAAGCAGAGTCTTCCACTGCACGCGAGTTACTGCTCTTCAAAAGCTTATAGCCTGCTAGACGGATAACGTTTGCTTTCTTGAACAGACTAAAGTATATAGTAAATGCTAGAGTGTCCATGTTATAGAGTTAATGTTTGAATAACAGCATTAGAAGGTGTGAAGTGTGTAAGCTTGATTAAAGTATGCAGTCACTCTGTTTTGGCGAAACACTATCTGTAGGATAGTGGAGCTTGGCATCTCTTACACAGTGTTCGTGTTCATAAGGTTTATTCGAAGTGTGGTTCTCTTTGGAATGAAGTGTGTCTGCTTTGTTGATGATTATGGGATTTATATCAATAGCGCCTTGCAGCCCTGTTTTGAGAATGTCTTTGCTGTTATTGTAGTGAAATGGGAGACCGAAAGACCAAGAAAGCAGCGCCATGCACCCCAGAGAAACAGGCTGTCAGGACTAAACTCCCGCCTGCACAGGAAAAAGTAGGTCCTTCGTTTTATAGCTCAGAAAGTGGAGTGTGCCTGACTGGGGTTTGTGCTAAAGTTACATTTCCTGTTAAGATTTCTGTTGTATGATCTGTGATTTAATTCGTTTTTTTTTTTACTTGATCGTATGAAGCACAGTCCGTTGTCCTATTATTTAAGACAATTCTCATTTTTCTGAAATCTTTAAAATGGAGTGATTTTTGCCCACTTATGGATATCACTTTGTACAAAGGGCAGAGAAAAAATACACTAATCAGAAATGCAACCGCATGTCGTCCTTTCCCGTTCCATCATCCCCACCAAGGGAAAACACTGCTCTCCACCTCTGTACCCGGTCCCTGCTCCTGCTGGTTAACATCCATAAAACCATTTGTTCTGAAGGTCAATTGTACTTCATGACCCTTTAGATAATTAATGCCGTACATTTAGGCTACATTCTGTTCTTATTTTGTACCTTCAAAAAACCTCTTGATGGTAACGGTGTAATGTCTTAAAGCCTCAGCCCTGCAGCGGTGGAGCCAACTACAAGGAACAGTTCCGCGCTGCAGTGATGGACGCTCATACAGCGCTCGCTGACCAGCGTTGCCGCAACGCAGAGCAAGCCTTTTCTCTGGCCCTCAGAATTCTGGACTCCAGTAGCAAGAAGGTACTCACTTCATGCACACATACATTTTACTGGCAGTTTTTCTTCAGCCAAGCAACGTGATCTGCTCAAATTCATTTACGCCCAATACATAGCAAGGAAAAAGGAAAAATTCAGTCTAGAACACACAAGTGTTTTGTCCATTGTCATCACACAAGAACTCTGTTAAAATACAGTAAAGCAAAGTGGTTCCTTATAGTCACACGTGAACACGCCACATGCCACACAGTGCTTTCTCTGCATGTAAACCTTTCACCAAGTGAAGAAGTGGGCGGTCTCCAAGCTGTGTGTGGTGACGGTTCCTTGCTCGAGGGTATCTGGGATTCAAACCCATGTCCTTCTGATCGCACAGGCTACTTCCTAACAATCACTGCCCCCAAAAAGAAGGTTGTGGGTTTGAATCCCAAGACTGCTAGTGGCACCACTGCTTAAAATATCTGTCTGAACCTGAAGGGACTCGAACATATATGTGTTCGACTTGCAGCGACTTCAGGTTTCACTTTGAAGTTAATGCACCAAAATCAGTGGTGCTGTGCAGAAAAACCCATCCGTGGTTTTCTGTCAGTTAATGACAGCCTTCAATGAACCTCTCAGTCCTAAAAAAATTATTTTCTGGAAACTGAGTGGCATTTCCTCTTTTCTGTTTAATTCCTGGAAAAGAGTGAGTGCTCCACCTTCTGGATATTTGAAGATATAAACAGCCTTTCTTCAAGCCCTAAGCACATTTGGCCACATTTAGTCACACCCTAATATACACTCATGAGAAAAAGCCTGGATTACCTGGATTTCCTTTATTACCAATAAAATGTTTTTAATCAAATTCTCAATTGCAAAAAACAAATTAAACATTAAACACATATTTTGCAAATTCTCTTAAATGTTTGCTGTATCTTATACATAGTTAAGTATAATTTTTTTGACCGTGGCTGAGTGCTGCTGAGTTTGCGTCACTAAGCATCTAATCAGGAACTCTCATCAGTTTTCTTCCTATTTTATGGTATTGCTTATTAGGAAATAAGCCACTTAAGTCTTAAGAAACCATGACTGTATTGATGCACCACAAACTTGTCTGCAGGAACTGACCTCACCGAGTAATGAACTCCTCTCAAGAAAGACCACAGTATCGGTTGTGAAAATGTTTTTTTAAATATATTTTCCTGTATTAAATTGAATACAAGCCTGGATTTTAGCATTGATTTGCAAGCATTAGTTCTGAAATGTATTGTGAAAGTATACTAAGGGGGTGTTTTGAAGACACTAGTTCTCTAAAACAGTGATGGACTGGCTAAAGTATTTGAACCCAGTGTGGTTTAAGATGTGAAATCTGTGCGCTGTGTTTGCTTTTTTTTTTTTGCTCCGACGTATAGAACCTTGGCATAACTGAACTGGATAAATCCTTGCTGATCTATGGATATGCCACAGCTCTGGTAGAAATTGGCCAGCCTGAGGTAACTTTCACTCTGAAGGATTTTGTTTATTTTTGCTGGCCTACTTTTCATTTTATATAATGTAAACATGTTGTTGTTTTTGAAGGAATTGGTTGAAGCCCAGAAGCAGTTTGCTAAATTAAGCTCATTAGAGGACAGAAAATTTCAGTCTTTGGTTCACTATGGAATCGGAAAGGTTTTTCTGAAGGAGAACAGGTGTGGTATGCTGACGCTGTGTAATCTCCTCACTGTTTGTCTGCATG
This sequence comes from Brachypetersius gabonensis, assembly GCA_037577145.1. Taxonomy (NCBI): domain Eukaryota; kingdom Metazoa; phylum Chordata; class Actinopteri; order Characiformes; family Alestidae; genus Brachypetersius; species Brachypetersius gabonensis. The sequence continues at coordinate 8,511,794 of JBBJLR010000037.1, forward strand.
GCATGAGTTACTTTTCTTAAACATTTTCTTCCTTTACAGATTTCCTCAAGCCTTAGAGGAGTTTTCGAATGCTCTGTTGATGGTGCAGAGGCAGATCACACCTGGAAAACTCACCTGGCCCACCACTAAAGTGACCGTTGCAGAGACCATACCGGAGTATTTAAAGGTGACCTTCTGTTCACTTGCTTTAGGCATTTGATGTGGTGCTCTATGAGCAATTTTTAGCAATAGTACAAAAAAAAATTATCCAAAAAAATTATTTATCAGCTGTATTGATTTGCCACTATGCATGCACTACCTATTGAAGGACTACACTGTGTGCACAATTATTAGGCAAGTGAGTATTTTGACCATATCATAATTTATACACATATATTCAAACTCCAAGCTGTATAATCTTGAATGCGTATTGGATTGAAGCATGTGGCCTTAGGGAGGGTGTGGCCTAAGGAGATCAACACCCTATATCAAGGTGTGCATAATTATTAGGCAGCTTCTTATGCAAAATGGGCCAAAAAAGAGATTTAACAGACTCAGAAAGATAAAAAATTGTAAAAAGCCTTTCAGAGAGATGCAGCACTCTTGAAATGAGTAAGATATTGGGGAGAGATCACAGAACAATCAAACGTTTTGTTGCAAAAAATCAACAGGGTCGCAAGAAACGTGTTGATAAAAAAAGACGCAAGTTAACTGCCAAAGATTTGAGAAGAATCAAGCGTGAAGTTACCAGGAGTTACCCATGATCCTCCAGTTCCACCATATTCCGTCACTGCAGCCTGCCTGGAGTGGCCAGAAGTACGAGGTGTTCAGTGCTCAGAGACATGGCCGAGGTAATGAAGGCAGAAACCCGGCCCCCACTGAACAAAACACATAAACTGAAACGTCAAGACTGGGCCAAAAAGATCTCAAGACCGATTTTTCAAAGGCTTGATGGACTGATGAGATGCGAGTGACCCTTGATGGTCCAGATGGAGGAGTCCAAGGCTGGATCAGTAACAGGCACCGAGCTCCACTTTGACTAAGACGCCAGCAAGGTGGAGGTGGGGTGCTAATGTGGGCTGGTATCGTTAAAGATGAGTTAGTTGGACCTTTTCGGGTTCAAAATCAACTCAAACCTACTGCCAGGTTTTAGAAGACACTTTCTTCAAGAGGTGGTACAGGAAAAAAATCTGCTTCTTTCCAGAAGACCATGGGTTTTATGCAGGACAATGTTCAATCGCATGCATCCAAGTACTCCACTGCATGGCTGGCCAGTAAAGGTCTGAAAGCTGAAAGAATAAAGACCTGGCCCCCTTCCTCACCTGATCTAAACCATACTGAGAACTTGTGGGCTCTTCTTAAACGGGAGATTGACAGGGATGGAGAGCAGTACACCTCTCTGAACAGCGTCTGGGAGGCTGTAGGTGCTGCAGCACAAAACGCTGATCAACAGATGAAAAAACTGACAGATTCCATGAATGGCAGGATGATTACTGTTATTGAAAAGAAGGGTGGCTATATTGGTCACTGATTTTAGCTTAAATTCTTGTATCTCTTACATTTGAGCTGTTTGATAATCATTTTCACTTTAACAGATGTAAATGAAAAAGTTGAATGGTAAAATTGCATTGTTTCATTTAGTCGCATAATAATTCTGCACACTAATACTTCTGCACACATGTACTCCCCTGAGAATGTGCACACTCACATTTCCTTTCCACAAAAAAAGAATGTTTCAGGTGTATTAACATTTTGGATTGACAGTTAGTACTAAATTTGTTCTATATTAAAATTAATCCTCAAAAAACTTGCCTAATAATTGTGCACACAGTGTAGTACAGGATTCTTACAGGAACTTAATAAGTGCTCAAATAGATGAAACGTTTTTAAAGGTCTGAAAAAGTCTGTCTTGTTTATGATTTAGAGGTTTTAAGTTTAGGAACGTCAGAGTCCAGCAAATTTGTTTAAATTCCTTTCTCCAATAAAATAAAAGCTGTCTGTTAAATGAGGTAACAATAATCACTGTGTGAATAAAGCTACATCAGAATAGTAAAACCATAAAGATCCATTTAACGGCAGTTCTGAGGTCAAGGCCAGCGGCTCATAAGACCTTAAACACCCTTTCTGGCATTTTTCTTTCTAGGAACAGCTTGAAAGTTCTATTGAGCTTTGCAAATTTCCACCTGAACCAGATGCAATTTGTCGGCACTGCTTGGGTCAAGCTGTTGAGATCTACTTTACAGACCCAGACTTCAAGGTAAGCGATGTAAATAATGAACTATGGTGACATTAACTACCGAATCACAGTTTTCGAAGAAGGTGGGAGTTATGGGAGGCCTGTACTTTTTTTGGGCTAACCTGGTGCATGCAGGAGTTTTTCTGTGGGCTGTACTGGATTCATACATCCAGCTAAAATGACTTGTTTTATTAAATTAGATTTCGGTTTATTTGCCTGTATGTTAAGTACACCAGGTCATGTACTGCGCTCAAGTATACAGCAAACATCGTAAAGGGGATATATTATGCAAAACTCACATTAGTTAATAAAAGGTCTATGGGCTATGAAACATGTTCATTTGCACAAAATCACTCTCGCATAAAGACATTCTCCAGCTTTCACTTTCAGTCCCTTTCAAAATGAGCTGTTTGGACGCTCCCTTATTGTGATGTCATACTAAGGAAATTTGCATAGAACCTCCCCTCATCTGTCAAGGCTCCACCCACTAGATAAGTTGAAGGTCCTCTGCTGGTGTTATGAGTAGCAGAAGAAGCCGAGTGCTGTGTCGACAGACAGAGGAGAGTCACTCATGAAGTGTTGAGTTCATCTGGCTCTGGGTCCGACTCGGGCTCCAACATATAGGGACTGATGGAACCTCTGTTTTCTGTCCTTTTTTTCATGCATGTTAAACGCGCAGCGTATGCATATGATGGGTGGGCCGTGGCCAGCAACAGCTTATTTGTATAAAAGTGACAGAGCCCTTAAACAGCTCATTCTGAAAGGACCTGAAACTGTGGAGAATAAAGATGGAGAATGTCTTTGTGAGAGTGATTTTGTGCAAAGAACTTCATGAACATGTTTTGCATAATCTGTCCCCTTTAAGATGTACATCACAGATCAATAGGAATAAGCCTGAATCCTACATAGTGTAAATGATGATCTACGGGATTTGATTGCGTTTATTATGGTTGTGATTGGTGTATAATAAGACAGGCCTATTATTTTGCTTAGTTAAAAGTGGATTAGAGTTCTGTAAAGGTTAAAAAGTGGATTAGAGTTCTGTAAAGGTTAAAAAGTGGTTTAGAGTTCTGTAAAGGTTAAGTGTTGCATGTGTCCACTGCCCTGTTTGTCCATGTTAACTATTTACCAACTACACAAATGATGAGAGAGAGAACGTCTTTTAAGCGTTTGTTGTTGCAGGGGTTCATTCGGATTTCATGCTGTCAGAGCTGCAACGTGGAGTTTCATATCAACTGCTGGAAAAAATTTAAAGCTGCTTCATTTGCTGATAAGAATGATAAGGTAAAAGGTCAACATAGCTATTGCACATATAAGTCTGAATAAAAAATAATGCCGAGTTTTGTTTTCTCCTTCTTTCCGTCAGGACTTTCTTCAGGATATGTGTTTTACTCCTGACTGTACTGCTAGAATCTGTCAGTTTGTAATATTTGGCTCAACTGGACTTATTAAGTGTAAGGTAGGTCTGTTCAGCAGAAACACAGCGGTGTACTGTAGCGTGTCGTGCCGTGTTTGGTTCCGTTTTCAGCTTTGCCTCTTTTTACTGGTCAGTTTGAATCATCTGTTTCTAAAACCAAAGCTCCTGGGAGACTGAGAGTCAAACAGAAATGTACAAGGTGAGCAAACGAGTAAATGGTTAGTTACTTCTAAACTGCTAAACACTTATTCCAATGTTTGAAATCTATTTCGGTGGCCTACAAACTGCTACATGACTCAGTTGTATTTAGAGCATGGGAAATTGTGTTTAAAGTGAATTTATTGCGACTCTGTGTTAATGAACTCATTACAGTCTCAAGAAGTTGAAATCTAAAGAGGATCGAAAGCTGAGGAGGAAGCAGAGAGCGGCTGCATCAGGCAGCAACGCCGAGACAAGCAGCTTAATGTCAGAGGAAGGAAAAGATGGCAAAGAAACAGAGACAGGTATTGGAGAAAGGAACTGAACGGAGTTATATAACAGTTATATCCTAAGGAAGTCACTGATGGAGCTAACTCCCCTCCTCCTTTCTGTCCACCAGCGTCACACAAGGATTACACCATATATAGAGATCATGTTTTGCATCAAATTTATGAAAGGAGAGAACTTTTTAATGACGAAATAGAGAGTATTTCCCCCCTAATGGTGTGTCTGAGGCCGTGGATGAAAGTGGTGGAGGCTAAGGGTGATGAAGGCGATTTAAAAGGCCGTGCAGAGCCCGCAGTTCTGAGGGATCTGGTGGATCTGTTATTGGAGAGGAGCAACCGGGTCTGGGCACGACTTTTTGTTCATAACCTCAGCGGATCCCTAATCATCAAACCGAAGCTTCAGGACTGGGCTCTGCAGCTCGACAGTGCCGGTACGGTCCTTCTGCAGCTTCCTTCATCTGTTTCTGTTGCTCTGGCATCATATGCATTTAGTGAATGATCAGAATCAGAAAACTTGCGTATGTGATGACTGCCACAAGAATAATGTAAAATAAAATAAGTCTAAACTAAATCTAAACAAAAATCTAAATAAAAACCTGTAGAATGAAAACCACAATAAGAATAGACTGTGCTACATACAGAAATTCTTGGTATAATATCTGCCTATAAGTAAACTTGACACAAATAGTAGTTTGGAATAAGTTATTGCAGTTTAATCAGTAATAATTAAGAAATATTAAGTAATAAAAATGATTAATGATTTAAAACAAACAGTAATTGTCAAATTACTGACATTAACAGAAATTAAAGCTTCTTTTTTCATCTCTTGTAGTTTTACCGTTTTAAAGATAGAACACTGAATTTAAAACAGAGGCGATGTGTGGAATATAAATGCAGCATGTCACTGATCTAGGGTCAGATATGAAAACCTGTATTTACCTTAGTTACTCCAGACATTAGATTCAGTAAAGAAACCGAACCTGTTTCATGTATGTGATCTATCCTTAATGTGTTTCTCGTGTGGTTTGTAATTCTCTCTGTCTGTTCCACAGGTCTGAAAGCAGCAGAGAACTTTGTTGATCGCTACAGTGATCGTCTTGAGGAGTTAGATTTGTCCCCTCTGCTCAAATTCTCTCCACTACAAGATGTCCTAATAGAAAAGTTCGGAACCATGCCAGAACTGTTTAACAGCACAGGGCTCACTGTGATAGAGTACATGAGACAAGCCCCTCCCCATGAAATGCGCCTCTTCATCTGGACTCTGGAGGAGCACCGCGATGGCTACCCCAACTGCTTTGCTTTGCTTGATGAATATTTTGAAATGGGTATGTGTTGTGGAAGAGTAATTGGTGGAGTGCCCAGTAAAAATGCCCTTGATTTGATTGCAGTGATTCTTTGCTTTGTTTCAGATGGAATATGTTTAGTGATTAAGAAGACAGAGAATGACCATCACTTAGTGAGTAATGTTACCACTGGACTTATGTTTGGTAAAAGTGTTTCAAATTCTGATACAACAACTTTTGTTTGATTTTTCCAGAGTTCGATTTACAAGAGTAAAAGCAAAAATCGAAAAAAGAAGCAGAAAGAACCAAAAGTAAGTCTTATTACCAGAATCCGTACTGAGACCGGTCGTCTCTTTATGAAAGATTTAATTATGTTGACCTGTGTGTGTGTGTGTGTGTGTGTGTGTGTGTGTGTGTGTGTGTGTGTGTGTGTGTGTGTGTGTGTGTGTGT
>JBBJLR010000037.1:8533257-8551156 GCA_037577145.1 Brachypetersius gabonensis
ACTGTCCATCCTCACCTCTCCACTGTCCATCCTCACCTCTCCACTGTCCATCCTCACCTCTCCACTGTCCATCCTCATCACTTTACTCTCATTCACACACCGGTATTCTGTCTTGGAACGTGAACGTACAAGAGCTGAGGTTTGTTAGACCATCATAACACCTCCACTTTAATGAGATTTAAGTAGAGTTTTAACAACAAGAAGCCTCCGAAAACCCCTAAAACACATTCATGGAAATGAGATCTGTAACGTTACCCCTTCGTGGTACACTTTGTTGGCTCGCTTCAGTCTTAAATCCAGCGAAGCACTCATTTTCTGTCGTTTAAACCACAGCTCTGTTTTCTGCTGCTTCCTTATTGATAGAATCATGTGAGGGGCGTCACGTGACCTGGAGTGTCCCTCACGCGCGGGGTTCCGATTCTACAATAAAATAAAAATAAATAAAATTGTAAACTAAAAACCATTTGCAACTAACATATAATGAGCAAACACAATAAAATAAAAGATAGATTTTAGAGAGTCGCAGTTTGGATACAATACAATAAAATGCCATAATAAATACATGACAAAATAAATGACTACAAAGAAAATTCAATAAATCATCAATTTTGAATATTTAGGAGGAGCAACATAATGAAAACACAGTACAATAAAATAGCGTAGTAAAACACACACATACACGCGTTAAAATTAATGAACAGATTTTAGAGAGATCCTTCAAAGAATAAATGAATAATAATAAAATGGACTTTGATGTTTACTGTGTTGGATATTCCAATATGTCACTCTTAGTGCATCAAAGTGTCATAAAGCTTTTTTTTAAGAATACATTTTGTAAACAAAGAATAACGTTTATAGTGTTCATTGTGTGCTTTGATAATAAAACACAATGATAACTTATTTCCACAGTTTTTTATTCTAAATGTATTTATGTGTGTGTTTTTATAAACCAAAATGATTTTTTTCAGTGACAGGAGTAAACTGCAATAACTGGTAGACACAGAAGCTTTAATATGTTCCAACAACAAATGCAATTAAATTACAATCAGAAACACTTGTGATGGAAGGAAATTGCTTATGACTGCATAATCTTAATAAAAAGTCTAATCAATTAAAATATGTATATCTACAATAACACAATATGAAATACAGTGTGATAACCAGACAAATGCTGGGTTACACATACTATATATAGTAAAATTAAATAATAAACATCTTGATTATTTGTCGTGAACATGTTTTTTGCATCAAAACCAAGACAGTCTCTGAGGCAGAACGCGTCTACGTCATGAGGTCATCCGGGAACTTTGTGCGGGTTTTGATGGACAGTTGTGATGGTAACACTCTCACTCGGCTCCCATTCATTTTAATGTGCAGGTCAATAAATATGAAGTCTAAATAAAACCCAGAAATCCAGCAACACATAAAAAATCTGCAGAGAATTAGTGCTATGTAACAAAGCAACACAAACGCTGGGTATAAAACACTGTAGATAAATAAGTAAATAATATCTTGATTATTTGCGATTTATTAGTCCCACAATTGGGGAAAGTTGCAACATATAGATGAAGTTTGGCTTCTACACAAATGCTGGGTAGAAACACTGTAGATAGGCAAGTTAATAATAAACATCTTGTTAATTTGTGGGATAAGTTTTTCTTGCATCAAAACCAACGAGAGAGCTCGGTTTTTATGTCTACGCCATAATAATACAAACTAAAGGTAAATAATAAACATCCTTATTATATGTGGTCAATAAGTTTTTTGCATCAAAACCAATCGGTTTCTTATTGACACGCCCCCGCTTGGAGACGTGTGCTTGATTGACAGTCTCTAAGGCCGAACGCGTCTACGTCATGAGGTCATCCGGGAACTTTGTGCGGGTTTTGATGGACAGTCGTCATGGTAACGCTCTCGCTCGTCTTCCATTTTGTTCGTGCACTTTTCCTTCCGTCGGGGAGAGGGGGGTCCGGAGGTTCCGAGCGCGGCGAGACGGGGCTGAGTTCGGCTCGGGCGGGCTCCGTTCGGTGGAAGAGAGGGCGAGGAACACGCAGTGGGGTTCAGTGAGAGAGGAGGGTGCGAATTCGGGCTGCATAGAGCCCGGGTGGCCGGAGCGCCGGGTCGTGTCGGAGAGAGGCCGCCGGGCCGGTCCGCTGCGCAGGTTTGGAACGCGCGCCATTTTGTAAAATTTGCACAAAAAAAGGAAGCCGCGGCGGCGAAGGAGGATGAGCCGCTCTCCCCGGAGAGACCCAGCCAGAGAGCCCGCACCGCACCGCCTTTCCTCGGACACTATGCGTCTCGGACCCGCGCCTACTCCGGTACTTGCGGCACTCCGCGCCGTGCGTCGCTGACAGATTGAGAAGCTGCGAGGCGCGGCGGGTCAACATGTAGCTGTCTCCCCGCGGCCGCCCCGGAGAAGTTTCTTCCTACGGCTCCTCGAGTTGGACGGAGAGGCGCTGTTGATTCGGAAAAGGAGTTTTCTCCTCTCACACAAAGTCTAACGGCTCTCCCTCGGACGATTCGCATAGACTGAGGACGTATTTTTTCTTTATCACGGGGATCGTTCTTCTTATTTTTGTTTTATACCCCTATGAGGATATTCTCTCTCAGCCGTAGCAACAAGGTAAGTTTTCTGTGGAGGAGCTAAAGGATGTTAGCCAGAGGACGTCTTGTGTCATTTTTGTTTTACAAAATGGAGCATTCTTCTTCTAATATTATTAGTATTTTTGATTTGTTTTAAAGCCTATATGGATATTCTCTCTCCGACGTAGCAACAAGGTAAGTTTCATATGTGGTTGAGCTAAAGGCTGTTAGCCGAAGGACGTCTTCTTTTTTTTTTCTTTTACAAAATTGATTCTTCTTCTTCTTCTTCTTCTTCTTCTTCTTCTTCTTCTTCTTCTTCTTCTTCTTCTTCTTCTTCTTCTTATTTGTTTAAAATATACGAGGATATTTCTCTCAGCCGTGTAGCACCAAGGTAAGTTCGGTGTGAAGGAGCTAAAGGATGTTAGCCAGCTCTGCTAGCAGCTCCGTTGAGCAGAACTGAGTTTTAAAGGATTAAATGTTTTTTGGGGTCTAAGTCTAGCTATTTCTGTTTTTTTTTTGTTGGAGCTATAGCATAAAACAGTTTTAAAATATTGTTCGTGTTCATTTTTGAACGATGTTATGGGGAATGTGTTTTTTCCCCCTTAACAGGCCGAAGCGTTACTTAGTAGCTAGCACAATCACCTATTAATAACATCGTGTCATTTCTGTTTATTTTAATATCCACTTAAGTTTCCAGACTGAAGTTTAGTAGTGGGAAAGAGCTGAATTTTGCGTCGAGCCTGTTCTGGTAGCTTTATTCGTTTAAGCTTGTCCTGCTGGGGTTAGCTGGCTGGCTAAATATCGTTAGCCCAGTGGTTTTTTTTAGCCTGTACCTGTGTGACAGCTTCTCTCCTGCACACACTCCACTCTCACTAGACTGACGATCCCAGCCGTTTACAGCCACAAAACCCACACGAAACAGGTCAGTAATTATTTTATCGGCTCCTGTAATCCTCTACCTGATGCTCTAATCGTTTTGGAATACGCAAAAGTTAAAAATGAGAGTTTGCAAGTCAGCTAACGTTCTCGTTTCTTTCATCGATGCATCCACAGAGCCTTAAATACAGTCCCTTACAAATCGGTACGAGAGAATAACTGTGACATTGAGTGTCCGTGTCTTAAATGTAAACCACAGCTGGTTCTTTTCAAATAGATAGCCGTTTAAGGAGTGATTGAGGTGTTTTTACTCAACGGTGTTTCTCGTCCCCTGATCGTCTGTGCAGCAGGTAGTTCAATTTAAATCATCTTTAGGGTCACATGGATTAATGCTGAACATTAATGTTTGGAGGAAATACACACTGGTTGTCGTTAGAACCTCATCACACTTTACATCAGGTCCCCTGTTTTTGTTTACATCTGGTTCAAGGCTCGCATGAGTGTTCTCGTTCAACCGGGTGAGACTGATTACACCCTCACGGTCACATTATACAGATTATCTGATCGTCATCTTTTGTGGCAAACCTTGGACTCAACCTTTTTAAAGCCCAAAATGCTTGATAAAGCTGTTGGTGCTCTCAAGTGCTCGTTGAGATCCCGACCATCCCTCCTTAAACACTTGTCTGATAAGACTACCAGTTGTATAGTTTTGTTTTTGCAAATACATTTTCTTCCAGAACGTTAGAATTGGTATAACGTAGCTTTGTATGTTTTGTATTTGACCTAACACAAGTGAGTAACTAATAAAGCACAACATCACTGCCTCCAATAACTCCTGTGCATGTAATATTAAACAGTTACTTTTGATGCCAGTGTTAAGGTTGATAGTTCTAAGCTTTTTAAGTGTTCTGGTTACAGTATCTTTCCCCTGAATGCCCTGACCACTTGTGAAAAAACAAAACATTATTATTATTATTATTATTATTATTATTATTATTATTATTGTTAAGTGGGCTGACAGATGGTGCGTTCTTTGCAGATCCACACCAATGATCGTGCAAGTTGAAGAGAAGTCCGAACATCAAATGTTGAAAGACCCTGCTGAGGCACCAGGGTTGTTTTCACATAGAAACCACTTGCAAGTTGGTTCAGGTAGCCCTGTGTTTTTGCTTTAAATTTTACTGGGGAATAAAATAATTATTGATCTAAACTTTATTAGAAAAATAAGTATTTGGATTAGGTATACATGCTGCTCCATGATAACCTTACTGTGTTTTGTTTTTTTTTTACAGTGCACAACTGTTGTTTTTTTTTTTATTATTGTTTCTAATTTCCCCTCTTGTTTTTCTTTTGTCTTAGTGTGCTGTGGTTTGCAGATGGACTCCTCTGCCAGGATGATATGAGATTTGCCAGAGGACAATGCATACAGGTTAGCCATTCTTCATATTTGTGCTATTAATTGCTAAGGCATTTCAGCAACTAACTGGTGATAGGGGTCAATAGGAGCACATAGACCTTTAATTTGCTTTTATACCAAAATGCTGTACATCTTCCTTTCAAAATGCTTGTTTACATATGGTATCCCATATTGTCTGTGGAGATGTGAACAAGATCAGAGTCACTGAGGGTCTCTCTGTAGGGTCCAAAGTTGACCTACCGTCCTTCTGTCATGGTATTTTTGGTGTGTGGGATGATTGTGAGAGTCTGAAGTGCTGTGGAGGAGGCATCCAGTCTCTTAAAATTGATCAGGAAGGTCCAACAAGGACCAATTAAGAGAACTGGACCAGAGTTGGAAGGAAGAGCTGCAGGAAGTTCTCCTGGCTTTATTTAGGGCAAACGCATGCTCTTCTCAACTATAAATGTTTTAAAATATATAGGCCACGCTCCCTCCTGGCAGCTGCCTGAGCATTTTCTGCTGCTTGTCTCCAGGGTGGGCTCTCCAGAGTTCCTTTCTGGGAGAGACTGATTCCGGGTTCCTCTCCCTGCGAGCTGTTCTCTCAGCAGATCCCGTGTTAAACTGCGCTGGGAAATGTGTCAAAGTGCACTGCAATTTCATGCCTCTTACCCGTTTTCCTATTGGGCGGCGCGCCGCGGCTCTGCCCTAGCAACAAAAGTGGGTTATTTGCATACGCTTTCCCGATTGGCTGCCGCTCTCTCTCCGCGGCCAATCGCGCGGCATCTTCCTGGTGGTAGGCTATGCTAATGAGGCACTGTTGCTGGGGTTGCGGGCGCCGGTTGCCAGCGCGGGTCTGGTGCATTGTGACTGCTGCCTGGTGAGAGACGGTGATAAATGAGGACTTAATGATCTGCACAATTCCCTCTCTCTCGCACACGGCCACGTTTTAGAAAACGTCGCTCCACAAAACGCCAGGCCAGGCCAGACCCGACCCGATCAGACCCGACCACAGTACACCAGGCCAGGCCGGCTTTTTGCCTTAGTTTACCCAGAGTAAAGCCTCCCTCGCTCGGTTCTCCCCCCACACAGGCGGCTGCTCGATTGCTTTCATTGTTTTGTAGTGATTATTTCAGGACAACAACAAAGACCGTCCAGTTCTCCTTTCTCTCTCTTTGTATTTATATATATATATATAAATAGTGTGTGTGTGTGTATATGCATGTATATATAACACGCCTTTTTGTTACGGTTTATAATAAAAAGACAATTTTTGTTCTTTTACACCCACACTGATAGTGTTTGATTTGTAGGTAAATGTGTTACGAGCCCAAGCATCTCGTTTTGTGTGTTACCAGTGTTCAGTAATGTAATACTGTAGGGATGCTGGAGGGATGATTGTGGCTATGGGCGTGTGTGTTAGAGAGATGGGAAGTGGAGTACTGTAGCGACACTCGAAGGATGTGTGTGTTAGAAAGTATGGACACCGTGGTACTGTTGTTGAGCTTTTCAGTTTGATGGTGAACCCGCTGAGTCATAAACACCACACACACACACACACACACACACACACACACACACACACACACACACACAACTTCAATTATGCTTGCTCTCTCCCTCCTATTATACAGTGGCACCAAGCTAGCCTGGCAGAGCTCTGTGAGGCTGAGGGGGAGTGTGTGAGAGAGGATGGGAGTGCTGTTACTGTATGGCTCCATCCTGTATGTTTTCTTCCATCCATTGTAATGTCTGTCTACTGACTTTAACCACAAAAAGTCAGCAAAAGTACAGTTTAATTAGGTACTACATTGTAGTTAACTGTTAGTTATATTTTTCCCATTTTAGAAAGACCCTCGTTTTTACTTGGAATGTGTCAGAGCTCTGAGTAAAAATGAAAGTAAAACGACAGTTTATTCTCTGAAGGAATAAACATAGGCTACTGTGGATCTGTATGATTAGAGTCAGTTCTTAAGGCTTGTTTATTTGTAGTTGTTGCTAACATAAGCAGTAATATATTAGATAAATCATTATTAGTCCCACTGTTGGGGAAATTTGCATTGTTAGGGTAGCAAGTAAATAGAACAAAAAAAGAATGTAAGAGCAGCATGACCAATTGAATAAAAGCAATACAATACCACAGTATAATGTTCAAAAAGATTTATATGGGATATATGTATGTATGTACACAGAATGCATGTATACCACCAAAAGCTAATAACATGACATCCCCAAATAGCCTTAATCAGAGTGAACACTGTTATTTTCCTGCATTAATGTTTTGCTTGGGTGTATTTAAGAAACCTTTATGCTCTGGTTATTTTTTTAAAATGAGTTTGCCCATATAATGTAAGCCTTACTTATACTGTGTGCTTTGAGAGTACCTGGGAATTCGTAACTTCTACCACATTGCTTGGTTTCATATATAATGCAATAGAGGCTAAACAAATTTTGTGTCGACTCCAGTGTTTCTTTTACCTTGTTTTTTTTTTTAAATAATTAATAATAATGAAATACTGAATAGGTTCAAATAAGCCCCTTGCCCCTGGAAAGTGAAAGCAGACATTTTCACAGGATCGTATAGCTTTCCTTGAATTTTGTTTAATTTAGTGTATACATTTTTAAAAATGTTTTATTTTCTCCAATATATTAATGGAAACTGCAAGGACAGCCTGTATTGAATTGACTGTTTTTCTGATGTCACACAGACCAACGCGTTTACATGTGTTTACTTCTTCAACTAACAGCAATTTAGCCCTGCCACCTCACACAGAAGTGATTAGCAGTGCTTCAGCCCTGACTGCTTCATGAAGGAGACAAAAAACTGGGTTGTCAGTATAACTGGAGGTCATGCACATACCACATCTTAAAAGCACAGTAATCACATATGCCTGTTAAAACACTGTCACATGAAAAGACACTGTTTTTGGTTCATAATACATGTGGGGAGTACTATGTGGGCATTGTAAAACTGACCATGTTGCTCCTTGAAGGATACATTTATGCTATTTTGTACCATGGAAGACTAAAATAGAGGATTCTCATAATGAACATATGAACTAGTGAGTGTTTTAAGAAACAATAAATCCCTCTGCTTTTGAGGGACTGTAACAAATGCTAGGTGTAATCTTGTGACAAAAGCATGATCGCATGCTGCCATTTTAGTCTGTGCTTTTTTGGATTTGCTGTAACCTGATCAGTGGCTATGGAGGCAGACTGCTCTCACTAGAGAACATATTAGACAGTCACATCATTTGGAACATTACATAAGATGTTCAGTCATGTTCAAAGACTTTGCCTTCTCTCATAATCTTTGCCTTAAACAGTCCAGAGATTTTGTCTACTCATAATTTTGCCTGGCTTGTATGTTAAGACCCAGGTTGTGTTAAGGCATGGTGTCTTAATATACTAGGCTCTTGATTTTTCTATGTGATTTTCCCAGTTGTAACATGGCTCATGTTTGATAAGGTGTTTAAAATATATTTAACATTAGAATAAGGGGAACAAAACATGAAACACGTCCAGGGGTCCACAGGATTTCCCCAGAAGTTCCGTTGTAGTTCATGTTTCCCTGGCCTCCAGGAAAGTTTTCTTTTTTTATGATTCTGCCTGTCAATAACGCATGTTGTGTGTTTTTGCAGGAGGAGAGACCTCAGCATGCAAACCCTCGTCTGTTCGGCTTGCTCCTTCGTTTTCGTTCAATGCGGCAGATGTGCAGATGGCTGCGCAGACGCCCCATTCTCACCCGCCGTTCAGTGACGGCCACCAGCCGAGCGCCGACCTGCCGGCCCCTGTGCTGCCTTACGGCCCACAGGCCCCTCAGCTCAACACCACCCAGGTACCATTTGCACGTCCCCGGTACCGATCCAAAACTCAGCCACACTCTAGTCCACCCCAACCCTCATAGGGCCCTGCAGCCCAGCAGGACCCAGGTTTGCTTCACCAGGCATCTAATTTGACATACACCCCACCCTGTAGAACAGCTGGCCTCTAATTCTACACATACACACCCTCACATCCGAACCTACAGGGTGGAACCGCCCCTTAACTCTGCACATCGGAATGTTTAATTACTAATTAATGGTCAGCATTGTGCAGGTGAATGGCAAATGTTTTTAACTGCACAGAAAATGAAAAGTCGTTTCCTTCCACAACTGTAATGATTAATGGTGTGCATCTTTCTGTCTGTCTTTTGAATAGGTGACTGCTGATGTGGTGATGTTACAAAGGCGGATACCCCAGTGCTTTCGGGATCCAGCCACAGCTCCCTTAAGAAAACTCTCCATTGAACTGATCAAAACCTACAAACACATCAATGAGGTCAGAGCACTTTCCAGCCCTGTTCACAGGGTTTAAAGATACTATATCTTGCAGACTGCTGACTTCTGTTTAGAATGTTTTTTTTTATTGTTATGCTTCAGAAGGGTGTTTATTATTTTTATACATAATTCATGTGTATCATTGTAGTAATTCATATAAAAAAATGTTGCTAATGTAGATGCATTTATTTTCTTGCTTTAGGTTTACTATGCAAAAAAGAAGCGGCGTCACCAACAAGGCCAAGGGGAAGACTCTAGTAATAAGAAGGAGAGAAAGATCTACAATGATGGTTATGACGATGACAACTTTGACTATATCGTTAAAAATGGCGAGAAATGGATGGATCGCTATGAAATTGATTCATTGATAGGCAAGGGGTCTTTTGGACAGGTGAGTCCTAGCTATTTAGCCTTATTTAAAAAATAATACGTTACTGTTATGTCCGCATATGTTCATGAGTGTGTGCTTGTGTCTCTCTGCTGGCAGGTTGTGAAGGCCTATGATCGCCTGGAACAGGAGTGGGTTGCCATCAAGATCATAAAGAATAAAAAGGCTTTTCTGAACCAAGCACAGATTGAAGTACGACTCCTGGAGCTCATGAACAAACATGATACGGAGATGAAGTACTATATAGGTAATTATCCATGTAATAAGTGCAATTTAGCAAACTGAGTTGACAAACTGTCATTGGCTATAGTATAAACTTTTATTAAAAGCAAAAACATCTTGGATAGCCATTATTGCTGGCTAATGGCACCATCTAGTGTTTGTGGTGAAGATTTCCAAAGGCGTGTACTTGACATGAGTTGGTCACTTTGTGGTGCAGTGCTACAGATCTAGCATTAATGTGATTACATTCCAGTGAAATGAATTTGTTTGACGACTGCTCAGTGTGTTGTTTCATATAAGTGGTTATACAATACATAACTGTAACTGCCTATTTTGAGTATAATATTTGTGCACTTAGTGTTGACCTTCCTACCTGTTTCATATTAGTTCATCTGAAACGCCACTTCATGTTTCGGAACCACCTGTGTCTGGTGTTCGAGATGCTGTCCTACAATCTTTATGATCTACTGCGGAACACAAATTTCCGTGGTGTCTCCCTGAACTTAACGCGGAAGTTCGCACAGCAGCTGTGCACAGCGCTGCTCTTCTTGGCTACACCTGAGCTCAGCATCATCCACTGTGACCTCAAGCCCGAGAACATCCTGCTCTGCAACCCTAAAAGATCTGCCATTAAGATTGTTGACTTCGGCAGCTCTTGCCAACTGGGACAACGGGTGCGTTGGGTTCAGTATTTATTATTTTAGGTCGCTTCTTGTTTAAAATCCTTTGATCAGTTTTTATTTGCAAACAAAGATAAACATGATGGATTGACAAAGGCAACACAAAGCGAAGACAGAAAAGTGTGTTTTACAATGTTCCCTGTGGCTGTTACTTCTATTTCAATTTGGTTTTTTATTCCCCCCTTTCATTCTATCTCTTCTTTTGCTCATGCTCAGATATACCAGTACATTCAGAGTCGTTTCTACCGCTCCCCAGAGGTGTTGCTGGGGATGCCGTATGACCTGGCTATAGACATGTGGTCACTGGGCTGCATTCTGGTGGAGATGCACACAGGAGAGCCTCTGTTCAGTGGAGCAAATGAGGTATAATGAAGTGATGTGGGGATCTTAATGTACACGCAAAAGGTTCTTCTACAGTCTATAGAGATGTTTGTTACTCTTCTGTTTCATTTTGATATGTCTTTTGTGGCAGGTGGACCAAATGAACAAAATAGTGGAGGTTCTTGGAGTCCCTCCCAGTCACATACTGGACCAGGCACCGAAAGCAAGGAAGTTTTTTGAGAAGATGTCTGACAGCACGTGGTGTGCAAAGAAGACCAAAGATGGAAAACGGGTGTGTGATCCTTTCAGTGGTGGTTTGCCTCTGGGCAAGAAGTGCATGGTTTACAGCTGCACACAGAATCCCTTCAGCTCTCAGTCCAGTTTGTTCTTGGTTAAACTGAAGCTTTCAGGCAAATTACTGCACATGGCTACCTTGGCTACTGTTGGTAAACATTCATTTATTTCTGGGGTGTCGGTAGTTTTTTTTCTCTGCTTATTACAAAAAGCTGTTCTGTCTTGCTGCTATGAGCATTTTTGTTGGGGTCTGTGTGCTTTCAGTGATTATTTTTTTCTCTCTTCATCCTGCATGTAGTATAAGCCAGCGGGCTCTCGTAAGCTGCACAATATTCTGGGTGTGGAAGCAGGTGGTCCAGGGGGGCGAAGAGCAGGCGAGTCGGGCCATGCTGTTGCAGACTACCTGAAATTTAAGGACCTAATCCTGCGAATGCTGGACTATGACCCTAAAAGTCGCATCCAGCCGTACTACGCCCTGCAGCACAGCTTCTTTAAGAAGACAGCCGATGAGGGCACCAACACCAGCAGCAGTGTGTCCACCAGCCCGGCCCTGGAGCAGTCTCAGTCCTCTGGAACCACTTCCAGTACATCCTCCAGCTCAGGTCAGCTATTTGCTGCCTTTATACTCTGCATTTGATTCAGTAACCTATACTTGCTTCTTATGATTCAGCTGTTTTTTTCTGTCAGGTTCTTATACCAGTGCCTTTGCTCTGAGTGATTCCACTGGATATGCTGTCGGTGTCTGATTTCCGTTGTCACTGTTCATCACAACTGTCTTTGCTGTTATTGTCTGATATAGCAGTCATTCCTGTTAGTGTCTGCTGCAGTGTTTACTGTCTGTATATGATACTGCTGCCTGTATTTTTGGTGTCTGATACGACTTCTTGGACTGTCAGTGTCTGCCACTGTTAGTGTTTTTTTTTTTCCAGCGCCTTAACTGTCATGACAGTCAAAAAGATATATTCAGAGTACAAGCCAGTACGAGCAATTCCACTAAAAAAAGGATTTTCAGATTTTATCCATCTCTGACAAATGTGTTTTGACAAGTCAAAACTAGGGAGTATTTTGTAACATGGAAGGAAGCATCACCGTGACATACTATACAGAGAAAGAAATTACATCAGTTGCAGTTTTGTGTAATGAAGATCTGGAGACTTGCCACTCTTATATTGTGATGGATTCTAGCCTTCCATGTGTGTTGATCTCAGTCTGTAGAACTTGAACTAAAGGGCCACATTGGATTATGTATGATCTAATTTCTATAGAGTCAGTTTACTTGTTTAGGTGATCCTGTAACTGGCCATTAAAATGCCTTTGGTATGTTTACAGGAGGTTCTTCTGGAACGAGCACCAGTGGACGTGCCCGCTCTGATCCCACCCATCAACATCGGCTCAGTGGAGGCCATTTCAGTGCTGCAGTAGGCATGGACTGCCACAACCTCTGCCCACAGGTACACAGACATGAGCACAGACATGCTTTTCTCTGTGCTTTATCTGTTATTTGTCATTGAAGTTCTTAGTGTCTAGGCTAGTATCATGCCGTTAGACAATTTCCCTTTTCCCTACTGCGAAAAACCCAACTGTACCACTTGCTCTTCATCACATTTGGCAGATTGAAGATTTACCACAGGGGGGCTACTCTCAATAGCCTTTATGTTCAACACTGAAAGGGAGAAAATTGCAACCCACACTGAAACTCTGAACCCACTTCAGCAGGTTTATAGCAGCTGGCAGCAGCTGATTGATAAATCTGAAACATGAACCCGCTTGCCTGACTGAGATGGTGTATTACAGACTTGGTTTTTCAGTGCCTTGCTTTGTTTATAAACACTAAGTGACTTAAATGTCATGCTCAAACAGAACATTTTGCAGCACACCAACAGTATTTACCATTACATTTTTACTGAATTGTCATTCATTCCCTGCCGATAATAGCATCTCTGACAAAGGCCTCTCTGATAAACTGTTAGAACTGATTGATTTTCTCTAGACACTGCTGCAACTTGCAGAAATGTTTAATGACCAAAGGTCCACCATGACTTTTCCACCATCCATGTTTTTTTTTTTTTTATTTCACGAGTTTGATTTTTTTTGTATTTCTGTCTACGTATCTCAGGCAAGGCAAGCGTTTGCCCCTGCACTGGGCTGGGTTGGCGGAGACGGGCTTCAGCAGGCTGCCGGAGAAACTCACCCTGTCCAAGAGACCACCTTCCATGTGCCTCCCCACCAGCCCAAACCCTTGCACCCCCACAGCTCCCACCACCACCACCATCACCACCACCATCACCACCCCCAGCACGGGCAGGGCCCGGCACGGCCACGGCCCAGACTGTATTCGCCCTCTCACAGCGCCTCCACACAGGACTCCATGGAGGTGTCACACGGCCACCTGTCCATGACCTCCCTGTCTTCCTCGGCCTCCTCCTCATCCACGTCCTCATCATCCACGGGGAACCACCACCAGGCCTACCAGAGCCGCCCGCTGCCGCTCGGCCTGGGCTACAGCCACCCTAGCGGAATGAGCCTTGGCTTGGGTGCCTTCTCCAACCCACGTCAGGAGACCGGCATGGCAGGACATCCCTCCTACCCGCTCGCCACGAACTCTGGCCCGGGCCACTACATAGCAGAGACTCATATGGGCCTGCGTCAGGGCCTGGACCGAGAGGACTCGCCTATGGCCGGAGTGTGCGTGCAGCAGAGCTCTGTGGCCAGCTCCTGACTACGCTGAGAACGCTTTTTCCTCTGTGTGTGTGTTTTTAAAACGCTGGTGTTTTCAAAAAAAGTGCATAGAGATTAAAAGCTGCTGTAAAGAGAAGGGAGATGATGACTGACGCTGTAGCGCCGAGCCCCCACCCCCCTGCGCCATGCGCATTCAAACTCCCCTCTGCTCACTGCTGGAGGCCTCTGTTTCAGTCAGTTACCGTTTTTGCTTGGAACACTTTCAAGTGAATTTGATTTTATTATATAAAAAAAACGAAGGTTTTACATTGTCACCTATTCCTTTTCATTCAACACTTTTTAATTGCTTATTAACATATGCACCTTCCTGGCAGCCGTGAGATTAGGTTTCTGCTCAAGGTCTGGGAGAAAGTCCAAGATGGAAGATGGACTTTCTCTGCCTGTTGTCACCAGTAATGCAATGTGGTGGAAAAAATAATCTCCAATGGTTACTCTTTCGAATGCCATCTTTTTCTTTCTCAGCAGGCTCATTTTTTGAACGTTTTTTCTTCATGTTGTGCAATTCTGTGCTTTTGAGTTTAGCTTTCAGAGCAGCAGCATTAGAGAGAGCAGGTGGGCTGTGTGGGTCTCACCTGTAGAGGGTGCAGTTTGCAAGTCTCTCCCCTAGAAGAGTGCAAGTATGTGGGTCTCCCGTTAAATGGTGCGGTTGTGAGTCTCTCCTTTAGAGGGCTATTTGTGAGTCCCTGAGCAGCATAAGTGTGCTGGTGTTAAAGTTTAGTGAGGAGCTCTAAAGTGGGCAGTGGAGCAGGCAGGAGCCTGAAACTGGGTAGCAGTGGACAGCAAGTTTGAAATATGGCCTTATCACGCACTGAATGAAGAGAAGCTGGACATTACCCTTAAAGTGAAAAAAAAATAGCTTTCCTGTATTTTTTAAGTCTGGAGTACACTTAAGTCTTTACACATGAAAAATAGGAAACAGAGTATGATGGTTATTTGAGGCCTTCCTTACCTAGAAATCTACTCTTTGGGAGTCTTTTTGCTGGGCCTTGTGAATTCACAGAAGTAGTGTTGCAAGTTAAATGGAATCAGCTACTACTGTGTCCCTTACTGCTTTATTATCTATATTCTTTTGCTTATTCTTCTTCGCTTTCTTTTAATTTGGTTACTTTTGGCATGTGATTTAATTTGAGCCTCTGCACATTTTTGTTCTGTTCACCCTGAAAATCTTAACATGCAGAAATTTTTGTGACTGCTTTTTAATTTTTTTGTTTGTTTGTTTTTTGCCTCACAATTATGCTGTGAATTTTAGGAGAGTTTATTTTCCCTTTTGATAATTTATTGTACCAAAGCAGTTTTTTTTATAGCACATAGATGTCTGTAACCAATAATGTAGCAGTTGTGCACTTTGAAACAAGGTGTATCAGACCTTTTTTTAAATGTCAGTAAAAAAATGGCTGTATCTATTGCTTTGTTGAAACTGGAACTGTTGTTTAATGCGGCACATTTACTGAGAGCTGGATCCCGAACAGTATAGTCCCCCGCCCCCCACCCCTTTCTTTTCTTGATACCAGAAAACACAGAAAAACCACATTTGTTGCGTGAGTAGACTTTAGTTTCGCTTCGCTCTGTGAGATGGAGGGAGGGACGATGCCCGTGCTGTTGGCTGCTCTGCGGGTTCCAGAGCTTCAGGGTAAGCCGCTGAACCGTCTCAATGCGAGTGCGCCCCCTTTGGCCCTGCAGTGGCATGCGAGAGGAGAAGCGGCACGCTGTGTCTCTGATTAGACGGCTATTTTTTGAGGTGCCTGATTTATCTGGGTTCCACTGCCTTAAGCATTCAGCACCACTGCTCTCCTGAATGAACAGTGCAGACCCCTGCTTTCAGTTTCATATGCAGCCCGCCAGGCTCCAGGCTCCAGGCGGAAGGTTGAGATGTGTGAGAAACACAACCTGGTTTACTGAACCATCTCTCTATCGCTTGCGCGCTCTTGCTTTTCTCCCTATCGCCAGCGGTACCTCCATACCTTGCTCTCTGTCTCGCCCTGCCTTGCTTGCGCTCTGTCTTTCGCTCCCTCTCTTGCTCTCTCTCTCCATGTGAGTGTGATGATGCCTATAAATACAAGGTAAATGGTCCTATAGGGTTCTTATTCTCGGCCAGCAGCAGAGGACAGCTAATGGGAGGAGTCCATGAAACCCAGGCTTCAGGTGTTTACTTTGTGACCCCATTTTAATAGCTGAAATAGAATTTATGTACATATTTATATTTTTTTAATAAAGGAAGTTTAGAACTCACTACTTTTTTCCTAATGGTATTTTGAGTACATTTAAGTCAGCTTGGTGACCATGCAGTGGAACTCTCTGTGGTAGTCAATGGGTATCAGTGCTTCCAGCCCAAAGTAGTTGACAATGCCAGTACAAATGCAAAACTCTAGGGTTTAAAAATCTAACAGGAGAGTAGATCTTCATACCTTAAATATAATAGACAGGGTATAGTGTGTGGATGTGTGTCTACAATCCGAATGACGGCAGTGTTTTCATATATTCGTATACATAAGAGATTATGTATGCCTAGTACAGGAAATATTTTTGTTGTGTTAATTTGGCACAAGCTTCAATAAATGGGTCCATGTGGAAAAAAAAACAAACAAAAAACGTACGTAGGCTATTGCTGGAGGTGCGTGTGTCGAAGTGCACAGCGGTCGTTTACACACGCACACACAAACACAACACATACACAGTCTGAACCGCGCATCCTCGGAAATACGTCGGCTCTTAACTCCGAGTTCCAGGACGAGGGCAGACCCCACTGCGGCTTTCCCCCCTCCCTGCCCCTTACAACGCCCCCCACCCCAAGCCCTGTCCTCTGATCCCAACTCCCTATCCCAAAGGCCTCCACACCCACTTTAGAGTCTCCACTCCTTCTCCCTTTGGTTCCAGGACATCTGATGTGCACTGCAGAGCTGAACAGCGTGGCAGAAGGATAAGTACCTTTTATCCACAGATTGTACGATCAGGACTTTCTGTGTAAAGTAAAATGTTACTGAGAGGCAGAAGTGGACAAACCCTTTGTACTATATTCAAGCGGTCTTATGTATGACATAAAAAAAAAGTTGCTTAAATTTTGCCTGTCTCTTTGTTTTTCTATTCCGTCCAGCTAATAAGGACAGCCCCTTCTGTCTTGGCTGTCTTGCGTTTTTGAGTAAGGAAGCAAAGACCTGTGCTTATCAAGTGTCTCGGCATAAGAATGCAGATCTACGCTCTCCTCTGTTGGAATGGGTGTTAATTGCCACGCTACACAGGTTCGTAAATAAGATGTCAAGTCTGTGAACAGCTTACCGTCCTGCATTAGGTGGCGGATGGATCCGGATTTGTTCATTTTTGGCCAAATAACTGCTACAGATATAGTAGCAGTAGTATATAGTAGTAGCTACAGATATAGCCTCTGAATCAGATATAGTTGCTGTACCCTCTTAAAACGTGGCTCCTGCTGTATAAAGCGTTTTACGACTCATTTTTCTTTGCTGGTGTAATCAGAGTTGGCCTGGTGTTATCAACAGGGTGGCGTTTCTCATGCAACCTGAGGTTTATGTCAAATCTGTGACACTGGAAGAACAAACACAGTCAAAGGTTTCATTTAAAGGTGCTCCAATTCAGATCAAGATCATCTTTAAATGCTTTCACATCACTGTTGTGTTTTAGTTATGGAGCCGTAAATTATGACTGGGTAATACTGATAAAAACCCACATGATGTTCCTCCAAATATTGCAATATATCGTGGTATAACGACATATTTATGTTTAGCATTGAAGCTAATTAGGCCCCGCCTCCAGATTGCAGGGACTTCTGTGCCAAAAGAATCTTACAAATTTATCAGTTATATCTTTTTTATGCTTTTTCTTTAAAATTGCACCGTACTGCAAATGTTAAGAGAACACATTTACCTAAAAGAGATTTACAGTGTGTAAATTTTTGGGGGGATTTTAGTTTATCTGAAACACTACATTAACTTTGTGGTCCTGGACATCAAAGCTAAATGCAAAAAACTGTTTTCAGGCTATTATTAATATCTTAAATACACTGCTCACAAAAATTAAAGGAACACTTTAAAGAAACACATTAGATACATCAGATCTCAATATGAAGTTG
>JBBJLR010000037.1:8578386-8590532 GCA_037577145.1 Brachypetersius gabonensis
CAAACTCCACTACACCTCCACCTCAAACCATTCAACCCAACAACCTCAAACTCCACTACCCCTCCACCTCAAACTATTCAACCCAACAACCTCAAACTCCACTACCCCTCCACCTCAAACTATTCAACCCAACAACCTCAAACTATACCACCCAACAACCTCAAACTCCACTAAACCTCCCCCTCAAACCATTCAATCCAACAACCTAAAACTATTCAACCTAACAACCTCAAACTCCACTACCCCCCACCTCAAACTATTCAACCCAAAAACCTCAAACTCCACTACACCTCCACTCAAACTATTCAACCCCACAGCCTCAAACTCCACTACACCGGCACCTCAAACTATGCAACCAAACAACCTTCTACTATTCAACCCAACAACCTCAGACTCCACTAAACCTCCACCTCAAACTATTTAACCCAACAACCTCAAACTCCACTGCCCCTCCACCTCAAACGATTCAACCCAACAACCTCAAACTATTCAGCCCAACAACCACAAACTCCACTACCCCTCCACTTCAAACTATTCAACCCAACAACCTCCTACTATTCAACCCAACAACCTCAAACTACACTACCCCTCCACCTCAAACCATTCAACCCAACAACCTAAAACTATATTACACCACCACCTCAAAATATTCAACTCAACAACCTCAAACTATTCAACCCAACAACCTCAAATTCTACTACACCTCCACCTCAAACCATTCAACACCACAACCTCAAACTCCACTACGCTTCCACCTCAAACTATTCAATCCAACAACCTCAAACTTCACTACACCTAACCTCAAACCATTCAACCCAACAACCTCAAACTCAATTACACCTCCACCTCAAACTATTCAACCCAACAACCTCAAACTCCACTACCCCTCCACCTCAAACTATTCATCGAAACAACCTCAAAGTCCACTACACCTGCACCTCAAACTATTCAACCAAACAACCTCAGACTCCACTGCCCCTCGACCTCAAACTATTCAGCCCAACAACCTCAAACTCCACTACGCCTCCACCTCAAATTATTCAACCCCACAACCTCAAAGTCCACTACACTTCCACCTCAAACTATTCGATCCAACAACCTCAAACTTCACTACACCCCACCTCAAACCATTCAACCCAACAACCTCAAACTCAATTACACCTCCACCTCAAAATATTCAACTCAACAACCTCAAACTATTCAAACCAACAACCCCAAATTCCACTACACCCCACCTCAAACTATTTAACCCAACAACCTCAAACTCCACTACACCTCCACTCAAACTATTCAACCCCACAACCTCAAACTCCACTACACCTGCACCTCAAACTATGCAACCAAACAACCTTCTACTATTCAACCAAACAACCTCAGACTCCACTAAACCTCCACCTCAAACTATTTAACCCAACAACCTCAAACTCCACTGTCCCTCCACCTCAAACTATTCAACCCAACAACCTCAAACTCCACTACCCCTCCACCTCAAACGATTCAACCCAACAACCTCAAACTCCACTACCCCTCCACCTCAAACTATTCAACAAAACAACCTTAATCTCCACTACCCCTCCACCTCAAACTATTCAACCCAAAAACCTCAAACTATTCAACCCAACAACCTCAAACTCCTCTACCTATCCACCTCAAACTATTCAACCCAACAACCTCAAGCAGACAACAACCTCAAACCATTCAACCCAACAACCTCAATTTATTCAACAAAACAACCTCAAACGCTAGAAGCCAGCAACCTCATTCTATTCAACCCAACAGCCTCAAACAATTCAACCCAACAGCCTCAAACTATTCAACCCAACAACCTAAAACTCCACTACCCCTCCACCTCAAACTATTCAATCCAACAACCTCAATCTCCACTACCCCTCCACCTCAAACTATTGAACCCAACAGCCTCAAACTCCACTACCCCTTCGCCTCAAACTATTCAACCCCACAACCTCAAAGTCCACTACATGTGCACCTCAAACTATTCAACCAAAGAACCTCAAAGTCCACTACCTTTGCACCTCAAACTATTCAACCAAACAACCTCAAACTCCACTACCCCACCACCTCAAACTATTGAACCTAACAACCTCAAACTCCACTACCCCTTCCACTCAAACTATTCAACCCAGCAACCTCAAACTCCACTACGCCTCCACCTCAAATTATTCAACCCAAAAACCTCCTACTATTCAACTGAACAACCCCAAATTCCACCACCCCTCCACCTCAAACCATTCAACCCAACAACCTCAAATTCTACTACACCTCCACCTCAAACTATACCACCTAACAACCTCAAAATCCACTACCCCTCCATCTCAAACTATTCAACCAAACAACCTCAAACTCTACTACCCCTCCACCTCAAACTATTCAACAAAACAACCTTAATCTCCACTACCCCTCCACCTCAAACTATTCAACCCAACAATCTGAAACTATTTAACCCAACAACCTCAAACTCTTCTACCCCTCCACCCCAATTTATTCAACCCAACAACATCAAACTCTACTACCCCTCCACCTCAAACTATTCAACCCAACAACCTCAAGCTGCCAACAACCTCAAACCATTCAACCCAACAACCTCAATCTATTTAACAAAACAACCTCAAACTCTAGAAGCCACCAACCTCATTCTATTCAACCCAACAGCCTCAAACAATTCAACCCAACAGCCTCAAACTATTCAACTCAATAACCTCAAACTATTCAACCCAACAACCTCAAACTATTCAACCCAACAACCCCAATTCCACTACCCCTCCACTTCAAACTCCACTACACCTCCACCTCAAACTATTCAACCCAACAACCCCAAACTCCACTACACCTCCATCTCAAACTATTCAAGCAAACAACCTCAAAATCCACTACACCACATCTCAAACTATTCAAACCAACAACCTCAAACTATTTCACCCAACAACCTCAAACTTCACTACCCCTCCCCCTCAAACTATTCAATCCAACAACCCCAAACTATTCAACCCAACAACCTCAAACTCCACTACCCTTCCACCTTAAACTATTCAATCCAACAACCTCAAATGCCACTAGCCCTCCACCTCAAACTATTCAACCCAACAACCCCAATTCCACTACCCCTCCACTTCAAACTCCACTACACCTCCACCTCAAACTATTCAACCCCACAACCTCAAACTCCACTGCCCCTCCGCCTTAAACTATTCAACCCAACAAACTTCTACTATTCAACCCAACAACCTCATACTCCACTACACCTCCACCTCAAACTATTCAACCCAACAACCTCCTACTATTCAACCCAACAACTTCAAACTCTACTACCCCTCCACTTCAAACTATTCAACCCAACAACCTCAAGCAGCCAACAACCTCAAACCATTCAACCCAACAACCTCAATCTATTCAACAAAACAACCTCAAACTCTAGGAGTCAAGAACCTCGTTCTATTTAACCCAACAGCCTCAAACTATTGAACCCAACAACCTCAATCTCCACTACCCCTCTACCTCAAACTATTGAACCCAACAACCTCAAACTCCACTACCCCTTCGCCTCAATCTATTCAACCCAACAAGCTCAAAGTCCACTACACCTGCACCTCAAACTATTCAACCAAACAACCTCAAAGTCCACTACACCTGCACTTCAAACTATTCAACCAAACAACCTCAGTCCACTACACCTGCACCTCAAACTATTCAACCAAACAACCTCAAAGTCCACTACACCTGCACCTCAAACTATTCAACCAAATAACCTCAAAGTCCACTACACCTGCACCTCAAACTATTCAACCCAACAACCTTAAACCCCACTGCCCCCCACCTCAAACTATTCAACCCGACAGCCTCAAACTCCACTACCCCTCCACCTCAAATTATTCAACTGAACAACCTCCTACTATTCAACGCAACAACCCCAAATTCCACTACCCCTCCACCTCAAACTATTCAACCCAACAACCTCAAACTCCTGTACACCTCCACCTCAAACAATTCAATCCAACAACCTCAAACTCCACTACACCTGCACCTCAAACTATTCAACCAAACAACCTCAGTCCACTACCCCTCCACCTCAAACTTTTCAACCCAACAACCTCAAACTATTCAACCAAACAGCCTCAAACTATTCAACCCAACAAACTCTAGCAGCCAACAACCTCAAACCATTCAACTCAACAGTCTCAAACTCCACCACCCAGCATCCTCAAACTCCACCACCCATCAGCCTCAAATTCCACCACCCAACAACTTCAAACTCCACCACCCAACACCCTCAAACTCCACCCCCCATCAACCTCAAACTCCATCACCCAAGTTCTGATCTGCAAAATTCAAAGCACTTTAACAGATGGCCTTAGATTTACGGCCCCTAAACATGTCAAACGACTATCACAACATTAACCATTATCCTTACCTAAATGCTTCCTCATTCAACCTCAAACCTCCCCCCACAACCTCAAATCCTTTCCGCATGGTCTTAAACTGTGCTGCCATGAAAGCCTCAGACTACACATAATCTCATTTCATCCCTTATGGTAAATTTCCTGTACCACAGCTCATTTGCTTGGCCCCTGCATAAAGCACATTAAAACCACCGTTCCCACGAGTGCATGCCATTTCTCCCTCAGCTGCCAATCATTCCATATTCTTTCATTCGCTCCCAGAGGGAAAGTTTCCTCTCACCTGCAGTTCAGAGCTTGGGCAGCTGTGGCCTCAGATCTGCGCTTAATGAAGGATCATCTGCATTCTGCATGCCAGCACAGCTTGGCTGTCTGAAGGTCTCATAAAATAGTAATCTGCAACAATTACCCTGAAAATCCAAGGTGGGCAAAGTGCTTGATACCAATTAGCCTGGTCTCTCATGTCCAGAGAAAAACCTGGGCTAGATATGGAAGTAAGTGCAGTCTATGTTGAATGAGCTGTGTTAGAGCCAGCAGCTGAGCTGAGTGTGTATGAAAGGGTTGGAGAGAGTTCTGCTGCTTGCAGACGTGGTCAGACTCCTAAGAGGCACAAATGAATATGACCATACTATTCCAGTTCTGTGCTCACTGCTTCAGATATTTTACTCTCATTATAAAGTGCCATTGATTTTTAAATGGCGAAGCTCCAAAGCTCTTCCTGCCTGGGCCTTTTTTTCATTATTTCCGTAGAAAGAGTCAAGAGATTACGAGTTTGATCCCACCTTCTATTTTAAGTGTAAAATAAAGCTGCCTCAAGCAAAGGCATCGCATTAACGCTTTTACTGATGTGTGATGTATGAACCTTCTCCTGGATTTTTAAAAGGTTACATTTTTTATAGCATGCAAGGAAAGATCCTGTCTCCCCTTCCTAGCTGTGTTTCCATTAAACGTGGGTTGTGACCAGACGTACAAAATTAATCTGATTTCATTTGATTTATGGTACAGATGCCATACAGCTGTGTGCGAGTGTGTGTATATTTGACCTCCTCTGTACCGTGTGTGTGGTGTGTGAGCCGAAATGCAGCTTGATGTTCCTCCTCTCTAATGGCACTGTTTATCCTCTCTTTCCAATCAGTGAAATGTCTCTCTGCAAAGAGCGCTTTCTTCTCACACACCATCTCACCCAGCCAGATGCACTTTATCCTGCCACTAATGAAAGATCTCATTTACTCTCCCGCCATAAACCTTGCAGACATGTCTGACCTCACGTAGGTCTTAAACCGTCCCAACACATTTACCTGACAGAGGTATAAAATTTAATTATGGACGAAAAGCAGGAAACATCATTTTATAGAAAGATTTATACATAAATGTTCTATTTTTAAATGTACTATATCTTGTGAATACCCAGTAGTTCTTGTATTCCTTTATTCTATAACAGTGGTTTTCTTACCTGGAATTCTTCTGTCCTTTTCCCTTTCTCTAAAAACACTAAGATTTCTCAACAGGGACTTTAAGATTAGGTGTATTAGATCAGGAAAACTGCTGAGCATGCAGGTTAGGTCCATTCTAGGAACGGCTGACTCAGAGCTTGACACCACAATATGTCTACGTCAGTTTATCATAAAATGTGTAATAATGTGTGCATTCCTACCTGTGGCCTCCACCATGCCTTCTAGGATCACCACAATCTCCAGCTCCTCCTTAGTCAGGCTGGCTTTGGAGATCTCCCAGAAGGGGCTTTGCTGGTTGATTTCGTGGCAGATGATGAGCGGGGACACCAGGAAGAGGCGATCGTCGCCTGTGTCATAACCCACATTCATGTCCGTTTGGTTGAGGGGGATGAACTCCCCCTCCTTGGTCTGTTTGGACTTGATCAGTTTAGCTCGAATGGAGGCCTCTACGATGTGCGAGTTCCTCAGGTCCCCCACACGGAACATCAGGCACAAGCGCCCGTCACGCATAGAGATCACGGCGTTGGTGGAGAACACCAGCGTCTCTGCTCGTTTCTTGGGCTGAGAGATCTTCACGAACATGCAGCCCACCATGAAGGCGTTCACGATGGAGCCCAGCACCGACTGAACCAACAGGAGCACAATGCCCTCTGGACACTTGTCTGTGATCACCCTGTAGCCATAGCCAATGGTGGTTTCTGTCTCTATGGAGAACAAAAATGCAGAGACAAAGCCCTCTAGGTTGTTGACGCACGGCGTCCACTTCTCGTCCCCTATGTGGTCTAGGTCCCCCCGCGCATACGCGATCAACCACCACATGAGACCAAAGAACAACCACGTGACCGTGTAAACCAGCACGAAAATGAAGAGGTTGAACCTCCATTTCAGGTCCACCAGTGTGGTAAAGATGTCCGTAAGGTACCGGTAGGTCTCCCGGACGTTGCCGTGATGCACGTTGCATTTGCCATCCTTGCGGACGTAGCGCTGGATCTTGCGCTTGGCTCTATCAGGGTCCTGAAGCTGCTTCGGGAGGTCGTCTCGGGCCTGCTTGGGCAGCCGGGGCTGTCTGACCGTGATGGGGCTCTCCACATCCTGCTCCATTGGGCCTTCTGGAAGAGTCTGAGCCTGGAGGCAAGACATGCAAGACAAGATGAGCCTCAGGAATCACTGGACTATTCGATCATGTTCTCAAAACATCTGTTAATTAATTTTTCTATATTCAAAGTTGCAGCAACTCATCTGACATTTTTCTATCATTCTACCTCAAAGAACTTTATCCAGCATCTACTTTTTATCCTTGCATTCTGTACCTCAATCAATCACAGAAGAACCTTGGTGTGTTTGCATTGCTGATCAGAGGAAAGGCTGAACCGAGATCAGCAATTTTCCAGACCCGGTCACCAGAGCTGCTGCACTGTTGCTGTGGGTGAAGTACAACACCTTTCTGAGCCTGAGTGTTCCTACCAGCTCCTGTCTGATTTACCGTCACAGCAAGCTATTTGCTAAACAGCGACATAATGATCCAGAGAACTACTTCTGCTTCTCAGGAGGTTGCACACAGGAAACAAAAATCAAGAATTCTTGTAATGAAGAGGAACATTGCCAAAGCTCTACAGTGCTGCATACAAATAGACATTTGGTAGCAGAACTCATTGTGCAGCTTTCAAAAAGTTGTACTTAACAATGCAGAGACAAGCCCCACCACTAGGGTTCAGGCTCGAATACCACCCACTGGTCTAAATTCTTATAAGCAACTGTTGGATTTTTTTTTTTACTTTGTGACTATTTCTGAAACGCCTGGTGTTTTTCACTTATCTTTTCAGCATGACCTCGTTCTGTCACTCCATGATTAGTACAGCTCCAATCGAATCTTTCTGTGACAAATTGGTCAAATAATCTTCAGCTTGTCTGTAAGATCCCCCATATTTTATCATCATTTAGTTCAGTTCAGTTTTATCTGTATAGATATAGTAGTTTTTGCAGCAGACATGGTCTTAGGACAGCGTTTTTAGAAATTAGCAGCAAGCCTGTGGCAAAACTGGGAGAAGAAACTCCCAAAAAGCATCTAGAAGAAACACTAAGTGCAACCAGTGCTTAGAAAGGGAACCCATTCGCCTCTGGGACGCACCTGATTGCATGATCGGGTAGACTGGCACTCCAGACTATTCATTAATGGGATAAATTAAACGTATTCTTCATTTAAAAGGAGTCTCTCTTCATATTCTAGTGCAGTGGTCACCAACCTGGTCCTGGAGCTCCTAATGTATTTCCTGTGCACTAATGTATCTGGTCCAGCCAATCAGGGACTTCTGAGCAGGTCTGACAAATTGTGGTTGAAACTTCCGGGCCATGGTTTTTAAGTACTGCTTTAGTGCATGTTTACCACAAAGAACACATTACTGTATACATAAGGGGTGATGCAGCTCCGGTCCTGGAGCCCCAGCACTGTTTGGTGATTTACCAACACAAACACCTGCTTCATCTGTTAGTTGCCAACTTTAATGAGTGCATTTAAAGTTGGCAGGGCCGGAACACTCCAGGTGAAAGCTCTTGATTTATGTGCTTAAAAAAATGTTGAGTTACTTAGTAAATGTGAGCAGGTGTTTAATGCGGTTATTTAGTCCAAAAGCAGGTTTGGGTGATCTAAGGAAGTAGAGACACTTCTTCATAAAACAAGAAGCTGTGATGTCACTGCCCAGGTATTTAGTGATAGTTAGCATGAAACAAATTTAATCTTAATCAATACTTGGAGAATAACATGCAATTAGTTTTTCCCTCATTAAGAGCTAATATCTTTTTCACGGCTATAACAGAACCACAGTTGCTGTGATTAGCCGTGACCGTGCATGACCTGAGTTTTCAGCTCTTTGTCTACAACGAGGGAACACAGCCGCAGTCGAACCTTGCATCACTATCATGAGTCCAATCAGAGCCTTCCTTCGTTCACCCATCTCCTAACACCCCCCCACCCCCCTCTTGCTCAGACACACAGAGCTGTCAGAGCTCCTTCTGCTCCTGTAGTAACAACAAAGCGCTGCTCTCTCTCTCTCTCTGTCTCTCTGTCTCCCTCTCTCTCTCTCTCTCTCTCACTGTCTGTCTCTCTCTGTCTCCATGTCTCTCTGTCTCTCTCTCTCTCTCTCTGTCTCTCTCTCTCTCTCTCTCTCTCCCTCACTCTCTCACTCTCTCTCCCTCACTCTCTCTCTATCTCACTCTCTGTCTCTCTCTCTGTCTCTCTCTTTCTCTCAGTAAAATCATGATGTAGACCATAAAAGCATGACTGAGCCCCAGAAAAAGGAAAAGGACAAATATCCTGGAATTGTTCACTGTACAGAGTTCACCAATGCAGTAAAAGTTTTCTGCATCACTCCTTTTTTTCTTACAGTTAAAGCCTTAAACAACCTTTTATTAACACAGCCAATATGATGAACATTATTTTTATTTGGACACAACTGGCTTCTTCTTACCTGTAAAAAAACACAAACAGACATTTTGGAAATCTTCACCTCACACATGCATTAGTTTTATAACGAGGTCCTGAAAAATGAGGAATGAATTTGAAAAGTGCTTTAATAGAACAGAAGAGTGCCTTTGTACCCAGGAGCCCCGCCTACTGGTGCGTGGTGACATCATCAAAACCCAGAAGATGGGAAATAAAGGATTCAGATGGACGATTACAGTTTTTTTCAATTGCTTACACACTAAAATTAAAACTTTCCCACAATTAACAAAACCTTACACTCAAGGAGCAAAACACCGGCCTAGATTTGCACAACTGTACAACTCTTCACACTTTTGGCAAAACATTACACACAGTGATTTGCAAAACACTAAACACACTTGTATGCATTTGACACCGAAATTTATCATGATGTAATTTCCTTGCAATTTTAAAGCAAAGGCTTTTAAATGAACACCCCATGAACCAAGTGGTTAACCACAGCCACCAGGTGTGTACACACACTGGTGCTTAATTGTAGACGCACCAATCAGGTTTAAGCACTATAAAAAGGCAACAGGCAAGTTCACCTGTTTTCAACAAAAATGGACGGTGTCAGAGGAAGAGGAAGAGTACGGATGAGAGGGGGAATCCAGAGAGAACAAGGTGGAGGAAGAGGCCAAGGTAGGGGAAGAGGAAGAGGGAGAGGAAGACCTAGAGGAGGGGTAGGACATGCACAAAGAAGAAGAACCAAATCTGTGTAACGAAATTTGTGCTACAATTGTGGACCATGTAATAAACCACGGACTAACACTGAGGGAGGCTGGACTGAGAGGACAGCCGAACATAAGCAGGTACACAGTGGCATCAATAGTTCGGACATTTCGTCAAGAGCACAGGTGAGAAACTTATCCTCTGTCAACAGAAAATCCACAGTTTACTGCATGTACTATATTAACCGTTTTGGTATGTACATGTATTTTGTTTGGCCAACATAGGATTGAACGTCCAGAACACCAAGGAGGGAGGGGCCCTATATTCACACAGGAGCAAGAGAGAGAGATCATAAACCTGGTTTTGGCCAATAATGCAATCAGACTTCGAGAAATTCAAGCCCATATTGTCAATGATCACCAAATTTTCAATAATGTCCAACAGGTCTCTCTGTCAGCAATAGGTCGTATCTTTAAAAACATCAAGTTGTGATGAAACAACTGTATAAAGTGCCATTTGAAAGAAATTCAGGCAGGGTGAAAGTCCTGCGGCGTGAATATGTGGTGGTGTGTTTTGTTCACTGACTGTAGTATTGTGTACTGCACACATAACCTTTTTACAGTACATGTAATTTTACTGTATAGCAGACCTACAGTATATTGATTACGCAATGTTATATTTTGCTGTATTTCAGAGAGTGTTGCAAATGGATGTGGAAGAAGTCCCGCATGAATTTATATACATTGATGAAGCTGGATTTAACCTGACAACAGTGAGAAGAAGGGGATGAAACATCATTGGCCACAGGGCTATTGTCAATGTACCAGGGCAACGTGGGGGTTACATTAGCCTTTGTGCTGCCATTACACAGAATGGGGTCCTCCACCGCCAACTTGGGTCCTTCCAACACTGACCCCATTCTTACATTTTTAGACAGATTACACAATAATATAACAGCAGCAAACCAAAGGGACCAGATGCAATATATTGTCGTCTGGGACAATGTAGCTTTCCATCGTTCCTCTCTGGTCCAAAACTGGTTTCATCAACACCCACAATTTACAGTTTAACACCTTCCACCATACTCCCCCTTCCTAAACCCCAGTTCTTTTCAGCATGGCGGTGGAAGGTTTACGATCTCCGGCCCCATGTCCCCATGCCCCATGGCCCCATTGACCAAACCCCATGTTGTATTTGGTCAATATATTCATATTCTTTAACAATATCTCAAAAAAGAGAAAAAAAAATCAAACCCAGACTGTATCATTAGAAAGGTAGAAATGTTACAAGTGTTTAAGGTCGAGCACAACAGTGTGTAAGTGGTTCCAACAGAATCCGACTGGATGAACCATGTGTGCGCCATATGGCACCAAAATTGGCTTTTGGTAAATTATTGTACAGTTTTGAATTAAGTGTTTCATTTTACAAAAGATCTGAGATGTTCTGCCACTTGTGTGTGTAGATGTGTGAATTGTGTGTAGGGTTTTGAGAAAATAAGCCTTGTTTTTAGAGCAATCATAAAAAACTGTAATACAAGCAGGACTAACGAGGTCAAAAAGGTCAGGTTTCAGTAAACTTCAGTGTGTGTGTGTATGTGTGAGTGTTTGTGTGAGTGTTTGTGTGTGAGTGTTTGTGTGTGAGTGTTTGTGTGTGAGTGTGTTTGTGTGTGTGTGTGTGTGTGTGAGTGTGTGTGTGTGTGTGTGTGTCTGTCTGTCTATTTCTGTACATTCAGCACCTTCTCATTGGCTCCTCCACACCAGAGAGCTTCTCACGATTTATGTCACAAAACTGTTGCTTAGGAACAGTGTTTGGGACACACACTCACTCTCTCCCTTTCTCTCTCTCACACACACACATGCAGATTCTCTTTCTCTCTTACACACACACGCACTCTCTCTCTCTCTCTCACACACACACACACACACACACACACACACACACACACACACACACACACACTCGGGCAATTATTTGCCTCCTTACACACACGCTGCTGTCCTACGAACCACAGTTACCTCAAAAACCATCACAAACAATCAAAACACACTGACAGCTCTCTCTCTCTCTCTCTCTCTCTCTCTCTCTCTCTCTCTCTCTCTCTCTCCCACACACACACACACACACACACAC
>JBBJLR010000037.1:8660727-8672915 GCA_037577145.1 Brachypetersius gabonensis
CCGCCGGGTTTGCTTCAGGGAAAATTTATTTTTAAGAAGCTTCCCAACGGAAACCTGGACAGGACTAAGGCTGTTTGCACCTTGTGCGGAATTAGTTTACTGTAGGAGCTGAGAAACTCGTTCTCAAAGACTTTCTTTAAGTCATTATTTGGGTAGCACACATATTCTGAATGCCTTCGGCAGAGTTCAAATGAGCCATTTTAATCTAGATTAAAAAATTTATCTATGCCCATCTATATATATATATTTACACAAAACTCAGTTTAGGTATGGATACAAATACAGTTTGCAAACACACCTAGTGGTTTGGGTGTGCCCCCCTCTCTACTGCCCCTGTCCCACCCCACTCCACCCCACTCCACCCAGAGCAGCGTTAAGTAGAAACAAAGCAGTGAAACGGACACACTGGTTCTCTCCTGTGTTCTCAGTAACAGCAATAAATCTTGAATAGCTGAGTGTAAACCACTTGAGTTGAGTCTGTTAGTGTGTGCAGGAAGGCTGGGCGTCTGTATGAAACATTATTTATGAATGTTTTACAGTAAATGAGTCAGAGCAGCAGAAAGTGTTCCTGGGAGCTCCAAACAGGACCAGCAGGGTTCAAGCAGGAACCAAAACCACGGGACGTTCCGGCTGCAGGGTGTAAACACACAACTCTTACACAGCTCTGATATTTATGTGATCAAAAGGATGGATCGGAGACTCTCAAACGCTGCATGTCATTGTGTTTTTATCTGCTTCTTCTTGATGTGCCTCATTCTTGGTGAGTTAAATCTTCAAAACATACTAACAATGCTCTCCAATAAAACAAGGAGCTAGTCAGTAGCTAGACTCTTTAGCCTTGGATTTTCTCCTTATAATCGTTTATGACCTGTTTTAAATCGTCTATAACCCAATTATCAAAGGCTGCACAATTAACAGCCACACAATGTTGTCGATTGTACTGTTAACAGTGAAAAACAGTCTGAAATTGACCGTTTCTGTACACACCCTTGCTAGCCATGCTAGTTAGCCTGCGAGCTACCTCCATAACGGCGGACTTTTGAACAATTCGTACGATTTTGTGCAAGAGCAAGTGTCTCTACATGCACCGGAGGAACACTTGCGTGTTATAAGATTAGAGAACTAATGTAGTTAGTCATCATTTCTGTTAGTTGTCGTCAAATTGGGAACTTGGGCTGTGGCTAGCTTGGCTAATAAGCAAACCTGGATAATAAGGACGCAGATGTGGGTTCAAGTGGTTTGTCAGAAATATGAGTTTAGTTTGGATAAAGAAACAAACTGTTAGAGCAGCACAGAAGAGAGTAATGTTTAATGTTAAACACAATTAAAGAGTAATGATTACTGTGTAGTGTTGAAGTTTACTGTATATTTAACATCTTGCTGTGTATGCTTCATCCTTTTACACTTGCTCTAAAAGTTGCTCTAAAAGAGAGTGATGTTTAGTGTTCGGACTTGTATCGTTTGCCATCTATACTTTTAGTCCTAGTTATTTATTGATATCTATACTGTTCTGCTTTATCTCTTTATGTATCACACCTGTGCTGCTGCTTCTTCGTCATTTATCTATTATTTCTATTTGCTTATACACTCGTCTATTCTGGTACAGCCAATATATTCTCCACTTGATTTCACGTTTTATTTAGTTATTGGTTTTATACATTTTATATGTGTGTTTACATACAGATAAGCATCTACAGAGCTGCAGATATGATCTCGTTGCACTATACATTTCTGTGTATTACAGAGACAAAGATATTCTGTGCTATTAGAGCTCCACAAAAGAGAATAATGTTTAGTGTTAGAAAACAATAAAACAGATGAAAGTTTACTGCTTAGTGTTAGAACACAATTAAGAGTAATGATTTCTGTTTACTGTTAAAACACAATAAAAGTGACAAATGTTTACTGTTTACTTTTAGAATACAATAAGAGTAATGTTTACTTTTAGAATACAATGAAAGAATAACGTTTATTGTTATAACGCGATAAAAGAGAGTAATGTTTACTGTTAGAAAACAGTAAACGAATAATGTTTGTTGTTTACTCTTAGAACACAACAAAAGAGAGTAATGTTTACTGCTTAGTGTTAGAACACAATAAGAGAGTAAAGTTTAATGTTTACTGTTTACTAGAAGACCACAAAATAGTTTACTGTATATTTACCATTTTATTGTGTAGGCTTCATCCGTTTCCTCTTAGATGCTCTAAATATTTATCTTTGTTAAAAACTACATAATATGATCTCATTCAAGATTTAAGATTCTTACCTC
Source organism: Brachypetersius gabonensis (assembly GCA_037577145.1). Taxonomy (NCBI): domain Eukaryota; kingdom Metazoa; phylum Chordata; class Actinopteri; order Characiformes; family Alestidae; genus Brachypetersius; species Brachypetersius gabonensis. The sequence continues at coordinate 8,662,998 of JBBJLR010000037.1, forward strand.
TAGTAAGGAATTAAGATAAAAATACACAGTAAACAATAGTGTAACACAATGATAACAATGTAACAATGATATTGCTGTGTGCATGATTTAGTGTGCAGCAGAGCAATAGTGCAAAGGAAAGGGACTTGGTCTTAATGCAGTAAAATTAAATGCTTTTTTTTTATGTTAATTAGTCAATTCACAAATTCAGTGGTTGAGTTATTTTGCACAAATCCAATTCGGAACAAAATGATGTAAAAACTGGAAAAGTTCCGCTACAGAACAGGGAGAAATGATACAGTCTTATGGCCACAGGTAGAAATTATTTTTGCAGATTCCTGCATATAGAGGCTGGTGTTCTGTACATTGTATATAATCTGCCTTTATTTTGTTACAACCCAACAGGATCAGTCTAAAGCCGTGTAGTTATTACAGTATGCCTGACCTTTCTCATGCAGGTATGTATCCAGCTGCTGCTATAGAAGTGTATACTCCTGTTGAGGTGTTTGTAGAAAATGGAACTACAGGGACGCTTAAGTGCTCGTTCAAATCCACTGAAGTAATCAGCAGTCAAGCATCAGTATCCTGGTCCTTCATCCCCGAGGGCTCTCCAGAGTCCACTGGTGTAGCTGTAAGTCTTCTTTTTCCTGAATTAACAAACGTTAAGTTGTAATCACGCATATTTGCATGGAGCTGTACTGTTCGTTTTAAGGAACTGGCTACATTTACTTTTGCCAACCCATTAGACATCCCCTTCAAAACACAGTTAGACAAATTTCAAAGCACAGTTAGACAGTTAGAAAATTTTGTGAAGATATTTTGTGACGGCTCTTACCGTATAGGCCTTTTATTTATAGGGACTAGAAATAAGCGAACAGTTGGCTTCTTAGTCGTTTCTTACTTTGAGTGTTTTTAAGCAAACTGCAAGCTTTGCTTATCAAGTTGAAGGGAGTCAGATGGTTAACCTGCACCACAAAATTTGGAAAGCGGAAGTCTGTATGAGTCTCTTGGAAAGAGGAACAAGTGTGGAGGATATTATTTTAGCGGCAGCGCCTGATCTGTGAAATATGGTGTAAGAGCAGGTCACTGACAGTCTAAAGTTTATCAAAGGGATGACATAAAACCAGCTAAATACCTAAAACACACAGAAAGTGAAAAAGAAAGGAAGAAAGAAAGGATGACAACCTTAAGTAGGACATTGTTTATAGACCTACTGCATCTGTGGACTTGTTCAGGGTTGGAAAGTGTGACGTTCTGTAAATCATGATTCTGCTGTTAATCTGCATTTAGCTTGATTTAGGCAAGGGCTGAAGGGTTACCGATGGATCTGAGACGGTCAGATTCCTATGTGGTTTGTTCACTCCCATCAAATTAGGGCAAATATAATGGATCCAAAGTGAATTTCACATATTTTTCACAGAATTTTCCAAATTTCTGCTTAAAATTGATTTCAAAGTGATTTAATAGGAACCAGATATCTGAAGAGTTGACTGAAGTTCACTGAGAGCAATTCATTGAAAGGTTACCAAAACGGAAAAAAACACATTTTTACCTAATATATATTTTTTGATGGTATGTATAAGGTATTAATTTTTTCAGATTTACCCGAATATTACCATTCTGGCCGTTACAGACGAAACTTTGGGAGATTTGTAGGTTCACTCATGGATTTGAAGTGATATCTCTATACATTTGCTCTCTAGACTTTGCAGTCCATGATGTTGACAAACAGATGATATTTTTTCTCTGAACCGAGCAAAGCACTCTGAACAAATTACTTTACATCTCCGCCATTAATCTGTGTGGAAATGTAGAAATATCGGTCCTGTTTAATACGCATATTACAGTTTTTTAACTTTTAAATCTGACTGCAGAGAAACAAAACAAGCACTGTTACTATGTGAAAAAGGAGGTTCAGTATACACAGCTGTCTGCTTTTTTGTTTTTCAGATTTTCTACTACTCTGGTGGAAAAGCTTTCCCAGACAGCCCTCAGTTTAAGCCCAGAGTAGAATGGGCAGGAGACCTAAACAAAAAGGATGCGTCTATCCGCGTCACTCAGATGCAGTTCATGGACAATGGAACTTACTCCTGTGATGTGAAAAACCCTCCTGATATAAGTGGTAAACCTTCACTGACCAAACTCCGAGTCGTGGCCAAAGGTAAGTAAAGTGTTGTTTTATTTGTTTTCAGTGAGAGTTCACTGTAAATATTGTTTTGCTAGTGCTATTTTCCCTCTTCTTTAAAGAACTCTGTCTTTCTCTCGATAGAAGCACTCCCTCAGACCAGCCCAGCGGTGATAGTGGGTGCAGTCATCGGTGCAATCATTGGCGTTATCATCATTGCTTTTGTAGCATATCTGCTAATAAGATTAATACAGCCCAGTAATGACTACGAGGGGTAAGCGACACCAAGTTGAATCCATGAATGATATTTAAAAGTGTTTAAAATGACATCATGTTCAGCAGTGAATGTTTAAAGGGGTTGTTTGAGGGTGTTGACATGCTTCCATACAGTGAGGTTTGTATTAATAAGGGGTATTTGGGTAAAGCAGACTTTACACAGACTCTTATCTATGCATAAAATGCATGCAGAATATCTTCACAGCAGTGATTCTATAAAGATCTGCGTAATCGTGATTTGAAGACCTGTGTAAAATCTGTGTTGCTTAAAACACAAAGTCACTCTCTGGACTAACTCTTCCTGATGTCCCACTGACCCGACTAACTCCTGCACTTGGCAGGGTGGTAAAGGAGCATGAGGTATTGCAGCAGTTAAACAAGCTAACCTGTTGTTGGAATGTGTTTGCCGGTTTGTATAACTAATACCCAGAGAGCAAACCGAGGTTTTCCTAACCATTTCTTCGGTTTTCCACAAATGACATGCTTTAATATTATGATGTGCGCCAAATTCACCACTGATTCCTAACATGGATCTTTTAGTTTGCGGCGGCTGTGCCTGATGCAGTGTCTTTGTATAATGTCAGTTTTAGACGCTCTGTCTCTGAAAGACATTGAGTGAAGCGGCATGCTCAGAACTTGTAGTTCAATCATGAGCTGTGTGTTTCTTCATGTGTGTTGTGAAATGTCCTGCGCCATCAAGCATCTGTCTGTTTGTTATTCATTAACACACCGCCTCATTGTCTGATGATGTTTGTTTTCTCCTCTCTATTCCAATGTGTGCACTAACCCTTACGTGAGCAAGCATAGCATAATAGTAAAGAGTTGCAAAAGCTCGGTAAAATATTCAGGCAGGCATTGCTGTAGCTGGAAGTCCAGTTTTTGGTGTCCTTATTAAGAGACATTCAATGCTCTTAAGGGGCAGGTGCTATGGCAATGGGGTCTCGCAATAAAGAACATCACAGTGCGTTTTTTAGGACACTACAGTAGCAATTGTAGAGAATCTGTGAACTAACACAGATGGAGAAAAAGAATAATTTTACATTGTGATTATTTTCTTTTTTGACTCTGTATTTGCTTTGCCATAAAATAAACTTGTGTGCACCCAGAGGTGTCAGACGAGGAACAAATATATACTTCATGTATATTGGAATCCATAGTAAACATAGCTGACATAGAACAAAGCAAGTCGGTCCCGTAACGGTACGATTTAGAATTAGGCTGTAAGGTTCCTACAGATATCTATATTCCTAAAAGAACATATTGTAAAACATCACAATATTATGTTTTTGCCATATTGCCTACCCCTGCCGGTCAAAGCTCAAGCTTTCCTTAAATGACGCTTAGTCACGTATCATCAGTTTTTTCTGAAAGCCAGACAAGTAGGTATGACCAAATACTAGAGCAGAGTTAGAGGAAAACTGGAAAACCATTACAGGACGCAGTTTTCAGCATTATCTGCACATTAAAGCGGCCTGCTGCTTAGTTTACTATGAGCTATTTGCTGCTTTAGTTCATTGTTCAAGTTTGTCACCCAGTGCACCAGAGACCATGTTGCTTTTGTCATTTTTTTGTTTCATCACATTTGTGTGCCTCCATGTTTCTCTCTCCATCTGTGTGTGTGTGTGTGTGTGTGTGTGTGTGTGTGTGTGTGTCTGTCTGTCTGTCTGTCTGTCTGTACGTGCGTCTGTGCGATTGTCTGTGCATCATCTGCTGCCTGGGCGTCACACACACATGAAAATGGTTCTGGCTGAAACCTGGCTGCTGCAGCTGCACCTCCATAGAGAGTGTAAGCACGCAGCCGGCTCGGCCGGGGAAGAAAGCCGAGTCCAGCACGGAGGGCTCGCGCTGTAGCAGCCCCTCAGCCCCTGTACAGGTACGAGTGAGAATGGAGTAAGGGGGAGGGGTGTGTGAATGAGAGTGTGAGTGTTGGAGCATTAGGACTGTACAATATGTTGCTTGTTTATAAGAAGAAGAAGAAAAGTCTTGCAATAACAGGCATTCACATGCTGTGAGAAATGTCTGTGTGTTGCTGGTCTGAAGGGTTTTGCCTCATGATCTAGTTTGGTTCATATTGTGCAGTCTGTATGCTCCACCATGGGGTGGAGGGGCTCAGTGGGTAGGATACTTGCCTCCGGACCATGAGGTCATGGGTTCGAATCCTACCTCCCTGAGCAAGACCCTTAACCCCAAGTTGTTCCAGGGAGACTGTCCCCTGCAGATAGGAAATGGAAGTCGCTTTGGATAAAAGCGTCTGATAAAAGCTGTATATGTAAATGTATGTTTGTGAATGCATGCAGAGGTCTCTCTCTCTGCTCTGTGTGCATCATGTCCTCGAGTTCCAGTAGACTGCTGTTTTTGTTTTTTCCAAAGTTTTTTTTCCTCCTACAGAGACGAGTCATGACATGTCAGTGGTGAGGCCTTTCAACAAACTTGTAAACACTTTTGAACATGGATCCAGAGCTCTTTTAAATGTCTCGTTTCTACATTTATCACCGAGTGAAGAAAAGAGGGTTATCTATGTTTTGTAGTCAGTTCTGTAACTGTTAGATTTATGGTAATGAATTCTTTGCAAACTTGAAGATTCTTTGAAAATTCATATTTACCCATCTGTATTCAATGCTTGTGCCCTTTACACCCACTTTAGTACAGTATAACTGACTTTAACGCAGTTGTCCTGAAACGGTTTGTCTAAGAGCTTCCTTGTTCAGAGCACGTTAGTTCCTTCTCCTGTTTTTCCCCTTTTTTTTTTTTTAAAGCCATGTGTTTGACTTAGTGCTTGGAGATTGGCTCTCATTCCTCTTTCTTTACTCACCCCCTCCTTTCTCAGGGCCCGGTGATATACGCCCAGCTGGATCACTCTGGCAACAAGAGTCTGAACTCCTTCCACAAGATGGAGCCCGTGGTGTACGCTGACATCCGTAAGAACTAGAAAGTGGCAGGGGAGCAAGAACAGAGGAGGACATCACACACCGCTCCAGCAAATATTGAAATGTTTTAATAGGTTTTTTTTTTCCTGAATTAATAACAATGTCACATTGGTTATAGCATATCGCATATATGCAGGGGCTTCCGAAGAGCTTAGCATACCTAATATCGCGAAAACAATATCTACCGCTGAATGTACAGTTAATGGTTCTACAACAGTCATCATCATCCCTTCATCTTTCCTCTCGTTTTTGTTTGTAACTGACGATGCTGCCGCCTCCACCTATCAGATTTCAAAAATGAGGGTACAAAAAAAACTTCAGGGACAATGTTCCTTTTGTTGCCACTGTGCTTTATCTCCTAAAGGTGCCACATTGTGACATTGTAGACTGTACGTGTTGTAAATCTCTGATTCCGTAGCTTAATGACACTATAGTGATAACTATCGCCATAGACTAGTTTCTATTTCTGACGTCAAAAGAACAGCAGCTCAGAAAAAATCCTGACCAAATTCTGAACTCCTGGTTTTACAGTATGCCGGAATTAAGTGTTATTGTACAGATAAACGTCTTTGTGCTGTGTTGCATGGAATCACACTCATGCTACAGCTAACAGTGCTCCTAGACCGTTTTTTTTTTTTAATTACATTAAAATTATGTCAGATTTTAAGACCTAGATCAAGCTTAGTCTTAAGCGAAAGAAAAACTGTATAAAGCTGAAAAATCCTTCATCTATGTTATGTAATATATGACTAGGTTTATCATATCTGGGATAGTGGTCCTGTTGCTTCCTTTTTTGTTTGTTTTTTTGTATTTTCTTATTTTTGCAAATGTCGGGCCAAAATTTTACCTTTGTTATTCTTATTTTTAAGGGGTTCCTTTCTTCCCAAAGGTCATTTCTAGCTCTGAATGTGCTACAGTAGGGCAGGAACTATTTTATACACCACTATTGAGTTACCTGTTTGTGTAGGAGTATGCCGTTAATGACGTGTTTTAGTTTCAGTAGGTCAGTTTCATATTGTGACTCGATTCAAAGATATCGGTGAACTCTGTATGCTGCATTTTACTGCCTTTTTTGTTACAAAACAATTGCCTTCGGGAATTAAGCATTCCTTAGATCCTTAGATTTTGTTCCAGTTTTGAGTCTTAAATATTTTGCACATGTTTGAAAGTTAGATGTTATGTTTTATTTTTTAAAATGTTATTATTTTTAGAAAGGGCGAACACTGTTGAATTCATGGTGAGCAAAACCAAAATCACTGATGAAAGATCAAAGACATTCCTTACAGTCGACACTATGCTGGACCTTTGTCATGCAGTCGTGTTTTTAGTAGCATGTGTGTATAGGTTATTTTTCTACATTAAAAGCTCTTTCATTGCCTATTAAATCTCTGACAGTCTTAAAAAGGATTTCGCTCTTAAGAGTGCAGTTTACAGCAGCATCTCGTCATTCGAATGTGCCTGTTCTGCGAGGGTACTTTATGTAATAATGTACTTTTTGTTGGAAAGTATGCATTATGTCTTGCAGCATGTTTTGACTTTAAGCACTATTGTCCTTACGTTACCTGTAAAGAAACAAATGTATTCAAAGCAGGACGTGGCCATTCTTTTTTTTGAAAACTGGAACGTTGTGAATTAGTGCCTTTCACATTTCATGTACTAACTCCGTCATCTGCCATAGGCTGTGCATATGTTGTACCCACTCTTATTTTATATGAATCTGTTACCCGTCTCATTTTTATATATATGTATATATAAAAATCAGATTCAACTTCAGTGAATCAAGCAGTATGGTCTCCTTTCCTGGCCGTGTGTGTTCTTGATCGTCAGTGCTTTAGTGATTTGTATTTTCAGTTTAAAAGAAGTATTTTTCTGAAAAATGTCATTTCTTACAGGTTCTAGTTTTTGTGTTAATTTGATCATAACTGTCATTTTATTTTAGACTAAGAGTATATAAAAAGTAGCATATAAAAATAGTGTAAAAAGCCCATTTATTATGCAGGATTAAATATCTGAGATGTTAGTTGAACACAAAAGTTAGAATGCCTCTAATCAGATTAGGTTTTGGTGATTTTCTAAGTCTGAATAATTACACATTCTATAAAGCAGGGGTGTTAACAAAGTAATCAGAATTCTACCTGCTCTGCAGAGAACTTACTCAAATATGGCTTTTGCCATCAAACTTTCTCCCTTTTACTGCACGATTTTCAAATATTTAATGAGCTTGGCAAAAAAAAAAAAAAAGTAGAAAACACAGCCCAACATTTACAGCAGCTTCGTTATTTTTCGTCTGTATGTTCTCTGTACAGGAAGTGCTGCTTTTGTTTTGGTTGGTGTGGGCAATATTATATTTATTATCCAGAACACACAAAATATATTTGAGCTGTCTTAACAGTAACTTAGTCCTATTTAATGACAGTTTTAGTAGCGGTCAGACATCACCAACCTGATCGATTCTACCAGTTTTTGGTAGAAATTATATTTCTACATGGCAAATAATTGACTAGTAGGTGTAGAGTAATAGAAAACCAACAGACCCAACAGTCGTGACCTGCACGCTGCGGATTCTGTGGAACTGTATCATTAATTGAAAAGGGGCGTGTTCAAAATAACTGTGGAGTTCAATTAGTGACGGTCATTCATTCTTTGAAAATACTGGGGGCCAATTATTGCCCTTTTTTAAGGAAGAAAGGCAGTAAATGTTGTACCTGGTGGTAATAGAGGATGGTGGCGGCCTAGTGGTAGGATACTTGCCTCCGGACCAAAAGGATACAGGTTCGAATCCTACCTCCAGCACCACCACTGGGACCCTGAGCAAGACCCTTAACCCCAAGCTGCTCCAGGGAGACTGTCCCCTGTAGTTAGAGAATGGAAGTCGCTTTGGATAAAATGCCAATGTCTGATAAATGCCATAAATGTAAATGTAATAAAGCATTTCTCTCTGAAATTGAGGGAAATGGATCGTTCCAGACAGTGTTCAGAAGAACCACGTGCTCAAAAGTTGATTGGAGGGGAAAACATAAAAAAAGTGCAGAAAATGACTGACTGTTCCGTTAAAATGGTTGGAAATGCTTTAAAATGGTGAAAAACTACCATTCGAATGGATCAGTGAATAGTAGAAATGGCAAAGACTCCCAGTGGGGAGCTCCAGGAGGATCAGAGAAGTTCCTGTGAGGACTGTTACAGTCAGAAGACGCCTATCTGAAGCCAAGCTATCGGCATGGAGCCCCACAAAGTCCCACCGGCTGAAAGAAAAACTGCTGAAGAGGTTACCTTTAGCCAAAGAACACACTGACTGGCCGAAAGAGAAAAGGCGCAACTTTTAGTGGACGGACGAAAGCAAGCTGTTGCTTTTTGGGTCTAGTGGCCACAGTTTGTCAGACGACCCCCAAACACTGAATCCGAGCCACAGTTTACTGTGAAGCCTGGAGACACAATCTTGATATAGGCATGTTTCTCATACTGTGGTCTTGAACCGATTTATCGCACAGGGATGATGGATCAGTTTGAATACCTCAGAATTCTTGAGGAGGTCATGTTGCCTCGTGCTGAAGAGGAAATGCCCTTAAAATGCATGTTCCAACAAGACAACGGCCCCAAAAACACCAGTAAACCAGCAACATCTTGGTTCCAGACCAATGTTATGGAGCGACCAGCCCAGTCCTATAGCGTTAGTCCAAAACAAAACTGACATCAAAAAAGCAGTTTCTGAGGCAAAAGCAAGAAATGCAGAAGAATTGTGGAGAGTAGTCCAATCATCCTGGGCTGCAAAACCCTCCACAGGGCCAGAAGATGATCGACTCCACAATACACAGACGCACAGCAGATCTCAGAAACAGTGGATATACAACTAGATATAGTTCAGTGACTTAAAAGAAAGCAAATTCTTAAAACATTTTTCAGTTTATACGGGGAATGTTGGAGTTTGTAAAAAAGAATGGGGACACTGCTATTTTTTTTAACAGTCTAAGATTCACTTTTCCTCACTTTCTGTAAAGGGATAACACAAATGTGATAAATTTCGTCATATATTTGGTTTGGAATAGAATGTGTAGGTGTCCCAATGCATTTGTGTGTAGGGAAATAAAAGCTGTTATAAGGATTTTGAGCTTTACTCACTTTTTAAACACACTGCCATCTGAGCACAGCTGTAGATTTAGAGCAGTACAGTGTGTAAAACATGGCATTAATTGTAATCACTTTTTTTTTAAATAGTGCCCCTATTGACGTCTCAAACAACAGGAAAATTAAATATTATTCCATGCAGATGGTATTTCATGTGCATCATAAAAATCTTGAGGAATTGTGTTTTCGGGGCTTGACATAAGTGGTACGCAAGCCCGAATATACATGTTTTCAGTGTTCAATTTAGAATTTTGGTGCTTACCATTTTTGTTAACCCCCAATTATATATATATATATATAATTATATTCTATTCACAAAGTTGGGTTGAGAGCTGGGTCTATTCTACACAAGCTATGATGACTTTCACCTTGATGTTTTAGTGCGGATGTGTACCGAGCCGAACTGCACTGTAGGGGGCGAGAGCGAGTCTGAACCTGTGTGTATACCTACTGTGAAACAGGGACGTCACTAGGACGGAAAGACAAGGG
>JBBJLR010000037.1:8680308-8702758 GCA_037577145.1 Brachypetersius gabonensis
GGTTCTTAAAAGGGGAAGGGAGGAAGGACCCCCCCCCCCCCCCCCCCAGTTATAGAGGGGTAATTCACACTCTGGTCAGCAGCATAGTTAATGTTCACGATGAAGACGTCGTATTTACCACTGAATGCTACATTCAGGTTGCATGGCGCGGGACCCTCAAACAGTGTTTACCAAGCATGAGGAAGCTGTCCTGCTTCAGAAAGACAGTGAGGTGTTTAATAGCCAGTTAAAACCCTGTCACAGCTTCTTAGGAAGCCTATTCATGTGCACTTGATTGTATTTATCATTATAGTCTAGGGAGCTTTTAAGCCTCAGTAAAGCACTGAGCCAGACACAACATCATTACATTAGTGAAACTCCCTCGCCCTCGCACTGAGCTTTAAAGTGGCGTTACGCAGCAGCCTGCTGGCGCAGACGTTACTGAAAGGGCATCTGATGTTTTCCTTTCAGAATGAGCCAGTTTCCTGCGAACCCAGAACCCAAAGCTCAGACAACATGACACAAAAAAGCAGAAAAAAATGGAATAGTGTCTGATGAGTCACTGCTCTGTGCTGTTTCAGAGGTCTGCCACACTGGCTCTCACTTATCGACCTGGAGACGGCGCTGCGAATTCAATTCTAGGGAGAACCTGAACCCACTGCACCCTGAAGATGGAGAAAAAATGTATGGAACATGAAATTCAAGCAATAATAATGGAACCCATTAGTCTAGATTCAGCCTTGTTTAGCAAAACCCGGATTATCACCAGACTATGATGTGTTTTAGTGTTAATTCCTGAATGTATATTTAAATGAGATGAAATCAGTTGCTGACTGATTCACACCATGAAACCGTCTTCGGTATCATGAAGGAAAATAAGTTCGTAATATGTTTGAGTTCAGATTGTGCTTTCATCTTATGGGTGCTGTATGAGAAGGGAGTGTATGACTGCAGGAGGGAGGAGAGCCGACTCTGGACAGCTTCTGCTTGACCTCCAAGCTGAACCCGGAGGGAGGAGCTTCATTAATCGCGGACAGTAATGAAGTACATGTACCTTATTGCTCTATAAGTACTTTTTTTTACAAAGTAAAATGTCCTACTTTTTACTCCACTTTCAATAAAGAACAGAGATGGAACAACTAGATCTGCCATGAGATCAGAAAGAATAGGATTTAAAATAATTCCAGTATTCATCGCCTTCCATTGAAACGTTCGCACCTCCCCAGAAGATTCATGGAGTTTGGATTAGTGAATGCATCAGGTGGGGAGCTGGATAGTCAAGATTACCACGATGCATTTCACACAAAGTAGCGCACACACTATATGGACAGAAGTATTGGGACACACTTGTTTTTCAGGGGTTGGGCTTGACCCCTTACTTCCAATGAAGGACAAGCTCAATGCTTCAGCAGACCAAGACATTTTGGAAAATACTATGCTTCCAACTTTGTGGACCCAGTTTGTGGAAGAACCTTTTCTATTCCAGCAGGACTGAGCCCCAGTGCACAAAGCGAGCTCCATAAAGACAGGGCTGGATGAGTTCTGTGTGGAAGAACTTGACTGTTTGGAGTTGGATACCCATGCCTAATGTAACCCCTACCCCAAACTCCAAGAGTTTGAATGGGGTGTGAAATTATATCCATTTTATACCCACTAGTAAAAAATATATATACTTTTATTTGGGTCATATTTTACCAGATGTTTCTCTATTTTTCTCCCAAGAAGATTTGTGTACGGGCTCTACTGCTAAAACAGAGGAAAGTCAGCACAAGGGAAAGCCATGTTAACCACTTTTAGCTGACGGGGTCCAGATATCTGACTAAGCTAATATCTGCTGTAACTGCCACTGAAATCAAAAATATGATCTATATGTAGGTGGGAGGTAGGGGCTCCTATATGACACAACAGTGACTAGGTCAAGGAGTGGGTGGAAGAAAAATGGATATAAAATTTAACCCCCCCCCCCCTGGGATTACCAAGGAACCTCTCTCATGATGACTGTGTGCACTGGAGCTCACTCCCACTCGCAGTAGTTCTACTAGACTTTCTTACTGCAGTTTATTTACATTCTGCTATACGTTCCAGCTGCTTTATATCTGTACATCCTTTGAGTCTGTCTGCTGAGCTCTGCAAATACCTGAGCTACGAAAAACTCCTAACACAGGCCCTAAATCACATGAAGGGAGCTTTAAGAAGCTTTAAGATTGATACCAGACATTGTTTTTAAAGGCCTTGCGGGGGTTGCGTTTGCCGAGCGGACTCCAGGCCAGCAGGGCTCCCGCAGGAGTGCAGACACACGACTGAAAGGAGAGAGGAACGGGTGCCACAGAAGAGACCCAGGCCCATAAATCCTGGCTCAAAGATTGCGCAAAGGCACTAAACTAACCAAAACCACATGCGCCGAGTCTGCCTGAGCATCCTGAACTCTCAGTCAGAGGTGGAGGCCTACTCACATGCACACACCATCCAGTGCTGTGTCCTGCTATTGATAGGGTCTCCTCTATAATCCCTGGTACACAGCTGCAGCAGCACAGCAGATAAAAAGCTGGGATGAAAAATGAACGATTTTGTACTGGTTTGGCTGTAATGGAAACTTCAACGCTCCAAAGTAAAAGCAAATTAAATTAAAGTCAAATCATATACGTGAAGTGACTTTTAAAGGTATAGTCCATTCACTTTCCCAAAGGAAAGGGGCAAAATCTATTTTCAATAGAAAAGTTACCTGAGAGCACCAGCCACTGGCATCTGTACCAGAAAAGTTCCTTTTTTTCTGATGGTGTAGTTGTTTTTAATTTAGACTGTAGAGCACAGTTTGAATGTAAGTTGCAACAGTGTTTGAGTTTACAACCTACTAAAATGCAAATGGTGTTGCCATTGGCAAGTGATTTACATAAAATGGACAATAATGAAAGAATTAATGTTTCAATTAATACTATTTTTAAGAAAAATGTATTTTATCCCAAAAAACATTTGATTGTACTGAAGTAGCTTCGCACCTGTTGCCTCCAGGATAGGCTCCGGTTACCTGTGACCTTAGTAAGTGGTTACAGAAAATGAAAAGTAAAAAAAGTGCATCACTGATGTCCGCTTGCGGAAAACTGACTAATAAAAAAATCACACTACCTAGAATACGTAAAGATTGCATTCAGGAATTCGTTTAGGAATACTGAAGGTGATAATGTGGATATAGTGTGTAATATTGAGAATTCGCATGTCCACATGGAAGGGAACGGCTTTGATGTCTCTCCTCACCTATAAGGTCCCATTTCTAAAGGTTTTTGCAATTTCTGAATTAGTGGAACCTGCAGTTAGGATCCATTCCTAACACTTTTAGGCTTCAGACTTAACATTAAGGCTGACCTGTAAAACACACAGCAGTCCAGGGAAACCCCCCGCAGGCCCACAGCTGATATTTCTGAATACCACAGGACTTTTACATAAGCACAGAAAACTGCTTATGTAAGGTATTCTTGAGGTGATAACAGACAAGTTACAGTTTCAAACATCTCAATTTTCCCCAGAAAAAGGCAAGGTTCTTTTTCTTTAGACACAGTTGGCCCAGGGGAGGTTTCGAGGTCTAGAAGTCTACAGAGTGTTTCTACAGGCAGTAAAATCTGAATTTGGTTCATATATCAGTGATCTGATGACTCACGGCTTAAGTCTGAGCATGTGGAACAGGTTCTGAATCACATTCATGGCCTTGGGCAAAGCCAAAACACTTCACATCTGTTTGAATTTAATCAAGAAATCACAATGTTCAACCAGTCTCACCATATCAGATTATATTTAAGCATTATAGCTAAAGATTCCATCCTTCGTGTGTGATATTGCTACGCTGAACTGTCCCCTTTACACCGAAACGATTTCTACTCAACAGTGGAATCATTCGCTATTTCACTCGTTTATTTTAGATACCGGCGTCTGCTCAGTCTTGGATGGGAGGGTTATAAAAGTACACCAGTAGCTCACAAACTATAGCTGTATGTTATGAAAGGACTCTGTAATATAAAAGTATGTTACCTGAATGTCAGTTGGGGGAGGGGGATTCTGCAAGAGGGAAGTGGGTAATTTCCCCTTAAAAAAAAAAAAAATCATATTTAATTTTGCACATTTCTACATTTCCTTTATATCAAGAGTATGTCAACAGTATTTGGATGTAAAAGAAATGTAGAAACAAAGAAAGTTCATTATGATTTTTTTTAGTGCCTGTAAAACATTTTCATGTAAAATAAGACTAACCCCTCACTGGATGCGCTTTATTTTGAACAACATTAGCACTATTTATTTTCGCTTAGTTACCAAGCTCCTCCCTCGCCCTCCATGATTTCAGTCAGTCTTCCTCTGCCTTTCTCTTTTTAGCGTTCATGCTTCCTGATTATCTTGTAGGACTCGGGAGTTACAAGCACTTTAACTGTGACGGTGCTATTTAAATAAATAATCCCAAATGCCATTGGCTTACATTAGTTATGACTAACCTATCAGGCCACCTGTAATGTGTCCCAGAGCAATTCACCGACAGGCTTGTGAATCTACAGCTGGGGCCGAAAATCCACCTGGGTGACCAAAGAACTAATATTATTAAATATCGAGAATATATACAAATACGAATGTATATATTAAGGCTGGGCAATAATAAACATTTTTTAGTGTCAAGAAAAATGTAATTTTCTAATTTTTGATGGCCAGTCTAGCACTAAATCACATATATTTGTAGGTCCAAAGAAGTCCAAATAACCAGCTTTTAAGTGTCATGTTAATGGTTTTTCTTCCTGGAAATCGAGGAAGGGCTTAGCTCTACTAAGCCATTAAATCCAGCCAATCCTGTGTTTGTTTCATCAACAGATAATTAAAAGTCAAATCAATACCACTAAAAGTAAAAACATTACTTTAACAGATGATGATATACCAGGACTTAGAAGGGAGTTGGTCCTGTTACTAGAAGGTCATGGGTTTGAGTCCCAGGACTGCGAGTAGCTCCTCTGAGGAACCCTTGTGCCCCCGGGCTCTGCGTTCCTGCTGCCCACTGCTTCACTTGGTGAATGGGTTTAAACGCAGAGAAGAATTTTGTGCTGTTCACACTGTGGGGTGTGTTCACGTATGACAGAATGGTCACGTTACACTTGTATTTTTGTTGATGTGAACAAATCTTCAGGCACCCAAAAGCAGATATTTTCATTTTTCTTTTAGAGGACCAGAAGTGGAGCAAAACAAGCTGCAGTGTAAACGAAACATGACTGGGCTGTTTTCTGGAAGGCCTAATGCTCTTCAGGCTCAAAGCAAATCAGGGCTAAAGGAGGACCAGTTTGTTTACATATTTTGGCTTTGATTTGCATTACATTAAGGTAGAAACTCCCGGGATGACTCAAATGTTGTGGATGTCAATCATGCACGTCATACAGCATCCAGTGGAAGAGGTGTTTACAATCGCCCTATTGAGAAACCGTCTAGACGAGCAGACACTGCTGTAGGCAGCCGCCCACGGCCGGCTCACAACGCCTGCTTTGAAAAAATGGCTAAGCTAGTCTGGTATAAAAACAGATTCTGAATCATTAACTCATTTATCATCATTTAGGAGGTTGGGTTTTTTGTTAAAAGTACATTGTCTCATGTGACCAAAAAACTAATATTAAATATCAAAAATATATACATGCATGCATGTGTATATTAATGCTGGGCAACAATACAATTTTTTAGTGGCAGGAAAAATATAAATTACTAATTTTGTATCAATCCGAGAACATTATTAATTTCACCTTGCTACTGATTGGCTGCTGACGGATCACTGGCAGACACAGTGCAGAATTTCCCCTGTGGAGCTTCTGGAGTGTTCTTGTGTTTCCTTTTGGTCTTCTCTTATAGCCCTATATTTTTATTACTGTAAAATAAATTATAATTGTATTTACCTGCTTATATATAGAAAAGGCGCTGCATGAATTACAGTACAGTATATACAGGGGTACCATCGCTATTTACACTCTAACACTGCGGGAGTTCAGTGTAAACTGTGCAGTATGGATACGGGTTTGAGTTTTAAATGAAATTAAAGTGTTTTGGCTGCATATTAAGGGATTACACTATAAAAATAGGCATTTATAATCACAAATTCATGTTTTTTTTGCAGGTGCTTTTGGAATGTAACACATGCAGTTGTCTGGGATTTATGTTTTTATATAACATTTTTTTAGATTCAGAAATATTAACCAAGGCTTGTTTTTCCCCCATAAGGGCAAACAAAGGACATGTGCTTTACACAAAAAAGCTTTATAATTAAAGACCTTCAAGCACAGTCAACGTCAAACAGCGATGTATTTAGTGGCCCATAAACAGCCTGGCTGTGCAGCGGGTTTCCCCTCACACCTATTACTTCTCTGCAAGGTACTGAAACTGAAAGTGTAACTCCAAACCAGCTGATCGTCTCAGACCAGTGTTCCATCACCACCCCATGACGACACAGCAGGAAAACAAAGAGTCACGATCATCAGCCTCACTTTACCTGCAGATCTACAGACAGATAATTAGCCTGCGGCTAAACTGGTATTCACGTATTGTCTCATCTGACCTGCAGGGGAACTGCAAAAAAAGGGAAGAAAAGGGAACAGCTGTAAAATATCCACCCACTTCAGGGCAGTCACACTTCAACATTTCAAACACTGTCAAAATACTGGGTTTTTTTTTCAATTATATCACGATCAAAGACTGAAATGAGCTCTAATTACATAAATGTACATCAAAGTACCTTCAGTTAAATGGAACTGTGATGATTAAAATGACCACAAAAGAAGGGACAAGTCCCTTTGTGTTAAGAGCCAGAATCTTCCCAGAGGAACACACTGACGCTTCAGGTGGATTTCAGGACATCATGGCTGGAATGGCTGGAAAGTCCGGAAAATCCCAAGAGCTGGACAAAGCAGGGAAATGAATGGAAATAGGTGTACTGGGGGCATGGAGAGAGAAACAGAAAGAAACAGCCGTACGGAGTGTTTGTGTGTAAATAAGGGTCTTACAGGGGGTTTTAGTGACGCTTTCTGGATATTTTTTTTTTTTTTTGCATAGACCATCTGTCATCTCTAATATATACAGCTCATAAATCATAAATAAAGGCACTAAAGCCCAGAGCTTCCCTTCTCATGCAGCCGTTACAGTGGCTGGAATCCACCAAGAAGTACAGCCCTGCCCTTTAATATTTTATGTAACATTACCGGTCATAAGAGACGATGACAAATACCATACGGCTAGTCGATCCTATAGGAAGCTGATACATCCTATATTTAATATACACACATAGAAAAGCCAACTCTGACCAAGAGTCCTGCAGTAAAAACACGTCAAAAGGCTGCAGTGTGGATCATGTATTAAAGTTTATACAATACAATTAAAATACTAAATTTTACATCAAGGGTCAGCAGAAATCAAATCACGCCATTGGCTGAGCGGGCGGGGGAGGGGGATGTTTGGGGGGGGGGGGGTGTATTTTGAAGTGCCTTGTTGAGATGAGTCTTTAAAACCACCAGCAAGACCACAGTAACTTTATTTACATTTCTGACAGAAATGGTATGGGATGATGAGAATTAGAATCACTTTTTTTTTTCTATGGTCTTAATAATTCAACATAACCGAATCTAAATCAAGAGCTTGCTCTCGTTCTAGACAGGCATCATCCCAAACATCCAATCAGCACACTCCTGCCCTCGAGATCCTGCAGACTGTTCAGAAAACACAAGCAAAACATTCCTATCATTTCTTGTGAAATTTCACCTATAGTTTCAGTTCAGCATATTGTCCTTGTATGAAAAAAAAAAAAAACAATACAGCGAAATGTACTTTTGAGCCTAATGTACTTTTTGTATCATAGAATTGTGTTTCCCTTACAAATGCGGCGACCACGGCGCTAAGGTCCTTTTTTCGGCGCAGAGGGCTGATGCAGAGGCAGGTTTTCATTCCAACGGAGTGGGAAACTAAGAGCAACTAAACCTATACAACCAGCGGAGCTCTGACTAGTTCAGGATGAAAACCTGCAGCCAAGCTGGTCCTATGCAGGTAAGACCAAAGGGCCCTTCCTTAGAGTGATCACTACAGTTCTCTTCAGGACACCGTTAGCAAGACTCAAGCGCTGGATTCTGTGTTGCTCCTTCTTTGAAGAGTTCACGGCAGTCCAGTCTGACTGTGAGCAGTTCTGAAGGCGCCCTATCGCTCACTGTGATTGGTCGGCGCAGGCCTCCATGGGGCTGGCCACGGCCCCCTCGTCGTTGCTGCTGTCCACTTCCTGGTCCATGGCGGCCTCTTCGGCCAGACGCTGGCTGGTGTAGTCGGTGATCTCCAGGAAGCCGCTGGGCTCCACAACCACGTTCGACTGACTCGAGTCCGGCATGATGGAGTACTGGGGAATCACCTGTAAGACGGGTATTTTCCATTTACAACCAAACATGCCATGGCATAATCCCTCTAACGATCATTCATTATTAGTCAACATCATTCATTAACTACAACCCATAACACTACGAAAGAAACAGGAAATACAACCTAATTCATACACAACAGAGTTACCAGAAGCATACACCCCCAAGAGGGAAAGCTTTGCTGCAACAAGGGATGCGGCATTACAAACTCTCTGCCCTTTCTCAGGGCACTACGGACTGTAGTTCTTTTGCTTACGCAACCAGAACAGCGACATACAACCCTGAACCACAGACATGTTTATTATATAATGGAATAGCACATGCATTTTACACACACACCAACTCCTACCCCAGTGTACCCTAGAGCACCGAGGCTTTTATAGTGGTGGGAGTGTGTGTGTGCGTGTGTGTGTGTGTGTGTATACTTGCCCCAACAAAATTCAATGAATGATGCAGGTGACACGACTATATATATAGTGTGTATGTGTGTATGTACATATACATACACACATGTAGTTTGTAGTTTATAGTTAATCAGCTGGAATCGGCCTATAATGGGGGTTTTCCACTGACTGGTACCAACTCAGTTAGGTTCAGCTCTACTCACTTGCTTTGCTTTTCCATTTCCATTACAATCGTCAGCATGAATGAAGTCAGAGGGATTGTATTTCTTATTCTTGGTTTGTGGCTGTGTGCCACAAAACAGAGACAACTGGCTTAAAGAAGCAACATTAGCGTTAGCTAACCCTAATGCTAATGTTCAGTCAACAACACTGACGTAACCATAGCGACCACCAATCAGTAACCTCCAATATGTACAGTATTGTTTACCATCGTTCAGAGGACTGTATGCATACGTCTTGGCAATGACTGAAATAACTTGTTGATGAAATCATCTGGAATCTGGAGTTCGTCGAGATTCTTTGGTTTCATCTTCCAAGCCTCAAAGAATCTTGATGAACTCTGGGAGTCCTGCAAGACTGCTTTCTTTGCCATTCCAGATTATTTCATATATAATAAGCATAAGCTACAAGTCAAGTTATTATTTGTTGTTCCTACAACTTGGTTAAGTGACAAGACTTTTGTCAGGCACTGCATATACAGTAGCCCCTCACTTTTATGCGGATCAGCAGTCGCGGATTGAGTCTAACGCAGATTTTTATCTGAGAACGGAATTGTATTACTGCCACCGGACCAGAGACGGCGGTAATTCACGAAAAATACACACTGCTGCATGTCTTGTCTTTGTATTTTAGCAATTTTCAACAGTTGTCTCAGATTGTTTAGTATTAGTAAGCTTTGCCCTGTCTAAACATGTGGGTAGAGTTAGTTTTTTTAACGTTTCTTTTGCGATTCTGATTATTTATTTACCTTTTCATTTACATTTTCATTAAGGGTAATGTATTCCACTGAGTTTAAAATGAAATTAAAGTGTTTGGGGAGCATATTTATGGAATAATCTTTAAAAGCGGGGGGGAAGTGTCTGAGTGCTTTCCCCGCTGAGATATGACACTCGGAAGGTCTAGGGACAAAAGTATTGGGACACTGTGGCGAGGTGACCGGTTTTCTGGGAATAACCCCTGATCTACTGGAGCTAAACATTCAAATGAGGGCTCATGAAAAGGTCTCCTGGAGATCTACCGAACTGGAGTTTGACGTGTCTGAGTGCTTGCATCGCGGAGAAATCGTGCTTAGAGCACGGCGCTCAACCCTGGCGTGGAATTACAAAAGGTGCTTCCAGGTCGGCTACAGCCTGCCCTGAGTCCCCTTGTGGAAAAACATCCAGAAAAAATATATTAACTGCCACAGAAAAGCAAAAAAGGAGAAGGATATTTGCAGTTTCTGTGGTTTTGCGGGGATTTCTGTTTTTGGTTCTCAAAAAAATCTGTGACTCCTGATCCACATAAAACTGGGGGGTTACTGTATATGTATTGTGTGTGTGTGTGTGTGTGTGTGTGTGTGTGTGTAACTGTTTGGAATAGGTTTCTGGTCTAAGTAATTAAGTGTGTGGGTGAAATAATGTAAATAAAAAACACATGGGTTTGCCTACCTGTATTACATCCAGGTCTTTGCTCTTCTGAATGCGACCAAAGGCACCGTGTGTGTGTGTGTGTGTGTGTTTGGAGCTGCTAATGAGGGGAGAGGTGGCTGCAGCTTTGGTGAAGGGGCTGCAGTCGCTGGACGAACCCACCACCATTGACTCAGCACTGGGGTCGATTTCTGCCTGCATCATGGAGATCTTCAGGATGTCGGAGACGGCAGATTTCTCGGATGTGCTCAGCCCTGAGCTGGACTCTGCCTGCAGTTTAGCCGCGGCCTCGCCGCTGCTGGACACGGGCGGACACTGGTTACCGCCAAACGTGATTTTAGTGACCGCAGCACCCTGTGTGATGATCGGCTGCTGCACCTAACAGAGCAAGAGAGAACATTTTCAGGGGTGATAGTAATACTCATCATTCAGCAAGGATTCAACCAAAGCATCTTAAATATTTCTAAAACATGTTTGTTCTTTATTAATCAACACAGGTTTAGCATGAAATGTTTGTTTTTTCACGATTATTTTTGTTCACTAAATAAAAACTTATGAAGTAAACAAAAAACTAAGGATGCATCAATACGAGAATCCGATATTTTTTATGAACATATCTGCTGCTGTGAACCATTTATAAAAACGTGGAATCTGGAATCTGGAGGCACATCAACTTGGATTAGCAGGACAGAAATATTGAGTTCTCTCAGTATATTACAAATACTGTCAAATGAAAAAGTGCAGTCATTTTATTCAGTAGCACTTGTACATAAACGTATAAATTCATCCTTCCAGAATACAAAAGATTCGTTGTTTGAAATATCAACACATGACCAATGCTGCATTTTTTTAAAAGCAAACGTCTGCTAACATGCAGGTATGATATGATTCCATTGCAGGATGCATTCCAACAAATGAAAGCTACTGAAGACATCAGTTGATTTCAGCCAAAAAGATGCACACTCTCTCATACTGTAGGTGTGTTTAAATCATGCTGGTCAGGGTCTCATTTATAAACATGCTTGAATTACAGTCTAAACTGGTTCTTAGGGAATGTCCTTAGCAGTTGCCTTTGATGGTTATATTACAAAATTTTCATCAACAATCATTTTTAGGTTTTTGTATAAATTAGTTTGGCAAAAAGTATCATTTAAACAATTTTCACCAAAGACCAGATGTTTATAATTCAAAATTTTAAGAACTGAAGCTGTGAGGCTAATGTTGAAAAACACTAGACATCCATAGCCACCCCCATCGTTTCTATAAAAACATTTCCAATATCTGTCATCCAGTTCTTCTTAGGTGAAGCAGATTCGTCATCGTGGTTTTGGGCACGACACGACTTACTGTCAGCAATAAAAAACAAAACATCAGTGTGTAAACAAACTGTATGGGCAACTTTTTAGAATACAGCTAAGAAATAGGAGAAGTGATTTGGAATTGCACTGACCATCATAATTGAAAGAAACCTGAGGAATCAAGTTCAAGATGAGTCTCCTCCCGCACTGTTGTCTAAAAAGTCTGGCTGTAGCATGAAGTACTGTTTAGTGTAATGGTCATACAATGTCCTAAACTACTACATTCTGAACATTCTGCACTACCTTAAAGACGATCTGGATGAGAAAAGTACTGGGGATATATTCATTAAAGATTTTTTGTTGTTTGTTTGTTGGCCTTGCAACTCCAGATCTAAACTAACAAAGCAACAGTAACAGATTTTCTGCCGAACCTTTCCTTTAAATGGGAAATTTCACACACAAACGCTTAAAGTCGAGCCTCTCACTCAGAACCAGAACCATGTTTATTGGCCAAGTGTGTGAGCGACACATACAAGGAATTTGATTCCGGTCGATGGGGTCGCTCAAGCACAACAGTATAAAACACAACTAAACGTAAAGACACAATGAACAATATTCTGAGCAATATAATATACAATAACATAGAATCTACAATATGGATTCATATTTTCAAGTATAAAGATAAATGTTAACAAATGTAAATAGGTATTGTACATATATGTTTATGCTATTAATCTAAAAATATGTAGGAAAATATGTTTGTGTATATACATGTGGGTACATATATTTGTACATATACACACACAGGGCTTGACATGAGTACCTACATTAACTAATTGGTATTCGCCAATTGTAAAAAACTGTGAATCTGGGATACGGTAAAATGCCTATATATG
This sequence comes from Brachypetersius gabonensis, assembly GCA_037577145.1. Classification (NCBI taxonomy): domain Eukaryota; kingdom Metazoa; phylum Chordata; class Actinopteri; order Characiformes; family Alestidae; genus Brachypetersius; species Brachypetersius gabonensis. The sequence continues at coordinate 8,692,907 of JBBJLR010000037.1, forward strand.
CCTGTTTTTATAGTCTAACTAAACTTGTGTGTGTTTCTGCACTAACCTGATTGCTGCTGCTGCTGCTGCTGCTGCTGCTGCTGCTGCTGCTGGCGCTGCTGCTGGCTGTCTTTTCTGAGCCCACAGGGTGGTGGGCCTGCAGTGGCGGTGGCTGGGACAGCTGTGTGTGTGTGTTGAGCCGATTGATTGAGCTTGGTGCCTGCTGTAGTTTGGGCAGTTGTGGAGTGTGTGGTTTATTGGGGAGTGTGTGCAGGATCAGCTGGCCTACAGCTCCGGAGGAGGCAGAGGAAGAAGGCGAGGAAGAGATAAGGGGTTTTGCGGAGACTGCTGGAGGAGGTGGTCTGGTGCTGGCAGGTTCTGGTCTCTTGGAGGCCAGAGCTGCTTCAGCTGGGCCTGGGACAGTTTTGCTGGGTGTGGCTGGGGCAGCAGGGGGCTTGACGAGGACGTGAGGCGGGGCGCGGTGTTGCTGCAGGGGAGGAGGTGGCGGCTGGGCCGATCTGTAGAAGAGACCGGTCTGAGGATCCAGCGTGTCACCCTCCAACTCGCCCTCCTCTACTGCAGACTGCTCCTCCACTGGTCTGCTCTGCGCTGGAGTCACTACAGCCTGCAAAACACAAACCATTACACATTCAGTCCATTTAGCTACAGCCTTACTCAGTGAGCTGTGTTCTTACGAGATAAAATAATAAAGTGCAAAAATTCACTTCTTTACTTTCACACCAGTGTCAATGAGATTAATATCATAATGTAAGAAATAGAAAACAACACGGCTCCTATTAGCAGTGCACAGAAAGTCTACATCATGCACCTTCCTTAAGCCAAGTCTGGTTGCATGAGCTCTATTCATTTGTACATAAATGAGAAGAATTGCCAAAACATTTCAGACCTTTATGTAAAATGCCCCATATTAAGATTTTTTTTTTCTCTTGAATGATAGGGTGTTTTATCCTTAGTAGAAACTCTGGGCCATGTCCCATAAACAACAACAACAACAACAAACTAATAATAATAATGAGCTAAAAGCCACAGGGGCAGTTCCAGACTACACCAAACCTCACAGCTTCTCAAACATGTTCGACGCATTTAATCAAACAGGGTTGGATGAGTCAGATTACAAATCTCCAAAAAATTCAAAAGGGAGGATTTCATTGAACACTGCAACTTTATGAAGGCTGAAACAGAAACATGCAACCACGAATTAAAGCCCAGAGACAGAGTGCATTTATGAAACACCCACACCGTGAGGGGAAAGCAGCCCGGCACATTTCACTGATTCACACCGCACCGCTCTCTTTACTGTCTTACTACGAAAATCTAAACCATGACAAAAAGCTGTCGTGTGGTGGGTTATCTGGCAAGAAAGATAACTAACTCTAATTCAAATATGCAAAAAGACTTCACAGCTGTCTTAAACTGTTAACAGACACCAGGTCTCCCATTGCACAGGGACCTCAGAGACCCGGCACCATTCATGTCCAAGTGTGCAGACGGACACAAAACAACAAGGAAAACAAGATCAGAAATGTCTTATATTTGGGTATTCCGCCACACCTGGGGATATAAGAAAAACTGCTCCGAAATGTTTTAGTCACAGTGAAACAAAACAATCACACATTGCTAAATAACATGAACTACCAACAGACCGAGAATGCTAGTGTAGTACCTGAGTGCTAAGGGTGGCTGTACTGCTAGAAGGTGCAGCACTGGAGCTTTTCACTGTGGAGGAGAGAGCTGATGACTGGCTACTGGAGGCAGAAATTTCAGCACCTGCTACAGTCTTCACTGATTTACCTGCATGGAGACACACACAGAAAACACCGGCGCTCAAAATAGTTTAAAAACGAAGGTACAGAACAAAGTCATTGGACAAGTCACAAACGACAGTTAAAAAGGGGTTTGTACCACCCCCCCACCCAAATGCCCCCCCCCCCTTTGTAAAACCCCTTTGGTTTTTTTAAAGATATGAAATAAACTTCTATAATAATAAAAATGATAAACAATAAAAATAACACCATAATATATTGTAAAATACTATAATACATTATTCTTCTTATAATAACAACAATGACAACAACAATAAAAATAATAATAATAATTATTATTATCGTCATTATTATTATAGACAGTTAACCTCCATGGTCATGAAGTCAATCAGTTTTGGAACCACGTTAACTGCAAAACTTACAAATCAGTGTCATATTTTTAGAATAATACACAGTGGTCACTGAATTGAGTTTTTATTTCTGCTTCTTTCTGTTTTATTAATACTGACAAATTCTTCCAAACAAAGTTGATTAATCTAAAAATAAATCTAAAAAAGATAATTGATATAAATCATTTGTTTACCTCACTACTGAATTAATGTAACCAAACCAGTGCTTTAATGTAGGCTAGAGCTTTAAAGTGTATTATTAAGTTGACACAGACATCTGTGAGTCATGGGTGTGAACCTGTGCAGTAATATACGACTTCAGAGAGTCTGGTCACCCCTGTTCCCTCACTTCGATTTTCCCTGCAGTGCTACTAACATAACTGGCTATCAGGAAGGTGAACAGTACCGATCGAGCTGCACTCTGCTGGAGTTTCAGGCTCGCCTGCTGCCTGGCCTGAGGGCTCGGGCGACTGCCTCCTCTCTGGGACCATCTGGATGGGCACTGCCATCTGACTCAGATCAATGGTGTGTTGCCTGGGTTTGGCTTCACCCTTCTCCTTTGCTAAGACAAACCAAGCAACACATATTATTACCCACAGTTAACATGGGACAGTTAGAAATGGGGCAGCACTAAAACACACACACCTGAGGTCTGCTGCAGCTCAAGCAGGGCTTTAATGGTGGATGTGGCTGACTGAGCCTCTCCACTCACATCTTGATAAATGATGGTGGGGCTTGCTTCTACAGCAACCTCCTGCTCGGCCCATTCCTGGCCCCTGGAGGTGATGACGTGCACCACTGGCTGAGCTTCTGGGGAGTAGGGACAAACTGTAGCTTAGAAACACTTAAACCCAACAAACCATCACTAACCAGTAGTGCCTGCTGACTGCTGTATGTTGAAATAGATCATAATGTGCATAAAATATAAAATTGTTCATGATTAATGGTTATTTATCGGTTTTGCCTAAGGCGACATTTACATATAGTTTACATAGTATATAAAAATATATACAGTATACAGTATATATTTTACAATAAAGGTGTCCATATTTATATTTTTAGATTGGCTAGCGCACATTTTATTGGTATAGTATTTTATTCATTTCTATTGTTTTCTTAACTTCTGCTGCTCTCAACTTTGTACTATCCACTTTCTGCCGTGACAAAGCAAATGTCCCACTTTTGGGCCTAATAAAGGTTTTTCTTATCTTCTCTTTTTGTATTCTACATGAAAAAATATATAAATGTATACACAATAGGACCCTTGTTCAAAGATAGGACCCTTGAGCAAACAAGTAAAGAGAAGAAGTAACTCCAGCTTGCAGAATGCAATGTGTAAAGAGACAGGCAGCCCCTCACCATGTGTGCTATCTGAGGACGCAGGGCTGCTTTCCATGTAAGAAGGAGAATCGGCCTTCAGCGCACCCTCCTGGCTGGAACTGGGCACTGCACTTGCCTCCGCTCCGCGAGACACATGCTGCAGCGTCTCGCTGACCAGCTGCCTGGTCTGCTCGCTCACCACGGCGGTCTGGAACGCCATGGGCTTCGGCTTTATCAGCACCTGCACAGCAAGAGATTCTGGGTGAAACGTCTGCTGGAAGGCAGAATTTGTGGAAAAATGAATGCCTTCTTTGTCAGACCTGGGTCTTTCCTTGCTGGCCATAGACAATCTTGGTGGGGATGATTTTGGTGGTGCTGGAGGGCTGCACTGCTGAGCCCAGACTCTTCGGCTGCGTTACGATCATCTTCGTGATCGGCCGAGATGCTGTAATGATGGCAGGCTTCGCCCCGGGTACAGCCTGCAGGGCCTTCTCCCCCTAACACACAGGGCACACAAACCACACACGTTACTAAACGATCAACTCCCCAATTAGAAATGTTAGCCAATTCCTGAGAGTTGTCTAAATCTCCTTCATCCTAAGGCACCAGCTAATCTGGCAGCGTCAGGACATGAACATGCCTCCGCTGAAACATTAGCGAACATCTTTTTGAAATGTTGAACTGCCAAAGTTGAACTTGCTTGAAGAAGAGTGCTGGAGGTCCAGATCTGTGTGGGCTCAATGTCAAGCTTTATCTGAAGTGTGTTAAGCAATGATGGCTACTGTCATCTGTCATGAGAATCACAAAAACCGTGAACCACCACTTAAAACAAAAGCATATTTTAAAGAAATTATTTCATTCTATTTCTGAAATAATTATTTATATTATTCAGATTAAATATTATTTAGATGCACAAAACTATGACAGTAAATAGACCTTTTGCATTATTGTTTAGCACAGAAGTGTGTACAAATTTGGATTATTTTGCATTTTCTGTCAGACATGCAGAAAATCATATGATTAATCACAATTAAAAATTGAAATCATTGCTCAGCAATAGTGTATGTGTATATATTTTGTCCATATTATAATAAAAGTATTGGGACACCTGGCCATTACACCAACATGACACTGCATGCAGAAACATAGACTTTCATATGGAGTTAGTCCCCTTTGCAGGCGGCCCCATGCCCTGAGGGTAACTTGATTTTCTATAACAAACTAGAAAAAGGTGAATGCCCTGTGGAGGCAAATATATAATTCCCAGGCATTCAGAGCTGATCCCTTTCAAACAGGCACAGTCAGCAAATTTCCCTGAGAGACGAGAAGCGACAGTGAGCTGATGCAGGGCAGCTGTAGGTAGGACAGAAGTGGGCAAGTTTAACACTGGCTTTAGTGCATTTCTTGCCAGAGGATTAATTATGCTCTCGTCAAACCAACATCATAAACTTCTGTTTGAGAAGGTTGCAGTGTTTGTTCATGGTCATGTTGGTAATGAAAAAAGAACCATAATTATACAATTTTGTTCATATGACAGTCTTAGTGTCATCATTCCCACCAGGAGAGCAGAACATTTCAGTGCTTTCTTGGACTCTCACCCAAACCGTCTCAGCCAGTTTTAGCACTTGGCAGTTGACACAAACAGCACTCCAAACCAACGCCTAAACGCCAGCCCACATCAAGAGAAACACAAAATGCTTACGAGAAGAAATACATTTTAGAGCTTATTGATTTGATCTTACCCCAGCATTTAACAGTGTGGTGACCACATTCTTCCCAGGCAAGCCCTGGATGGTGGTTCCTTTCCCTGTAGTTTTCTGCACCACAATGACGTTTGGTTTGGAGGTCATGGGAATGGTGGTAATCTTCGTAGTGGTGCCTGTCGTTTATGAGTGCAGAGGTGATAAGGACACAGGAGACTACACAGATTAACTAATATCCTTCTTTCTGTTCTCTTCACTCTTCTCATTACCATCATCTTACCGGACACGATGTTGGTGCTGATGATCTTTCCTCCCAGTGTGGCCAAAGACTTGGGAACCACAGTAATGATGCTGCCGCTGGTGGTCTTGACGTAGGTGGCCCCGGCTGGTGATGTGCCCATTCGGGCTCCGATAGTGGGGCTGACCGAGGGACGCGTGTAGGTGGCCTGTGTACCTGCACACGAAACAGAGCGTCTAGAACAAGTCCAGTTTTTCTTTGTGGCACTTTTAGGACTCCAGCAGTTCATGTTCAGAATTATATTTATTTAATTTATTCATTTCATTATGTGTGGGCTATAAGATGATATTTGCTGATCATCAGAAAAAGCACATCACAGTTGTGCTTTTTCTTGTGGATATCACCAATAATAACACAGAGCAGATGGGAAATGTCATGATTAACTCGATTTATCAGCACTGTGTGAAATGACGTCTTAAAAGAAAACAGCTTTTGACCGTGTTTTGTTTTTTTTTGTACATGTGGCACCACTATTCACTTTAAACAACCAATTTTAACAATATTGCCAACCCGTAGTTTCACTTCCAAGGGTGTGCGGACCAGTTGGTGAGTTTTGATAAGCCTCAACAGGCCCTAAGAGAAGGCTATACTAAAGTTTATGGCTGAAGATGGGGGTCAGTCAGGCTGCACTGGAGAAGTGTTAGGTACCTGTTGGGGTTGAGACCAGTTTTGTGGTCATAATGGCCCCGTTGCTGCTGACCACCATGATGGGAGCAGAACTGCTGCTGGGCATGGCTGCACCAGAGGGCTTCGGCAAGATCTTACTGGGCTGCATCTGCTGTGTGATGATCTTCACACCTGAACACAAATATTCACAATTTAATGTTAAATAACAGAAACCACACAGACACTAATGAGATCAAGTTATTCTGTGGATTATCTGCATACTTTATATGAGTCTGGCTTTTTATTATTAGCATCAGCTTAATTAATAAATATACACCAATATGTAATTTATATGAAGAGACATTTTGAAATCAAAATTGGGCTCTGACCTGATTCTTGTTTGATCTGAATGGTGGGTTTGGACCCTGAGGGTGCACTGGAGCTCTGAGGAGAAGAGGAGAGGGGCGAGCCCTGAACTTTGGGTGACTGGGACTGCTGCTGTTTGGGGAACTGCAGAATCTGAGAGGGAGAGCCCACCAGAGCCTTGGGGGAGGGCAGCCTTGCTGCGGCTACCTTAACTGCTGCTGAGGACCCAGCTGCACAGAATTAGATTAGATTCAATTAGATTAGATCAACGGAACTGCAATCCACTGAGAAAATCTGTCTTTGGCCTCTCTTTATTTGCACAGAATAGCCAACATAAAAGACAAATGCTCCCTGACAACATTTCAAACAAGCTACAGTGTCTCTGTTTTTCTGAGTGTACAGTTAGGCCTCCCAGCCTGAGGGTGGCGACCATACCCAAGCCACACTATTTTTTAATTACAAATTTAACAATTTAATGTTCAATATATTCAATAGAACCATCTGCAAGTTGGGATTTGAGGTCCACTATATTACCTAGATTCAGAGGGTCAACTACGTAACAAGAATACACAACTGTGGACAATTAGTTAAACTCGAGGGAAACGTTGTCGATCACTGCACTGTTCTCTGAGCTCCGTCTTCATTGTTGCTTTCAAGAGAAAACAGTTTTCCCAGTTTCCCTAAATAGTATTTTTACAGGAGAGGGGAATTGCTAACCTAATTGTGAATGGCAGTGAATGGAACAAGGTTATTAGTGTATTAAAATCTTTTTGTCCAGAAAGCTTGGCATCAAAGTACCAATATTTTTGAAATCTCCAGTGTTTTTAGGAAAAAAAAAAAACATGATTCATCGATGATAACAGAAACATACACATTTATGAACCTACTTTGAGCCATGGTGGACATGACCACGCCTGGGGTGGAGGACACTACAGTTGTCACAGCAACAGGACTGGGTCCTTGCGTAGTGCTGGTGCCTGCTGAGATCACCATGGTCTGCTTCTGATTGCTTGATGTCAACATGGAGCTGGAGACCAGCTTAGACATGGCTGCATAATTATGTGACTTGGAAAGAATGTTGGGTACGAAGTTGGAGCTTGGAGACGTAGTGACGATAATTACCTGAGGGACCAAAAAAGAAAGGCAACCAACTGAGCAAGGCTCCCATTATGAAGAGGACCAGAAAGTGTACAGGTGAGCTCACTGACCTTCTGTGTGGTGGTGTTGGTGGTCTGTGTGGTGGGTTTAGTGAAAGTTATCTTCACTGGTGACATGTGTGGGGGCAGAGAGTTGGCGATGCTCTGCATCAGGTTACTCATCTTGGGGCTGCCACTGACAGGCACTGTGATGGTCTTGGTGATGGGCGGGGTCACTTTAGGCACCTCCTTCAGCAGTACAGGGGAGGAGCCAGAAGAGTTAGTGCGCCGGCGCTTACGAGGCTTTTCATCTTCATCAGAGCAGCTAACACCTGAAAGAAAAAAGTTTTAAAAAAAAACAAAAAAACAACCTTACCTGGAACTAAATGTGTTTTTGAATTGCTGTGTTTTTTAAGCAGATGACTTACTCTTCACATAAACAGTACTCCCACTAGGTAAGACCACCACGTTGGAGGCTGGGCTAGCTGGCCGGGATGACTTGACTGCAGCTGCTGCGCTGCCACTGGGAGCAGAGGCGCTGGGGGGAGTGGTAGTAGTGCTGGTATAGGAGTAACACACCACCACTGCAAAAGAACAAGACTTACCAAGACACACTAGCACTGCAAAATGTGCTCAATTAAGCAAAAATAAAGCAGTTTTCAGATTAAAACAGGTCTGAAACCAGACACAGAGTAATTTAGGACAGATTATGGTTTAATCTCTGCAGCTGCTTCATAGCAGTTACTTTGCTAATAAGCCATCAAGTGTCTTAGAGATGCAGTGTTAAAGAATGAAGGAACTTCTGCATCTGTGACTGGATATATAGTCCTCTGAGTAACAAGAAGCTAAGGATAACAAATTAAGAGTTTCTGAACTCTCAGGTAGACTTAAAGTGAAGTGTAAATACAGCTTTCCTTCGACTTCGTCTAATTAATCATATCAGATTATTCTCTGAGTGAGATCTGACTAATTGCTCGTCAACAACAAATGACATTTTCATGACTTTTTTAACCTCTTTCTTTATCAAGGGTCTTGGACCGGACCTGAGTCTTTACCTTCTTTGTTGCCGGTCTCTGCAGGGAGAAGTAGTGAGGCGTTCTGATGCGCCGTGGCATTGGCCACTGCATTGGCCGTGACGGTGAAAGCTGTCTGAGGCACCAGCCTTGGCATCAGAGGGACCAACCTGCGCCCCTCAATAGACCACTCCGAGGAGCTGTTCGGCCCGGACATGCTGTTAAAAGAAAAAAGAAAATAAGTAAGGAAAGAAAGAAAGAAAGAAAGAAATTGTTGTAGTGACAAAGACACAGAATAAACAGATTTTATAGTTGAAAAAAGCAGTTATAGCAGGAAGCTCAAAGTTGTTTAAAGGAAAAAAGCTTGCTGTCTTACTGGTATGCGATTGTTGTGAGACGCTCATCATTCACTGCTCTGCGCACCTCTGCGCGGTGGCGCTCGGTTGAGATGCTGTTGAATGCGAGACACATTAGGGGGTGTTTTACAAGATTTTTCAGTTGCTGGTTAAATTAAAACACAGAGTGAGAAATCCAGAGGTGGTTAGTAACTAGTGTCCATTTCATCAGTTGCTATAACACTAAAGTTTGGAAACCAGTTGTTGCTTTATTTGCATTAAAATGTGTGATATTTAGCCACTTTAAGCAAAGTGTTACACTGAGATGGAAATGGGATTTTTTTTGTTGACAGAGGTGGGAGGGGGTTCACCACATGTGCCCCCTCCTCAAGTCACTCTTAGTGACTGTCTAGTTTGTGGATGCACCGACGCCGTTTGCACCTGTGAGCAGATTTGGTTTGCAGTAAACCCACTTAACACAGTTTACTAACCTAATAAAAAAAAGGTTCTAATTCTTACTAAACTGAGAAAACCTAAAACAAACACCCTAGTTGTAATTTAAATGAAGAAGCACTTTCACATGAGCATGTGACACCGTTCGGTCTCTACCTCAGAACTTTGGTAAGCTCCCCCAGCAGATCTTTCTTGTCCTTGGTTAGATCTCCTTGAGCGCGGAGAGCGCTGATCACTCCCGCATACGCCTCCAGCTCTGCAACACACACAAAACACAACAGCTTTGACATTTCCAGCCAGAGGCTCAGAGGCCTCATATTTCTCACACCAAAATAAACATTATAAAACAAATTTAAAAATTAAACTACTATGAAGGGCTGCACAATATATCGTAAATTTACCGTCATCGCGATATCAACATGCACAATATCCATATCGCCAAAGACTGACTGAACTGCAATAAATGGTGT
>JBBJLR010000037.1:8773544-8801745 GCA_037577145.1 Brachypetersius gabonensis
CCCCGCTGTAAAACATGGCGGAGGGAGCATCATGGTTTGGGGCTGCTTTGCTGCCTCAGGGCCTGGACGGATTGTTGTCATTTGATGGAAAAATTAGTTTTTATCAAGACATTTTGCAGTAAAGACCATCTGTCCACCAACTGAAGCTCTGCAGAGGATGGGTGATGAAACAGGACAATGACCCAAAACCTAAAGTAATTCAACAAAAGAATGGCTTCAACAGAACAAAACAGGCCTTCTGGAGTGGCCCAGTCCTGACCTCAACCCGACTGAAGTGCTGTGGCAAGACCTTAAGAGAGCGATTCACACCAGACTCCCAAGAATATTGCTACACTGAACCAGCTTTGTGAAGAGGAGTGGTCCAGGATTACTCCAGATCACTGCAGGTCTGATCTACAACTACAGGAAACGTTTGTTTGAGGGTATTGCTGCAGAAGGAGGGTCAACCAGTGATTAAGTCCAAAGGTTCACATGCTTTTTCCACCTGCAGTGTGACTGTTTACATGTTATGTTCAATAAAAACATATCATGTTTGTGTGGTATTATTTTAAGCAGACTGTGTTTTTCTATTGTTTAAGACCAATTCATGCAAAACACTGCGTAATCCCAAAGGGTTCACATACTTTTTCTTGCAACGGTATGTGTCGCTCACACACTCGGCCAAAAAACGCGAGTCTCTGATTCTGATTCTGATAAGGCCACTGGAGCTGTATGCTGGGCCCTGGGTCCAAAGTCCACAGGACCCTTGCTGTATCTGCTGGCTGCAGGGTGGATGTGTGCCGGCGGCTGCAGCAGCGCCGCATCAGGAAGCGTCTTGTGTGAAACTGGGCATGCAGCCATTATAGGTATAGCCAGTTAGCCGCTGTTCTAGTGTTAAATTATTTCTTGTCCAAAGCCACAGGGAGCCGCAACATAAGGATGAAAGAGCCGCATGCAGCTCCAGAGCCGACCCCTGGTCAAAGGGATTAATAATTTCATTTCATAGTGGCGACACATTCTAAGCAACTAAATTAAACTTTTCACTTCATTCTCTTTTGTCTGTTGTCTTGATGAAATAAATTAAACATAAGACCGTGACAAAATGAATTCTGTTCCGAATTCACACAGCCACGGGGGAAGAGGAACAAAAAAACAAGAAGAAAAATGGTTTTCCACATTTCTACCTGCCCGGGTCGAGGCCGCTGAGGGCCACAATCTTGCCATCCTGCCGGTTGATCTTGAACAGACTCTTGGGCTGAGGCCTCTGTGTGAAGGAGAGCACGTCGTTCTCGTCTCGGTCGGTGGCGTAAATTCTGCCGATGACGCCTCCCGGGAAGACGTCAGCAGCCATCACCACACTGATCTCCAGAGGGAAGGCCACAGGCTTAAAGAGGCTGTCTCCAATCACACGCACGAAAACAAAGGACGAGGACGACAGCTGAGGCTTCCCTGAGTCCCGGGCCTTCCGTGCAACAGGATGAAAATGGAAGCCACGTTTAGAAGGTTATAAATCTCAGACAGAGCTGAAGAAACGGCAGTGATTTAGCCACCAATATCAACGTAAAGGAAGGAACAGATCTGATCTGATTCTGCAACAAAGCTAGCCTAAAATAACACATAATTGCATGTAGTCCCTTCATTCCCTTCATATCCCTTCATTTTAAACAGTCTGAGTTAAATGAGAACTGAAGGTCATGTTCATTGTGGACACTGGCTCTAGAGCCCGGTCTCACGAGTTTTCTGAGGGACAGTAGGAGAGGAAAAATGAGTTGACCATTAACCTTAACCCTAACCCTAACCTTAACCCTAACCTTAACGCTAACCTTAACCCTAACCTTAACCCTAACCCTAACCTTAACCCTCACCTAACAGTAACAGTCAGTGTTATGTTACGCAGTGCACATTAAAATACGGGGCAGTGAAGCGTTCTCCTAGCACGAAAAAAAGCCCTAAATCGTGATCGCAGCACATATATTGATTAAACTGCACGAAAACTCGTGAGATCGGTTTGGGCTCTACGTGAATGGTTTTCCTTAATAGAACCCTATACATTTGCATTTGTTCAATCAAAAGTGTTTATCATTATCGGTACATTACTGTATTTGAATTAACATTTCATTAAACAGTTAAAACTACATATTTTGGTAAAATTATCAGCCTTTATATTTCTTCCCCTATTCATTGCATGGTTCAGTCTTGCATACACTTTCCAGAATCAAAGTGTGCTAGAATCTTTCCAGTAGGACCCTTTACAAGCAGAACTGATAGTGAGCTGTCAGGAGGTTTGACATGTAGCCCTTGAAAAGTCAGGATATCAAAAACCAAAAGAGAGGCAACAAAAAGCTGAGAGGGAGAAAAGCACTGACAGTCCTTTGGTGCCCATTAACACTTGGCTACCAAGCCAACTTTACTATTGTGGCTTAAGCACTACCTGGACCATATAGATAACTAACAAGTTAAGTGTCATTTTACTTAAATAATATGTGTGTTAATTTTGTAACCACTGATAACGAGTTAAGTCCAACTTTGTTTCAAATATAATTAATAGTTCATTTGTAGCCAGCACACCCTTTCAGGATAAGGTGAAAGAGTAGCAAAGTATTTTGTTGATAATTCATTTAAATCATTTACACTAAACTACACTACATCCCACTCCCTCTTGCGTGGTTCAGTGTTACAAGAGCAGCAGAACAGGCACCGGACTTTGGTGCAGTTGGTGACCTGGTGGTTTGGGAGTTGCCCCTGGGCACAGAAGACCATGGATTTGAATCCCAGGACCGCTAGTGGCACCACTAAGGTACCCTAGAGCAACAGTTCTCAACATTTTCAACATTAAGGCCCACCTATCTATGACAGCATGTTACAAAGGCCCACTTGGCCACTTTAGATGATATTAAATGACCAACTGCGGACCAATGGCTTGTCTTGATGTAAGATTTGTGGCCCTTCAGTGGTCTGCAGCCCAGTGGTTACGAAACCCGGCCCTAGAGTGTCCAGAGCGTTTCTCTGCATGTTACCCTGTGAGTGCTGGAATGGGCTCCAGCACACCCAGCAGCCCTGGACAGCAGCATAAGACTCTCTGTAGGCTGAAGATTATTTGTAAGTCAGAGCACAAGTAGCTGCTTTCTTTGACCTGTTTTACCAAAAGGACTTTTTATTTATATATTTATTATGAAACACTTTATTGAGAGGTGTGTACGCTTTTAATGTGGCTACAGTAATCCCCCGGAAATCGCCACAATAACATGGAAACTGCAAAGATCCTAGCCTTTTTTTTTTTTTTTTGAGAACCGAACTGTATTATTCTCAGTTTATTTAGTATTACTAAACTGAGCCCTTTCTAAACATAGAGAGAGTAGAGAGAGTTGTTCTTTTGTGTATGAGTCTTAGCATGAGCGGTTAGCATTAGCAGCATGCAAACAGAGTGTCTCGCTCTCCCACGCTCTCACGCACACACACACACACACACACACACACACACACACACACACAAATAAACCAATATTTCCTACCCTGTCCCTGACTGAGCATCAGCACAGAGAGCTGTCTTGTTCTTTTGTCGCACGCTGCTAAAGCTAGCCGCTAAAGCTAGCCGCTAATGCTAATGTTTTTTAAGCAATAAAGTTTTCTGATTCTGATTATTTATTTACATTTACATTTTCTTTATGGGCAATGCATTAATGAAAGTGTTCTGAGAGCAGATTTTAGGGTTTACACTATAAAAAATAGGCATTTTTTATATTTTTTAAACCAAAACACAACGCAGTTTTTCTGTATACGGGGGTACTCTTGGACGTAACCCCCATGAAGAGCGTGGGATTACTGTATTTCGGTATTGATCTCTGAGCTGTAGTACAAGTGAGAATTGTGATCTAAATTTAAACAAATTAAAAATCGTGTCACCTCACACTGAACCTAGATGGCCATCTCAAGTGAAAAGCTTCATTTAAAAATACCTCTGAACTTTAAAAGAAAAAAACATCTAGGCTCCAATGACATTTTAAAAACAAACAAAACAAATCTTGAATTGGGAATAAACAAGAATATTTCTTAAGTGTGGATTTACACAACGGTTTTAAAGCTAAAAACTAACATTAACAAAAAAAAAATATTCCTGTACCACTTGCTATGCACTAAAGTGAACATTTTCAGTAAATATACTTACACTATACTTTAGTATATATGCATTTCCATTAATCCATTAAAATAAAGTTAGTCCTTGCATTTGTTGGCATGCATGGCTAGACAGTTCAACATAGTTTAACACAAGTTTTGTTTACACACCTTCATAACAGAAATAGCTTATCAGATTGTTTTTTTTATACCTTGAATGCTGAATGCAACTCACAGCTGTGTCAGAATGATTAAGATCTAAGGTAGGCTTAACCTGATGCAGATGCATTGGCTAAATTTCCTAAGCTCTGCTGTTAGCTTTAGCTTTAGATTATCTGAAAGTGTAGCCCTTGTCACTCAAAACTCCTCCTTATTAGCCTTGAATATCTTCTACGGCCAACAGCTTATAGATTTCCCAAGCTTTATTTATATGTGTGTTTAGCTTCCAGCATCTCTCAAACATGTATTTCTCTCTCAAACATCCGTTTCTCTCTCAAACATGTACTTCTGAACATTAGTAAACATCAAGGTCAAAATCCAGGGAGGCTCTGGAAGAGTTCTGGCTAGGGAGTTCTGTCTGTGTTTAAAGGAAAATTTCTATCATTAAGATGAAAGCAAAGCCATTCAGCAGCTTTTGATTTGTAATGGGTCTTTATAGAGTTGGATTTCTTTACAGTAGCAGCGATAGGAACTGACTCTTCTATTCTGAGTCTCTAGAGCATTCACATCAAACCACTCGGAATGATTTTGTGTATGTATTAATATGCATGTTTTTTCTTACTGTTATATGTTACAGCTGTAGTGTACTGTTATTTTCATACTGGGACATTTAAAACCTGTTTTTTAGCCGCATTACATTGTCTAAATATAACATGACATACAGACTATTGGAATTATCAGTGGAGTATAAGCTTCCATAGAAATGATCATCTTGTTACTGTTACATTCATGTATATTAAAGTTATAAATGTCATTTTACTTCTCGTTAAATGAACCGTTTCAGAAATGTTATTTTTTTATATTCATTTTTTCTGTTAGAGGTTTGTTTTTTTCAGTGGTGTACACACCTGTATCTCGAGAGTGTACTCTCGTGTAGCATCCAGCCCAAACAATTTGTTGGAGCGTAGCTCTCCGTTCTGGTCCAAACTAAATGCGGCATCCTCATTTCCAGACACGACGCGGAATTCAAAAGGACCTCCATTTCGCGGGGAGTCGTTATCAGACACCGACAGTGTCAGTATTGTGGTCCCTGCAGGCTTATTCAGCTACAAAATAACATTTAATACAGGCACAATTATTAATCAAACACACAATGTAAATCTGTTAGGCAGATTTCAATGCAATGTAATATTTACTACTCAGGTGATAGCTGTGGTACAAACTGTATTTATACAGTTGTCCTCTGATGAATGATTTAATTATATTTAGCATTTGCCTGTTTAACTAGAAGACTTTAGACTGATTGCCTGAGTCCTATGCAGAAGTTTTTCCCTACTAAACAAATGAAAGCTTTAGACATATTTGTGCAGTGCTAATTGGCTAATAAGCTTCCATTATTTGTTTGCTGCACCAGCCTGTGGCACTGGAGCAAAAGGAAAGAATCAAAATATTTTGGCTGACCAATTTTGGGTAAAATATTGCGTAAATTCGCTTTTTCACCCAAGTGTAGCATTCACGTCTGGCTTTTAAACTTGCAACTCATACCTGAATGACTGCTGAAGCATTCGCTGGGGAGAACAGCGGTGCATTGTCATTCACATCAGCAATCTCAATGTTTACGGTTACCATGGTGGACATTGCGGGTGAGCCACTGTCAAATGCCTGGATGGACAACGAGTAGCTGGAGACCTTGGGTGAGCGAGACAGAAAGGCAGAATACAAACACACACTGAGAATAAAATGTGATTATCGAAGAGGTCAAATCGCGTGCGGATAATTTTTCAGCCATCCCACATATCAATTCTAGTCCACCTGCAGAAGCACTGATCCGTTAATTCAATGCTTTATGGTTGGTTTGTAAATAATTGAGCAAATATACACAATAGGGCAGGACACAATTAAGACCCTAAGCACCAAAGCCAAAGTAATTTAGTGTCAAATGTGGTTAGTCAAAGTCACAAGGCTTATTTAAGTCATGAGGGCTGTTTAAAGCTCTAACCGTCTCTCGGTCGAGCGCTTTGTTGACCTTCAGGAGTCCAGTGACAGGATCAATCCAGAACTGGTTTCCACGGTCCCCTCTCAGGATGGAGTAGCTGATGCGTCCATTAACTTGGCTGTCAAGGTCTTCTGCCAACAGCTTCACATCACAAATGCACACAAAGCAATAGCTTTAATGGAGCACTCCAGCATTGTTCAACCTAATCTCTATCTTGATACAGTCAGTTATCATGGACAGTCATTTCAACATGTTAAGGAATAGAAAACTCGTTCACTTGAAAAATACTTGTTATAAAAGCCAGAGGGCTGTTGATTCAGCTTCAGTTGCTGCAGCATTGGCCCACTGTCTGCTGTTATAAGCCAATGAGTGTTCTGTGCTTTTCTCAGTACAGAGGGAAAAGAACGTTTGAATGTTCGCTATTTTAAAAAGGAAGCAAAACACAATCAGCCATCCTGGCTAGTGAAGAAATATATAATGCATATAACTTTATATTAGCAGTTTGTTTGTGGGAGTATTGAAGGTCAATAAGTACTGATTGTAATAATAAAATGATCTCAATGGCTCATTAAGTGCTAATGAAACTATATAAGCATGGATAATACAACAGTACCCTGATGACTGTCTCTCCGATGGCAGCGTCCTCGCTGATCAGGACATTATAAATGTCCTCACTGAAGGAAGGTGCGTTGTCGTTGATGTCCATAACTTCGATGGTAACGATGGTGGAAGTTTTTAGAGGCGGAGTTCCACCATCCACGGCCTCAACTTTGAGGAAAAAGTCTTTGCACAACTCATAATCCAAATCATCGGCCACAGTGATGGTGCCTGGGGTTACGAGAAATGAGAATCAGGATTTAAATTCACGCCACAGAGAGAGTTGCCTTCCAGTTTACATCCTGAGTGCAACAGTTATGGATGTATTTGAGTTCATTACTACTTTAGTTAATAATACATTGATATACCTTGTTAAAACTCAAACTTTCTGAATTTACTCAAAGCAAAAATTCAATTCACAGACAAAACCTGTGCTAATATGGGGTTAAGCAATCGCAGGGCGACTTTGTAGCACTGTATTACACAGTGGCGCCTATAACAGACAAATGTGCACTGAATACCTTAAACCTTAGCAGACGCTTTTAAGTATGTCTGGTCATTTTTGATAGACAGCAGTAAGCACTCAAACAGGGTCAGAAACCACATAAGCAGGTAACTGACCTAACAGAACAATATGAACTGAAGTGAGTTCATGTAGTATGTAATGTAGCATATAACCTACATAGAGTGAAACTAAAAATCTGGTTAAAAAGCATGAACTCTTGCAATAATCTAGAAAAGTTTGCTGGAAATCGGAGTGGAAACAAAACTGTGTTGCTATTAGATATAACACTGCTTTCATTTAGGGTCCAAGCATAATTCAGTTACTTTATTCACTGCACTTAAATGTCCAGCCCTTGTTTAAACCAGAATCCTCAAATTATAATGCTCTTCTAACATTCATTTGACACTTTTGTCCTGTCATTCATGCACAAAGAGTAATATAAGTCAGTTAATAAAGATGTATTTCGCAGTTGTAGTGAAATATAGGTCCTGGGAAAGATGACTGAGTTGGCAGTTTTGTATCTGATTAAAAGTAGTTTATAGTTGTATGAATAATGAGATCCTTATTCCATTTCATCTACACTCTCAAAAACAATAATAAGTAGCATCGCTCTTGCTAGACTACCGGTGCCTCTGACTCAGACTGTGCAATTAAAACATATTTCTGTTCAAATCTGAACACACTGCCTGATTACACTCAGAGGGGTTATTCCTTTTTTTTTGCTCTGGTAATAAAATGTAATAATATAATTAATTAAGAAATAATCATATTAATGATATAATCATTTTTTCTGTGAGACACACAGATTAAATTTATAATTTATAGTCTGTATTTACAGGTTTGTGTCTGCAGTTAAGATCACAAAGCATGCTTTTTCTTTCCAAATCACAACAGAATATCCAGCATACCTCAAACATAAAACCTCCTAACCTCAATATACTTTAAACATAAATGAGGTTGATATTCAGTTGAAAGTTTACAATCCACAGAGCTAATTAAGATCTTTAAAGTAAAGTAAAAAGCATCGTCCCTAACAAGACTGTCACGTCTGGTCCGCCTCAGTCATGTCCCCAACGCAGTAGTAGGGGTACACAGCCCTGGGCACGTTCTGATGACGTCATAGTTTGTTGTGTGTGTGGTCGTTTGGTGCCGAGGCAACCCAGGTGAGAGTGTGGAGCCTCGTTAGCTCATTAGCAGGGTTGCTAGGTACCTGACGACATGCCCATCTGTCTTGTGTTTAGTTTAAGTGATTCTTGTGATTAGGTTTGATTGCCTGCGTCGTGTGATTGGCTGTCTGCTCACACAGCTCCATCATTCGGTTCTGGTTCGGGTTTGTGGAAAAACTGTATTGCTCTTATTTTAATGCTTGTGTTCACAGGAAGCGAATTAAGGACATGAGAAGGACTTTCCTTTTGGTGACCAGCAAAGCAACGTGAAGCTGGAACCCTGTTTACACCTGCTGCTCTGTGTTCTGACTGTGTACCTGTATGTCTAACAGGCGTGAGAGTGAGAGCGTCCTTTATATAGAGTAACTCCACTGAGTGTGGAGTAGTTGTACTGGCCCCTGAAGACAGAGGGCTTGCTTACGCTTCAAGAGAGTCAGCTCTACAGCGGAGTCCCTTTCCACAGTGATCAGTTAAAGTTGCTACCAGGTCCTCTGGATCCATCTGGATTTATCCTCAGTTTCATTCATTACCGGAGTGAAGGTCCTCCGGAACCTCTGTCTATCTAAGTCTGCAGACACTTGTTTGTGTTTGAAGCCTTTTGGCTCTTGAACTCTATTCATAAAACCCTGTTTCTCTATCTACGCTGTTTCCTGCTAGTGTGTCCACCCCATACCCGACATGACAAAGACACAGAAAGGTCATAGTATGTTGTTTTTAACTCTTTCGAGAGTAGAGTCACTCATCTCACCTGTGGCCTCATCAATGAAAAACCTGCCCAGTTCGTTGCCTGTAGTGATGCTATAATAGATCTCAGCGTTGACTCCAATATCTTCACTGGTGGCAAAAACCCTCAGCACCTCTGTTCCCATAGCAACATCTTCAGGAACTGTAACAGCGTAGTCCTGCTTCTGGAAGACGGGCGGGTTATCGTTCACGTCCAGAACCACGACAGTCAGGTCGACCTGCGAGGAGAGACAGCCGGCCGCCCCCACCTGGTCTGAGGCCTGCACCCTCACGAAGTACCTGTCCTGCAGCTCACGATCCAGAGCCCTCTCCAAACTCACCACTCCAGAAAAGGAGTCGATGGAGAAGAAGCCATCAGCAGAGTCCACCAAAGAGTACATGATGCTTCTGTTTAGGCCTGCACAAAAAAGGTAACAATGTATTTAGAGTCATTTTTGAAAAAAATTAACCATTTTAAACAATTTCCAGATTTCATTTGTGTCTTCAAACTCAGCAGAACATGATCATGCCTAGCAATTGAATTATCAATCACATTTAGACACATTTAGTATTACTATCAAATACTAAAAGGGCTGCAGATTTTGCGCTCTGCTAAGATTAAGAAGTCATCCTGGTAGAGACCAACAGATCACTCTCTCCTCCTGGCTGTGGTGGTTTTACATGTGTTCCAGGTAAAAGTCAATCCAAATCAACAATAAACTAATGCATATTAATGGTCAGCTGTTTGAATGGCATACTATATTAGAGAGTAACTGCAGCAACATTTATCAGCAATTGCCAGTTCCATCAAGACAAAACAACGGCCCCACTTTATATTAAGCGTCTCTAATAACAATGCATGTAACAACATAGTAAATAGCAGCGCAGCTTTTCCATACATAGTAAAAATTAATACTAAAAAGTAGAAAGATAAAGCATGGGTGCTGGAATCATAATCTCCTCCCCCATAATCTCCTCCTCCCTGGACAACACCCGAGACTCTGCATGCGAGCAAAATAAATGTATTAAACAAATTTAAATCTAAACCACTTTGTTTTACATTCTTCAGTGTAACTGGCCATTGCTTGATGTAACCCAGTTTCAGTTTCAGCTTTATTTGTCATATGCAAGATGATACAGGATGGAACATTGCAATGAAATGTGATTGACCAGCAGAACAGTCCCTCAGCAATAGAGTAAGAATAACACATTTTAAAAAATTTTAATAAAGTAGAATTAAAAAAGTGTATCTTAAAGTGCAGAGTGCATCCGTGTCTGTTTTGTAGAGGATGGTTTGTGTGTACATCCAGTGAAGTGCGGTGTGTGTGTGTGTGTGTGTGTGTGTGTGTGTGTGTGTGTTGTAGTTGAGGTGATGAACGGCAATTTTTTGTCTTGTAGTTCGAACAGTCAGACTCCTGTAAAGCTGAATTTTACACCCTCAACATGAGACACCTGAGTACGTTTTGTCCTGCGCAAGCTGTGATAGGGTATACGGCACTAACAAGCTTGTACTGGATTACACACCCTCGTCCGGATCGCTGGCCTGCAGACGTGTGAGCAGGGTTTTGGGTGCAGCGCTCTCAAACACACTGGCCAGAAACTCCGTGAAAAAGAAGGATGGAGCATTATCATTCACATCCAGGACAGAGAGGGATATCTCAGAGCGGCAGAACAGGCCGCCTCCGTCTGTGGCTTGGGCTATTAGTTTATAGCCTGGAGTCTTCTCTCGGTCCATCAGAGAGGCCGTCTTTAGTTCGCCTGAAAGTCAAAATAAAATGAATATCAAAATAAAAAAATCATAAACAGAATAATACATTCCTTCTAGAATGTCGACTGGTTCTTCTTGATGCACCAGAACAACACCATATGATGGATAATGATCAATTAAATTAAGAATGATGTCATAGTAACATCCAGAATGCATTTTAATTGCAATATCAGATCAAGGCACATTCAAGGTAATAACTTTTACAGTATATTTTTTTTCTATTCCTAACAAATCTGAAATAAAATAATGATAATTATTTTGCTTACAGTATTTCAGCCTACACTGTATAACACATTTTTAAATAAAATAATGCAGGACAAGTGCATTAGAAAATGAATCTTGTGTTATAGTTTTTATAGACGTTTTTATGTGGACTTTATATAACGACTTCAATGCATCCCTCAGCAAATAAAGCTGCGATTATCGGAAACATATTGTTAAACTACTATAGTATTCAGCTCTGAGTGTCTAATACCGGTGTTTGCATCCATGTAGAAGTCTTCAACTCCTATTCCGAACAGGGAATACTGAATCTCTGCATTGGAGCCGATGTCAAAGTCTACAGCCCCAACAGAAAGAATGCCACTATTTATAGGGATATCTTCTGGAAACGAGGCTTCATATAAGGCCTGAGGAAAGGAAGCACAACATGTAATAAGTGTAATGCAGGATCAGGATACAGCACTGGTAGGTGAATATGACTAGGGTTCAGTAATATATGACTAATAATCTTCAAACTTAATCCCCGACATCCACAACATAAACCCCAGTTTATATGAGATCACAGTAACTATAAACTTTACAGTGTAAAATGAACTGGAGTAATTCATCCAGACCTGGTTACATATCGGGCTGTTGTCATTGGCATCCATGACAGTGACCTCCACAATCACCCTGGAAACAAATAGGCCATCACAGGCCGTGATATTCAGCAGATATCGATCTTGTTCTTCTCTATCCAGCGGACGCTTCACGAACACCTTCCACTCCCCCTGCACTGGTGCCAGCGCAAACACCCCCTTCGGGTTTCCTCCTAAGTAAAAAAGAAAAGTAAGACAACTTATGTGGCATCATTTTTTTCAAATGACAGAGAGAAATACACTATATTGACAAAAGTATTGGGACGCCTGACCTTTACACCCACAGGGACTTAAATTACATTGCATTAAAATACATAGGCTTTATTATGGAGCTTCCACTGTTCTTAAAAGGCTTTCCACAAAAATTTCTGTGGGAATTTGTGCCCATTCATTCTGTAGAGGACATGCACTGATGCTGGATGAGAAGGCCTGGCTCGCAATCTCTGTTCCAGTTCATCCAAAAGGTATTAGATGGGGTTGAGGTCAAGTTCTTCCACACCAAACTCACACAATCATGTCTTTATGAGCACCGGGACCATTATATTAGGTCCCCACAGTTTCCCCCACCTACCACTGATTTGAAACATGAGATGCGAATCCCCCACCAAATGTCTTTGTATGCTTAAGCATTAAGATTATTTTATAAAGACATAAATGCTTGGTTTCCAAATTAAGCATTATCATTCCATCCACTAACTATTCCGCTAACTATCCAATGGAAAACATGAGATCTTCTGAAATATCTTTTGTGAGTTCAAGCCCTGAGTTCAATAGTTGTAGGGAGGATGAGAAGAGAACAGTATGACTGCAGACAGCCATACACTTCTCTTCTGGGAACTCAGGCTAGATTTCTGGGGGGCTGCTGCTCCAAGATAAAAACGCTGGACCCCCAACATAAATAAAGAACAGTTCTGAGGGCTTGGATTGTGTACAGATTTATGTGCAAGGACGCCTTAGAAGGCCAGCAAGAGACAGTGATCCAGAAGCCCTTGGACTACAGAAAATTCTGCCTGATTTTGAAGCCGAGACATGAGAACTGAAACAGCTCAGATAGAGAACTTGGTAGAAGTGTATGAGTCACAAGGAATGTGAGATAAGTGAAACCTTATTTGTCAAATTTTAAATACAGAAATACTGTATAAACCAGAAAAAATGTAATTCACTCTTATTCCTACATAAAAAACAGTCCAAAACACAAACACTTTTGTGAATAACTTTTGACTGCTAGTGTACAGTTAAGAAAACACACAGACAGGCACCTACAATGTGACTAGCCGTACATATCTGGAGTACTCTGAGCCATTAGAAAGCTGAGCATTATACTGAGTTTAATTCTGATAATCTTCTTACTCACCTAAATGGACTTTAAACAAAGGATCCGACACATAAAACCTTACATAAAACAGATGGCTTTTTACTTGCATTGTTTTTTGTGCTCCCTTGGTTCATTAAATTAAACCCTTTCAGTGTGATTATCTTTCACAGAGACTCTCCAACAGCCATAAATCATGGACCAGTTTAATACACACCTGTAATGTGGAAGCTGACGAGTCTATTTTGATCCGAGGTGTCCCAGTCTCGAGTGCTGAGTACAGACACAACTTCTCCAATCGGATCGCTCTCCCTCACGGCCCCCCTGTAGTAGCCCCTCTCAAAGGCAGGAGGGTTGTCGTTGACATCGGCGATGGCAACAGTAACCACAGCCGTTGAGGAGAGAGAGACCAGCTCTCCGAGATCTGATGCAACTACACTGAAGGTGTAAGATGGACACAATTCGTGGTCCAGGTCTCCAAGAGTGGTGATCCATCCTGTTTTGCTGTCAATTGCAAAAATGGTGCCAGTGGTGGAGGTTCTGCCAGAGGTCCTGTCCTTTTCCTGGTTCAGGGTTGGCCCAAGGCTGTAAGTGACCTGTCCATTGGAACCCCAGTCTGGGTCCAGAGCACGCACCTGGATGACCCTTGTTCCTACAGGCATGCCCTCCATAACCATCGCCGCATAAGAGCTAGTCTCAAAGGATGGCTTGTTATCGTTCACATCCAGGACTTTCACCTCCACATCCACAACAGACATGGACTCAACTAAAGCTTGTCTCATGGTGGCAGATACTTTGAAGCGGTAGATGCTGACTTGCTCATAGTCCAGTGAATGAATAAGTCTGAGAAGACCCGTCTCTCTCTCCACCAGAAAGGTTCCACCCTGGTTGCTCTCCATGGTCTCACCGTTTACCACAGCAAAACCTCCTGTCTGCCCTGGACCCAGGTACACCAAACCTAAAGCTGTCCCAACAGGTGTGTCCTCTGGAACTGTGAAAGAGTACTGGGGCTGAGTGAAAGCTGGTATGGTAGCTTCCGGTGGGAGGACGTGGATAAAGGCAGACACCAGTGAGTGTTTAGCAGGGACTCCTCCATCAGTGGCTTTGACAAAGAAGGAGAGAACAGTTCCTCTTAAATGAGCCATGCTTCCCTTTGTGACCATCCAGCCACTGTCAGGCTCAATTTCTAGCACATCCACTAAAGGGAGTCGTGCCTCACTGTACAGCGAGTAACTTACTCTACCATTATCCCCAGCATCGGGATCCTGAGCCTGGATCTGAGTCACCAGTGAACCCATGGCTATGCTAGCCTTAATGCTAACCCTATACTCTACAGCCCTGAAACGAGGCGCATTATCGTTCTCATCTGTCAGCATTACTCTAACAGTGCAGAAGGACGCTCTTCCCCCTCCATCCAGAGCCATCACTGTTAGCACAATGTCTCTATTCACAGGATTTTCTCTGTCCAGTTTCTGAGCAGTGTTTATCACTCCATCTGCTCCTATGATGAACTGAGTCTTTCCAAAGTCATTGATGAATGAATACATGATCTGCCCAAAAAGTCCAGAGTCCTCATCTGAGGCCCGCACCTGAATAACTCTGGTTCCTGCAGGTGCATTCTCTCCCACCTCAGCCAGGTAAAACCTCTGGCTAAAGACAGGGCTATACAGGTTAGCCCCCAGGATCCGTATGTTCACTTGTGCTGTACTAGTGAATACGCCATCTGACACGGACACATTGAGGATGTAGGCTGGACGTATGCCTTGCCTTCGCTGGTTGGACAAGGAGATGATTCCTGTTTGAGAGTCTATAACAAAGTTCATTCTGTCATTTCCGGAGAGAATGCTGTACCTGAGCCTGTCAGCATCCGAGCTGTCTGCATCAGACGCTTGCACACAGGTCACAAAGTGTCCCCGGGGAGCCAGTTCACTGATAAAAGCCTCATAGATTGGCTGGTTAAAAGATGGAGGGTTGTCATTTGTGTCATTCACTAAGACAGTAACTGTGATCTCGCTGCTCTGGGCCAGAGAGCCAGTGTCTGTGGCCTGGACGATGAAGCTGTAGGACTGCATAAGTTCGTAGTCCAAAAAACGGGCTGTTAGGACAAGACCACTGCTGCTGTCAATGTGGAAATAGTCTGTGCTGTTAAAAGCGTCTAAAAGAATCTGATAGCGAATAGCACCATTTTTTTCAGAGTCCTTGTCTGTTGCTAAGAGCTGTGCCACTGACGTCCCAATCATTGAGTTCTCAGTCAGTGTGGCTGAATATGAGGCTTTCTCAAAAACAGGCGCATTGTCATTCACATCCACAACAACAATGTCAACATCCACCTCTGACCTAGCTCCAGTGAGCGTGTCTGTGGATCTGACTGTTAGTCTGTAGTAGGAGTTTGTCTCATAGTCTAAAGGGTAAATGACACTGATTACACCAGTGTCAAAACCAATGTCAAAATTGAGAGAGGAATCCCCATCCACAATGGTGTAGATGATGTTCTGTCCCTCAGGACTTGTGGCATTAATGCTTAAAATAGGGGTGGACACGGCTATGTCCTCTCTAACAGAGATGCCGTAAAAGGGCTTGTCGAAAACAGGCATGGCTTTGTTCACCACTGTTACTGGAAGCTCTACTGCAGTAAAGAGAGAAGGGTAACCTGCATCACGGGCAAGAACGACCACCGGGTACTCTACATTGGAAAGGTCTGATACAAAGGCTCTTTTCAGGGTGAGTTTACCAGTGAAACGGTTTATCTCAAAATGTCTGTGCTCCTCCTTGAGCTCATAGGAAACCTTCCCATTCTCGCCTTTGTCCACATCTGTGGCTGAAACCTGAAATATGAATGAGCCTGGCTGGGCATCCACCTGCACCGCAGCATAGTATGGAAGACCAACAAATTCCGGAGCGTTATCGTTGACGTCCTCGACTTGCACTCGTACAGTCACTCTGGCCACCCTCAGGCGGTCATACTCCCGGCTCACCTCCACCACGAGCTCATAGAGCTCCTTTTCCTCACGATCAAATGGGACTCCTGTGGTCATAATGACCCCAGATGTGGGCCGGATGGTAAAGCGGGGCCCTGCATTTAGCAGCACATACTTAAGGGGCTCATTTAGGCGGTTTCCTATCGCATTGACCACCATCACCATAGATATGTTTGAGGTGTTCTCCAGCACAGAGGAGGAGTATGAGGGCTGACTGAATAAGAGGTCACTCTCCATAGCTTCCCGAACTAGCACAGTCACAAGAGCTGTGCATGAGTAACGCCCATCTGACGCCTTTACATTGAAGCGATAGCGGTCTTGGCACAGTTTGTTGTCTTTGACTGTAAGGATGCCAGTAGTGGGATCAATGGAAAAGAGTTCCAAGTTGTTGTCAGCCATAGAATAGATCAGGTCCGTACCGGATGTCATGTCAGGGTCAGATGCTTCCACTTCCAAAGGCTCTACACCTATATAGGTAGGAAGCAGCAAGACGGCATCATAAGCATCCTGAGAGAACTTTGGAGGAGAGTCATTGACATTCACCACCTTGATCGTAACCTCTGCTGGACTTTCCGCCGTTAGCTGGGGGTTACCGCTGTCCCTCACAGTGACACGGAAGTAAAACCCACTAAAAGTCTCAAAGTCGAGGTTGGCTATGGTCCTGACTGACCCTGTACCAGAGTCCACAGTGAAGAACAACTTAGCCATTTCTTCCAGAATCTCAAATACTAAAAGGGCATTTTGGTTCCTGTCAGCATCAACAGCTTGAATCACCAAGGGACTTCCATCATCACCTAAAACCACACTGTTTACGGGCGCTGCCTCACTTATGCTTCCAGAGTAGCGCAGCTGTTTGAAAGCTGGAGGATTATCGTTCTCATCCACCACCTGGATGTTAACTGCTGCACTGGAAACGACTCCTGCCATGCTGACAGCCTGAATGACCAGTGCATAAGAAGCAGTAGCCTCAAAATCTAATGACATCTGAGTAGTGAATACACCTGTATAGCAGTTAATTGCGAATTTCCTCTCACTGTTTCCTTGCACAATGCTATAAATGAGTGCAGAGCGGCTTACAGCGCTGACATTGGTGACAAATGTTCCTACAGGCACGTTCTCAGTGATCTCAGCCTGGTACTCCAGCTGTGTGAACTTGGGACTGGAGAAGTCGGAGAGTGAGATGGTGATCCTAACAGTAGCTGAGGCACTTAGCGCTGGAGTGCCACCATCTGTGGCACGCACAGTGAGGATGTAATACCCGACAGATGTGAGGTCCAGCTCTCTTGCCACTGAAATGATGCCAGACAGTGAATCAATTCCAAAAGCCCCTCCAGTGTTGCCTGTAAGGGAACAGAACACCACAAAGCAGACAGCAAAGGAGAAATAGGTCATTTACAGGGTTGGATATACAAGCTGTACATAATAAGTGGATACATCACCCTGATGAACAAACTGATTCCTTTTAATGAGACAAAAACATCTCATTTGGTTTTAATGAAACTTGGAATGCATTCAAGAGATAGCCACAGAGAAAACTCAGGGTTATAATTTCGCAAAACTACCTGCATCAACAGTGTATACCAGCTCCCCGTTCCTGCCTGCATCCCTGTCCAAGGCGGTGACCTGAACTACAGGTGTCCCAGGAAGAGCTGACTCCATCACCACTCCATCATAAGCTGTGCGTGTGAAAAAGGGACTCTGATCATTTGAATCTTCCACATTCACTATGATACGAGACAGGTCTCTGAAATATGGAAACTCCTGGTCTTTCACCTACAAAATTAAGAGAACAGAGAAAATAGGATGAAAGATAAAAGATAAAAGAAAAAACATTGCTGTGTAAACAAAGAAATAGAACATAAGTCACAGAGACAGAAAAAAACTAAGCGGAAACAAAATAAAATAGTGTATTACTACAAAGCTTTAATAAAAATAATGCTGGGAAATGACAACATTTGTTATCAAAATGGTTTTCTGTGATTAATCGCATTGTTATAAGCAAAACTAAATGATTCATAATGTATTAAAGATGTACAATAACATTTGATTTGCAAACACTTTAAATAAATAAGGAGCTTTTTAACAGCAGTGTTCCCTTTAACACAGTCACACAGTTCAAATATTTCTGTAAATCTCAGCTTAAACATTAACGTAATCAAATCTAATATGAAACCAAGGCTATATGCCACTGCAGGGCGTTCACGTTTTATCTAGAAAAACACGATCCAGAACATGGGGGCGGAACCATTATACCGTAAAGGGGACCGACTCCATATGAAAGTCTATGTCTGTGAAAGACACTGTTGGTGTAATGTTTTTTTTTTACCAACACTTTTGTCCACGCAGCGCTCTAGGTATTGCTCTAGGCTGGATTTTGCAGGGGTCAGGCGTCCCATTACTTTTGTAATGGATAAAAGTTTTGGGACGCCGGACCCCTGCGAAAACCAGTTAAAACCTTGAGCCACAGACACAGAATATATGTCTATGTGTAGAGCTGAGTGCTGCACGCACTTACATGCACAAAAAAGCAACAAACTTTCCAAATTAAAGGATTAAAAAACCTGTGCATTAAAAAGGATTTTAAAAAAGTATGCGTTAATGCGATAACGCGTGAACGTGCTCAGCCCTAATACAAATATAATCTAAAATATGTCATAAAAATATAAAAACAGACTAACTCATAAATAAACAACTGCAAAATAAACCTATAAACAGAGAGTGAGGTGAGCAGGAGAATAGTTACAGGGAAAGAAAACTGCAAAAAACAACCCAAAGCTGAGGAAAGACAATAAGAGGTAAATGAAGAAAGTAAATAAAAACAGTGATAAGCATGGCAGTGTCAGGGGTGGATATTTACAGTATTTCTGTATGATATTCAGTAATCTATACTTATACTGTACTATCTGAGTACTGTATTTATCCTAGTAGAACAAAATGTATGCAGAATATGAGAAAATCTGTACTAAAATAAACACATAAAGGTGTGTGAGCTCTCACCATAACAGTGAGGAAATGTTGGGTTCGTGCCTCGTAGTCCAAACGATCAGCAGTGTACATGACACCAGTGCCTGGATTGATCCGGAACATGCGCATGCTGCCCGGATCGACGCTGCCATGGATAGAGTAGCTCAGCTTGGCCCGTTCATCTCTATCCGTGGCTTTGATACGCAGAATCTCTGTGTCTGCTGGCGTGTCCTCTAGCACGGAGACTTCGTAGGTGCGCTGGGAGAACTCTGGGGCGTTGTCGTTGCTGTCTAAAATCCTGATATAAACCTGGAGAGCCAGCCGAAACCAACAAGATAGAATATCTTCTTTATCTCATAAAATAAAGAGGAGAAAATGTGTCTAGGTCAGCTGTCTCTAATAATATACCACGGCCTGTCAAGCCCATAAGAGTACCTAACTCACACAGAACACAAACACAATAATCATAAATAAAGAGCCAGTGTCGAGCTTCTTGAACAAGCATAGGAAAGAACAAAATAAAGAATATTAGCTGTTGCACAATAAATGTTTATATTATACTTAAAACATGTTGATTCTGGCAGAAATATTAGACAGAGAGGAAAAACAGAATTAATTACCAACCCAGTAAAACCTCATCCTGGAGTAGCAGTCATTCCCTCTGCATGATGTTAAACTGCTAACTGAGCATTTCCTCCTATGGTGCAGTAGGTTAGCTTGAGCATATAAGCCTTCTTTTAGATGTTCATATTTACATTGTACTATGTTTAAAGCATCAGCAGGATTAGGATCAGAAAGGGTATTCTGAAGTTTCTGAAGATGTTTTAATAAATAAAGGCATTAGTGTGACCCAGCCGTTTGCTCAATATAATGCAGTATTAATACAAAATAATAATATAATAGTATATTTATATATATATTATAATATTTAACTTTTTGAGTTTTAATTAGCTCTAATTCCTTCACATGAACCTGTTAATACCACAATAATAAAATGTAAAAGGGGTTAAACAGTGAAGTGTCTGCCCCAGTATCATTACGCCTGACATGAGAAATCATTCTACAGGAGGACCAGGGAAATACTCAGCAGCACTTTTCTTAAACAGTAATAGTCACAAAGCCTTTCTGATGAATGTCTGTCACAGTGTAAACATACCTGTGTGGTTGCTGTATTTGTCCCATCATTCACCTGGACAGTCATGTTGTAAAGTGACTGGGTCTCTGCATCTAGAGGCCGTGCCAACACTACGGTGCCCATCGCTCTGTGGACGTCAAAGGGTCCATCATACGCTCCTGATACAAAATAAACAAATAAATGAAAAAAGGTGAGAACGACACTATCTTTGAAGCACAAGAAAGCCATGCGGGTGGAATATTTACGATGATTTGATGTCAGAGGTTCAGTTTGGGTGGATCCGCACCATCATTCTACAAACATCATGATCGGTGTTTATTCCGCTTCCTTGGAAAAATCGGTTTCCAGTCATCAAAGATTCTTTTTACAGATTTCATAACATCAGCCGCTTTATGCTTGCATTTTTCTCATCAGCTATGAGCCTCTTATCTCAATCTGCCAGAAAACAGCTGCAGCAGGTTCAGGCTCCTCTGCCATGCTTCCTCAAATCATTAATTCCGGTCCACTCTGAAGGAAGAGGACAAATTCTCCGAACACTTTTAGTATTCATTGTATGTATCTTATCCAATTCCGCTCAATTTCCACCACACTTTGCGGAGATCAGAGGAGCCAGGGCCTGGCAGGTGTCTGAGTATTCTCTGTTTACTGTAACAAGAGTTGTGCCTTTGCCTTGGGCAAGCCTTAAAGGAGGCAGGGGAAAGTCTGGAAGACGGATAAGCTGACCTGTAATGGCTCATGCAAAATGAGAAGGTTTTTTTGAGAAGAGATTTTTTCTCCCTGTCTGTGTTGGTAGTACAGTTTCTAGCACAGCAGCTCTGAGGAATGTAGAATGTGTCTCGCGACGTCCTTAAACTTTTCAAAGACAGATAGAAGGAGAAGGAGAGACAGTGATGTAGAGCAAGAGAGACAAACAGAGATAAAGAGAGAGAGACATATTGGCGATACTTGGCCGTCGATGCTAAATTCAACCTTATTTGCTGGGAGCCTATCATTAGGGCTTAGAATAGCACATCTTATATCTGCACCCAGAACATATCGATCAGTGATCAGCCATCACGCTAAAACCACTCGTCTAATTAACCAGCGATGAACCAGTCGTCTAACCATCCTTACACCTGAACATTTTCCTGCCTCCAACACATCAGCTTCACCTGCCAGAGACTTTAACGCTGTGGCTGTTCAGTTTATAGATCTTGTAAAAAAAAGAGAGCAGCAAAGCTAACAAAAAAAATGGAGAATTAGCACCGTCTAAGAAAAAATGTTAATTTCACATACTTTTCGTTTGTACAGAATATGACACTTAGGCCTCGTCCACACGGACGTTCGAAATGAACGGGTTCTGAACTCCAGAGGCGTTTTTGTTGCGTTTGGTAGCGACGCTTGATCGACGTCAGCAAGGCGTTCGACTGGCGTTAGTTTTCTTTGCGTTCGTTTTCCTCGCGTTCGTCGGGATTTTGACGCCAAGAAAACGTTGCATGCCGCGTTTATTTGCCGCCATCCGAACGCGCAGCGGCCGAACGCCGGGGCTGAACGCCGTGTGGACGCTTTGATTCACTTCAATGAGCAGAAAAAACGAGCGGCGTTCAATAGGAGCTCACCTGGAGTCACGAACACCAGAAAAACGCCTGGTTCAGACGTCCGCGTGAACGAGGCCTTAGTGGTAAACCATGCTTTTGTGTAAACATTGCCACAAATGACAGTTTTCCTTCTTACCACTAAAATACAGTCAATCACTCAAAACGAGTTCCACTGGTTAAGTTACAGGGCTAAAACAGAGAGGTACTGTAACCATGGCAGTGGGTGTGGCCTAGTGGGTAGGATACTTGCTGCTGGGCCAAGAGGTCATGGGTTCGAATCCTACCTTCAGCTCACCACCACTGGGTTCCTGAGCAAGACCCTTAACCCCACGTTGCTCCAGAGAGACTGACCCCTGGAAGTCGCTTTGGATAAAACTGTCATTTCTGAGATTGCATAACATATTGTTAGCCATTATATAAAAGATTAATGCTAATAGTCCTTTTAGCTGAGCAATGCAATGAACTTTAGTCATTTTTTATAGATAAATGTATGTCAAATGTCAGAAACCTATTTGAGCTAATCTACAGTTACTCAGGAACTCTGCATGGAGTCAAGCATAGTGTGATTAGCCATACAGGGATAAGCTTTCAACAGTGAGGCCACATTTCCTTTGGCTCATAGCTCCTATGCAGAACTAAACCAACTACCTTTAGAGACAAAACATGGCTTGGATGTTTGATACATTAGAGATAACAGGGAAGTTCTGAGAAAATCACTTAAATCTTGAGTCCACACTGCAACTCACCAATGATATCAAACCAAACCGGTGTTTCTGTCTGTTGAACGGAGACAACTCCCACACTCTCGGACACTTTAGCACTTTCTGCCACAGAGAAGTTATACCGAGGAGCACTGAAGCGCAGGGCCTGCAGCGAGGGCAATGGCTTCCTGATCCACTCGATATGCAGCCGTGCAGTCGACCACTTCTGAGGGCTTCCATTGTCTGTGGCTTTTATCTGCAGAGTATGAAGAATGAATAATGAACAACAGAAACTGAGAGGAGCGCAGTAGGTTGAAATTGCCTTCGGAAATGGAAAATAAAAAGGCCAGCGATAGAATTAAAGTGTTTGATACAAAATGTTCCCCTTAGTCCAAATGTGGTTGAACAGCCGAGACATTGGTCGGTTTTTGAAGTCAGGTGCTTTTGTTTCGCCCTGGTTTATCCAGTAAATGTAATTAGTAGCAATAATAGAACCTTATGATCACTATTATGCACATTCATCACACATTCGTGTTTTGTCTCAGGATACCAAAGACCTGAGGATTGTTTTTGTCATGCCTGGTCACACCACAGGACACCGCACACTGTGTGACCTGTGCAACATTGTTCTCTGTATTCAACCCAGTCACCAAGTGAAGCAGCAGGCATTCAGTGATACAGCGTGGAGTGTGTGCTCAAGAGTACCTCAGTGGTGCCGCTGGCAATCATGGGATTCAAACCAACAACTGTCCGATCACACGGCAATTTCCTAACCACCGGGCCTCCGGCTGCTCCAAGTGTGTAATGGTTCAGGTGTGCAGTTCACATGGATTGTGTCATAACCTTGTGTTATTTAGCCCCGTAGCTCCAGCGCACAACCAAAAAACATCCTAAACATCCTAAACATCTGATTTTATTTCACGTTAGGAACAAATTGTGCAAATTAGATTTGATGAAATATCACTTTACACAACATTAAGGAAACCGATGGCCATACGTACCATAAGGATGTCGTAGCCTCCCGCTGTAACCATCTTTCTGGAGGACACCATGGCGGTTTTGGCATCAATAACAAACTTGCCGTCTTCATTGCCCTCCAGGATGCTGTAGGTTAAATCTGCATTGGGCCCCTCGTCCCGGTCGTAGGCAAACACTCTGTAGATGGGGTCTCCGCGCTTGTTGCGGTCTCGCTCCGGCAAGCTGATGCGGTAGACCGTTTCAGGGAATTCAGGCTTGTTGTCATTTTCATCTTGAATGTGCACTATCACCCAGACAGTGGCCTGGCGGGAAACATCGCCGCTGTCTGCAACTGTTACCTGAACACACAAGAGTTTCACAAGAAAGTTACGCATCTCCATGTCATTACACCTTTGAGTCATTTCACCTTGAATTCACCTGGAAATTTTCTCACAGTATCTGTCTTTTTGATATAAAGGGAGAAAAGGAATGAAATGGATCAACAAGGTTGGAAGGAGCCAGTAGGTTCAACCATATTCCGAAAAGG
This sequence comes from Brachypetersius gabonensis, assembly GCA_037577145.1. Classification (NCBI taxonomy): domain Eukaryota; kingdom Metazoa; phylum Chordata; class Actinopteri; order Characiformes; family Alestidae; genus Brachypetersius; species Brachypetersius gabonensis. The sequence continues at coordinate 8,797,582 of JBBJLR010000037.1, forward strand.
CACTAATTGGATCGATTACCCCAACCTGCCATTCTGGGGGCCACAGTACCTGGAGCTGATCTGGAGCCTCAATCAGTTTCCCTGCTCTAACACATTTGATTCAACCTATTTAGTAAAAGACTTGATACAATTCTACATGTTGAATCTCATGCCTTAACGCCTAGAGCTCTATAACTGGCTAGACTATAGCGTTCCTGGATGATGTGTTAAAAGTAAAAAATTCATAGTTGCCTTTAAAAGGAGTGGGATTTCAAACAGAGTGCTTGAGGGTCTATTTAAAATGTCAGAAATCTCATCAAAACTCATGAGGGGTATAATGATTAGTTTATAGACTTATTAAATGATGGAAAACATAAAATACAGTACAGTTTGATAAAAAAGGAGTGAGAAACACTGATTTTAGTCATTAGATATTAGTCATTCCGTTTTATTTCATTTTGTTTGATTTTAAAGAAAAATATAAAATCCAGAAATTTAAAATCGAATCATGTATTTAAGGGCCAATATGATGACAAAGCAATCTTCATTGGTTTTCTATAATAAAAGAGTTTAAAATTGTAGTACATACACAGAGCTAATGTTTCTAAACTCATTTCTCAGTCGATATCCTCCATAACTGGAAACTGAGCAATACATTTTTGCGATGCGATATATATTGACATTGCTAAGTAGAGCTTTAAATTGTGGTTGGATGTGGCACACGTCCTGTGAGCATGAGGCTCATGCATTAGTGAGAAACAGAAGAGCAGCTGTTCCACAGCTGACTGACAACGTTGATGCAGACATGGTTAGATTGTCATGGCAGAGGTATTACAGTACAATGGCGGTGCAGAAAGACCTACTTACAAAGAAAATGCAAACAGGCTCACAAAACCACAGGCTCTGGGGTTGAAAAGGTGATCAGTCATCTTTCACCATGTTCTCCACAGGTGGGCAAGTGCATGTGCAGAGTAAACTCTCCACGAAATACAACCTCTGTATTTAACCCATTCACCAAGTGAAGCAGAGGGCGGCCAGGAACCAACGCCCGGGGAGCAGAGTGTGTGTGTGTGTGTGGGAACAGTGCGTGTTTGTGGGGAGCAGAGTGTGGGGCTGGTCCCTTGTTCAGGGTACCTCAGAGGTGCCTAGCGGTCTTGGGAATTGAACCTGCGACTTCCTGATCACAGGGCCACCAGAACAGCTTCAAAGCACTTTGGTATAGATTCTGCAAGCCAGGACCTGTGCCACATCCAACCACAATTTAAAGCTCTACTTAGAAATGTCAACATATATTCCAGTCATGGAGGATATAGACTGTGAAATGAGCTGTGCATTTAGAAACATTAGCTCTGTGAATGTACTACATCTTTAAACTCTTATTATATAAGAGAACAGTAGAGGACTGAATACTTGACGGTGAGTGGGTCTGGTGGCTCAGTTATTCTGTGCAGGTACTTTGCTGACATGGTTTGGAGTCTACTTGTCCCAATAAGAGTCACTGCAAATCAATTCCAAGTCATTCTGACTGAACACACTTTGAACGCTATGATTATACTTTTAATCATCGCATAATGAGGACAGAGCACGAGGGGTCACTGAATGATTTGATGAATATGTAGACGCACATGTTGTGACCACAGTCACCAGATCTCACCTAGTTTAACACTTTCAGGAAATTTTGGATGTGCTGGTGAATGCTCTCCGTCATCTAAACACTAACTGGAATATGCAGGAGGGCAGAATAGAGCTCCATCCCTCCAGTACTGTTCCAAAGGCTTGCAGAATCTATACCAAGGTGCTCTGAAGCTGTTCTGATGAATTATTTCTTACCCAACGCCGTACTAAGAGAGTTGTGCTTTCATCTACCGTTTGTACAGTAAACACCCACCCAGCCTGCAGTTAGGTTCCGCTCATTGACGATGAAGTTGTAAGGAGTGTTCTAGCCTGGACTGCTTTTTGAAAGACACAGTAATTACTGCTCTTTATCTTGAACTCTCTGTGATCTTTTTATTGTATGGTGACTACATAAAATATCAGCATGCAGTGGAAAAAACATTACGTGTCTCTACATTACGGATCACAGCAGGACATCTTTGTAAACATGTCTACTGTCTGCTTTCTAGGTCACTGGAGAGCATTTGCTAAACAAATAACTGGAAAAGTAAGAGTTGATGAAAAGATAGACAATCAATAGTTGAAAAAGTATAACTCTCTGTTTATCCAAGTCAATTAGGACTACATGCAACATGTCTGCATTCACACTTGAGCAACTTGCCCAAGTGTTCATCAGTCTCTGACCCGCATCCGGAAACTGCAGAAATCCTCTATGATGAAACACCATATAAGAGTTGACACAGCAAGATTTGAATTGGAGACTGTATAATGCTCATGATTTCATGCTGGAGGACTAAATAAGCATGAATAATTCTGCTTTAGCAGATCAATGCATACATTAAGTTATGGGATATAATAAATCACACTTGAGTGGAGATGCACAGTGTGTGAGGCATAAATAGGGGAGGAAATGGAAAGTAAATTTTTTCCCCACACAGGACGTGAATCTACACACTCCCACTGAGAATCGTGGCCTGTGATCGCACTTCTGCTGTCTTTGCAGATACATTAGGTGATTGCCAGGGAAAGGCCCGCAGGACACACTGATCAACATACTGGCACACAGAAGGCGGCCTTGATCTCAAAAACTGTTTCAGCTGGGAGTAGCAGCTCAGAAGCATCTCACATGATCTGCGGGACATGGAAATTGATGGCTCTCCTTTTAGCTCATGCACGTGGGGCCTGGATCACGGGGAATCACGCCAAGCCATCGACCCGCTCTGATGACCAACCCTGACCAAGCTGATCAATGTCAAAATCTGAACAATTCCACATGTGTTCCATGAGAGCCTCTGACACTCCGACTGGAGGTCTATTGCCTCGACGTTCTCATACGGAACTTCATTACAAAGTCATTACAGTGAATAGCAATGGCCCTTATTTTGCCCTGTATGCAATCTATCCTACTTTAAATAATCAATAGCATATAAGGTTCTCTCCTTCTTCTAATGCAAAGCACGACCCTAGTATAGCTTCAGCTCACAGATATGCACATGCAACAAATCAATGTTCAGATAATGTAAACACTGTATTTGATCGAATCGGTAAAACACCGGAAATATCTGATTGAGCATCATGTGGTCGTATCTACTGTAGTTTACTGTAGTGCATTAAACATTCAAGCTTTTATTTCAATCTCACCATGAATATGAAACTAAATTAAATTAAATAAAACTAAAAATATATACATAAAATGCTACATTAGTGCTATACACTGAGATCCTGAGTCTTTAGACTAAAGACTGAGAACCAAAGATCAACACCCCAGAGCCAATATCCAGTGTAGCAGATCTATTATTATTATTATTGTTATATCACAGCTTATAAAAGTTATTAGATTAATGGAAAACTGGAAAACTGTTCTGATCTGTCACAAACAAAAGCGATTAATTGAAGTATCCATCAGCTGTGTCTCTGGAGGTCGGTTTGGCAGCATCACTCACTTCCATATCTTGCAGGACGTTATTCATTATAGCTCCTTTCAACAGGACCGTTACCTGTTAGACACTCTGTTGTGCTTGTTTTGTTTGTTTAGGAGCGGGCTGTCATTGCCAGGTTACATTCCCCTAACTAACTGAGCTATAATAACCCAAGATTATTTCATAATTGCCTGATTGGAGCTATTTTAAATGACCACAATTGTTAATGCTGATTAAAATGATTCTCCTGCCTCCTCAGATTTCATTAATATATAATGCTTCATTAGAAGTGGAATGTTAATTTGAAGTGGTCCCCAGCTGGACTGAGGCAAATATAGAAAAAGAAAGCAATAAACATTTTTGAACAGAATCAGAGGGACGTGCCAAAAACGGTTAGCAAAGTAGCAAACGCTAACATACTCTCTGGAGAAACTTTGTTTAATTGTTCGTACAAGTATCTCCAATATGGACAAACATACTGGAACACACCTGATTTTTTAGGGTTTAAGGTGAGGCCCCTTACTTCCAGTGAAGGAGCATCTTAATGCTTCAACAGACCAAGACCTTCTGGACTTGTTTGTGGAAGACCCTTCTCTATTCCAGCAGGACTGTGTCCCAGAGCACAGAGCAGCTCCATAAAGACCTGCTGGAG
>JBBJLR010000037.1:8812266-8830303 GCA_037577145.1 Brachypetersius gabonensis
GGCTCGTCGCACGCTGCTAATGCTAACTGCTAGTGCTAACTGTTAATGCTAAGGTTTTTTAAGCAATAAAGTTTTCTAATACTGATTATTTATTTACCTTCACATTTTCTTTAAGGGTAATACATTAAACTGAGTTTAAAATTAAATTAAAGTGTTCTGAGGGCAGATTTAAGGTTTACACTTTTTCACTATACGTGGGTGCTCTTGGATTACTGTACCTGGATCAGCTAGATTTGATCAGGTGAGCTTCACAAATCCACACAAAGGCTGAAATCTGGAACTGAATCTTCATTCTTCTTACCAGCTCACAACACTTCACATTTTTTTACAAACAAAACCAATGTTGATATTATTTCATTCTTTCTCATTTGCTAGCGTTCGTTCTAGAGCATTACAGAGCATTTCTGAGGTCAGACACTGGTGTGGGACCAGGAGGCCTGGCTCGCAATCTCTGTCTCAGTTCATGCCAAAGGTGCTGGATGGGGTTGAGGTCAGGACTCTGTGTAGCCAGTGTAGTTCTTCCACACCAAACTTATATCTTTATGTCTTTATGGAGCTCACTTTGTGCTCTGGGACACAGTCCTGCTGGTATAGAAAATGTTCTTCCCCAAACTGGGTCCACAGAGTTGGAAGCATGGCGTTGTCCAAAATGTCTTGTTCTTCTGAAGCATTAAGATTTTCCTTCGCTGGAAGTAAGGGGCCTCGGCCAAACCCAGGAAAACAGGGGTGTCCCAATACTTTTGTCATATCGTGTATAAACCCATCTGCTTCAGGCTGTGTTTGTGGATTGACTGTGAGTATCGTTAGTTGTTGTGTCTTGCTTGTTAAGTGTTTTGTTCTGTGTGTATGTTTAAGAATCTCCTGGGACTTGCACCTACATCCAGCCTCCCAATCAATGATTACAGTATATGACCTATTACTAATAAAAGTGAGTTCTTTTTGCTTAAGAAGCACTGCAGATTAAAGCAACTTAACCTTTGCAATCATTATCCCAGATTTAAACAGACAGAGGAACTCATTTACATTGCAAAGAAGTATCTGTACAATAACTGGCTTTTAGAAGTAGGTGACTGAGAGATGGTTAAGGGATGATGAAGCAAAACCAGGCCAGCAAGACGGACACGTATAATTCAGACAGAACAAATCGGATTTAACACAGGGCATATTAACAGACTATTTGTCATCTTTGATCTTTGGTATCTCTGAAGTGAATAGCATGACATCAGCTGGGAACTCTCTAAACAGATCCTCTAATCTTGAATTAAATGGACCTGCTCTTCTGTAATGTCAGCTAGGGATGGAGACTAGTGGTGTTCCATTTAATTGCTGTGAAATCTTAATGAGTGCGATTGGGGTGAGGTGCTCAGCTGGGTCCTGCATACATAGCATAGGAAAATGACTGCAGTAACTCTTTGGCTTCTGTTTGCACAGCCAGGCTTATCTTGTATTTGGGGCAATCTTGGTAGTATCAGTTCAGCCTATGTTGGTTACCACAATCACAGCTAGTAAAAGCCACCATGTAACACCAACCTACCTTCTACCACCGAGCGCTCCCTCTCAACACATTGTTGGGATTTATTTTTTTTAAATGATGTTCTGTTCTAGACAAATCTCTAAAACCAAACATACTGATATCAAAGATAATTGCAAAATTTCAGCCCATTAATATTTCAAAGCAGTGTTTGGAGTAGACTACAACAGAGCAAGCAGCTGCCGCCCAGTGCTTGATTTCCCCTTATTAGTTATTTATTCTTTATTTCTTTATTTATTCATTCACATTTCTTCATTCTTCGGGTTGCCGGGGACCTAAAATCTTTCATGCTTCGACGGCTTTCCCCCAAGCAGAGCACGCTTCCACAGCAGAGGGATCCACAGCTTGAGACTAAAGTGTCAGGTTTTTCCTAAACCAACAAGATCTTTGACTTGATACACAAATTTGCCCCGGGGTGAACTAGAGGCAGAGCATGAAGAGGAAACCTGGGACATATAATACGGCGTGTTAGGATTCAGTGTGCTGCTTTGTTCAAACTCAGTTCAATTAAACACACGTTTGCACGTTTCAGCACAGTATTGCTTCATTTATCACACTAAAATGGTGTGGCAATTTTCAGCGTCCCAGTGAAAATACGCGATCTGACAGTGTGGCCAAGGGCTTTCGCTTACTGTTACACTTCCCCTCGCCTGCAGAGGTGAACCAGTGCTGAATTATTTCATTAAGCCACACACACTTACACACTGATCACCACTGACTCACAACATATGCAGCCAAGAGCAGGCGCCATCATGATACATTTCAGCTGCACGGAGGGACAGTAATACATTGAACTCCACGCAATAAAGTTGTGAGTGTATGCGTATGTGTGTTAAAGTGGCAGGTAATAGATGAAAAGACAACATCCTGATGCAGAAAGTGATTACTAGCCAAGGCACACAGAAACATGTGGATCAGTAGCTCTAGTAGCCAATAGCCTCATTCGAACTAAAGAATAGTCACGAGATCAAATATCGAATATTTTTGGAATCGAGTATTCTGTCGATTAATCAGACAGAATACTTAATCAGACAATTTTTAATTGATTAATCGATTAATCAGATAAATCATACTTTTGTGTTTTTAAACAACTATATCAGTAGTGGGTTATGCAACATGAAAGACCTTAAAATGAGCAGCAATTGGCTGTTAATCCTCACAAAAAAAGTTTTTTTTTATTAGATCAAAACTTAAAACCTTTGGCTTATTGGCTCCAGAACTAAGCCCTAATCATTCTTTCTGGGAAACATTTATGATGTACACTGTATCCTTATTAACAGTAAAGAAAACAAAAATTTTTGTATTTTGTCATTTTCTCTGTCTGTATGCACTTTAAGATTTGTTTGTAAAATATATAATTATATTTAAATATTTTATAATTATTATTATTATTATTATTATTATTATTATTATTATTATTATTATTGTGCTCCTGAGTTTAAATGTTGCTGATCAATTTGAATTAATTATTACAGCTTAGTTTAAATACGGATTAAAAATATATTTCTCGAGGTGCTTTTTGCGGCTCTCTTCGTTTTTCACAGCCAGTGTGTGCCACTAACCTACAATAACAGAACACTGATCGTTTTTAACTTTAAAAAAAAAAAATTCATATATGACCAAGAGAGCCGGGGTGGGGGTGGAGAGCAGGCGGGAATCGTCAGAAATTCTGCGGGAGCGGGATTAAAAAAATAGTCCCGCAGGGCTTTACTTCATATCTCCTGCTGTGAGCTTTGTGCTCTTCTTCGGTGCCAAAAAACGACTCCCTGCGGCAAAAATAGCATGTTCCCCGGGTCACGTGCGCCCCCTGCAGGTGGACTTTGGTGATATTTTTTGTAATCGAATCATTCGAGTTACTCGAATAATCGTTTCAGCCGTACTATAAACCATTACATTCGTTACCCAACATCAGATCTCCTTAAAAGGACATTTTATAGGAGCAGGGGACAAAACAGCCTTCATGTTAGAAAATAAGAGTTAAGTAAGATCTTTGGCTTGGAAGCACAGTTTGTGAAGAACCAATCACGTCTTGCGCTAAAACTGACGTAACATTTGAAAGGTTTAACTTCATTTGACAAACATTTTGAGTTCAAATTATTTATGCTTCTTAAGTTCAAAGAACTTAGGGTTTAACATTGCATCCGCTTTACAGTGTACTTTATGTACAGTATACGCAACTCAGTTACTTCACAATTTAAGTTTCTGTTATTGTTGTTGAGCACAAATGAAACTGTTTATGTACTTCCTGAGAAGCAATTCTTAAACTCTGGAACAAGGAGACAAAACTACATTGGAGTGAGGGTTGAGTTTTTCTATATTTTTCCTGTAAGGCTCTTTTGTCTTTTTAGGTTATATAGTACACCCGAAGAAGACAAAAAATACTCGTCTTGTATTTTGATTGGTTTCTGTACTGCCATGCTGACCTTTCCTGAAGAGGGAAAATATCTTGGTGGCTGTTGATGAATTCTATCCTGGTGGAAAGGTGTGAATTAGACCAAGCATGTCGACCTGTTTGGACCCGTGAGCGTTCACATTTAGCAGGAGGGACTGAGATAGTTAAGTGGGTCTCAGATCTTGGCAGCAGTGGCTTGCTGCTAAAATTTTAAAATGCTTTTTAAACAGACTGCATACATCTGCAGCGTTGATGAAAGTCCTAGTAATGTTCTGCTGAGGCTGACTGGATAGACTGTGGAGCAACAAATACAGCAAACTCAAATACGTACACTTGCACTCCTGTGTGGTGTTTCACAATGTAGGACTTCTCATTTAGCCAGAACCAAACATTTGCACTAAAAATAACTATATGGTACTTGGTTTTAGGGAACAATTCTAGGGAAAACTTTACAGAGCCTTTAAATGGTTGATTTTCCTCAAAATTTGAAAAAGTTTCTCCATATATCCACCTCTAATTTACAAACACAACTCCCAAAATAACTATCCACAAAAATGTTTATTCCATATTATTTTTGGTGCTGTTTTTGGGTTTATAATACCTTCCCTTCTTACTGGAGAGTCTTCGCTCTTGGCTGAAGTTCTCCAGTTTACTGAGAAACCCTGCTCCCTGCTGGTGTCCTGTGGTTTTGTCCTAATTAACGAGTTGCTTATTGAAATGTGACACAACTTCTCACCTGTTTTGGAGTTGATGGTGAAGAAGTTCTGTGGGTTTCCAGCCGTGATGCGGTAAGTGAGGCGATTGGCAAAGGAGGTAACGTCAGGGTCCTGTGCCTGGACACGGACCACAGAAACGTCTTTGGGTGAGTTCTCCATGATGTAGGGGTGATAGACCGGGGCAGAAGTCAGGGGGGCGTTATCATTGACATCCTGCACCTCGATAAACACTTCAATCGAGGAAGAGAGTGGCACCACCCCTCGGTCTGTGGCGTAGACAGTTAGCCAGTAGGAGTCCTGCACCTCACAGTCCAGAACACTGGTGGTGTAGATGACTCCTATCAGGGAAGAGCAGAGGAAGTTTTTGATTGCAAAAATCTTTAAACAGTTATGAAAGGGTTATATGTGACGTACAATGCATGATCCAGGACTATAACCATGACTGAAAGAAACCGCAAAAGATGAAAAATATTGATAATTTATAATTCAAGTTATAGGCCATATTATAAAGAATATTATGTTAAGTGGAAAAAGCCAGTAATAGCATAGATCTTATGAACTGCATGCAAAAAGGGCTGGATCTAACATTAGGTCCAGACTTGGATCAGCACCCTGGAGTCCTCTGTTTCAAAGAGTCTTTAGTATTTATGAGAAAAAAATCAGGAAAATGTGTTTTATCTTACTGACACACTTTTCGGCAACTTGCCAGACAAGCTCACCCAATCAAGAGTAAAAAGTATTAAACTGTTAATCTTTTGAGAATTAGATTCATAAGCTCAGACTTATTTGATTAGCTCTGTAATCACTGCTTAGCCTTCATTGCACTCCACATCCGTTATATACAGTAAAGTCCGATACACAATAAGGTTATATTCCCAGAGCACCTGCCTATAGTGATAAACTGTGAATATGTCATGTGGTAAAAAATGCAAAATCTGCTCCCAAAACACTTTATTTTCATTTTTAACTCAGTTTAATACATTACCCTTGAAATATAAAGGTAAACCCGTATCTGAACTGTACAGTTTACACTGAACTCCTGCAGTGCTAAATACCGATGTCACAAAAGAAAAAAAAATGCGGAGGATATCTGCGTTTTCCGTGAATGTGCGTGCGTTTATTATTCATTTGGTTCTCCGCAAAAAATCAGAGAGAGTCTAAAGCCGCAACTGCTGAACTGCGTATAAGCGGGGGGGTCATTGTATATTAGAGGTGTAACGGTACACAGATGTCACGGTTCGGTTCGTACCTCGGTTTTGGGGTCACGGTTCGGTACTGTTCAGCAAAGTTAAGCCACAAAAAGTTCTAAAGAGTGAGGAGTGGTTTGTTTTCGTTTATTTTAAATAAACAGCAGTGTATTAACCAGTAAACACACACTCGCTTATATTTTCATATATGTGTAAGGCAGCAGAAGTGTTACGCCAGTAGGTGGCACTATTGCACCACACTACGACCCAGGTTTATGATTTACTTGTGCTTTTTGGTCCCTCTGTGATTCCGTATTACTTCAGTCACGTCTTCTCCGTCGTACACGTGTATTCTCCGACAGACATCATGTACCGAGCTGAGACCCGTGTACCGTTACAGCACTACTGCATATACATACCGGTGAGCTACAACATTAAAACCACTGATGAAATTAATAATACTGATGATCTAGAGCACCTTCAGTGGCCATGTAAGCATCAGAGCTGGACCATAAGAAGCTGGCCTAGTCTGATTCATGTTTTCTTCTACATCATGTGTATCATGTTGACAGCCAAGTGCATGTGCCTCACTGACTTTGGGAAGAGATGAGAAGATGGAACCCAGTACAGTGTGATGCTCTGAGCAAACCTTACTTTGACATGTACCACCTATGCAAACATTTTTTTAGCCTGTGGAGAACATGCTTTGAGTGGTCAAACCATATATTTGTGCTTGACCTACACTGCAATCAGACTTTTTTGTGGCAATAAATATATTTAATTCTGGATGTTTTTTTTTACAAGGGACCTCAGGGCAGGCTGTAGTCGACCTGGAAGCACTTTTTTCGAAGCGCGATTTCTCCGCTGTACAAGCACTCAGACACTTCAAACAGTTCCACAGCTCGGTAGATCTCCAGGAGACCTTTCCAATGAGCCCTCATTTGTATTTTTAGCCTGAGTACATCAGGGGGTTATTCCTCAAAAACCGCTCACCTTGCTGCCGTGTCCCAATACTTTTGTCCAGTGACCTTAAGAGGAATTTAATTTAACGTGATTTTGTGCCAGGTCCGTTAATGGGGTTGGAGGGTCTAGCAATGATTCTAAACGAGAACTCTGACCGTTAAAGTCGTTAGAGTAGATACATCACTGAGTGTGAGGCCGGATTCTCTTTCGTTACCGCCAGCTGTGCTCTGCATTAGGTAACACACCCATTTTCTGACAAATCCTGCCTCTTTCGGCTGCGATTGGCTAATAATTTGGCAACTTCTGTGCTCTGATTGGCCAATCTTGGTGAAAGTAGCAGGGGACTACCAGCCAATCATCATCCAGATCCTATTGATTTATTATATCACAGGAATCACTCACTGATTTCCTGACTGTCTTGTGGGCCATAAAAAAATGAAAAAGGGCCGGATCTGGCCCACGGGCCGCTAGTTGAATAGGCCTGTTTTAGACCAATCAAAAGGAACCAAACACCATCTAAATGGCAGTCTGGTACAATCCTTCAGCATTTAAGCCTCAAGCCAGAAAATATTAGTATTCTGGTCTTTTGGGCCCAAATAACAGGACCTTATCTTTTGAAAATAATCACACAAACTGCCACCAATTAGCATTACAGAAATTACCATTTTTAGCCACTGCAGTATGTCGTGACGTTCCTTTAATCCAAATTGCACAAATTCCCATCAAAAGTCCCCCACTCGACTTTCAGAGCTCTGCCATAGTCTCTCATAGTTTTACTAACTAAAGGTAAACACAGTTAGAAACTACTCTTCATCACAAGATGACAGGGGATGTTCTTCATAAAAATGGTGTCAAAATGAAAAATATTCCATTCCGAGTGCTGTCACTGGGTTGATACAGATTTGCAGGGAATGTCATTTGTTATAGTTTTAGCAGTTGATATATAGGGAGTTCTAAATTGAGCTTTAGCATTGCATTTCTGTCAGTCTATAATCAACTGGGAGCAACAACAAAGAGCTGTGCATTCAAGTCTTATAAGTCTCATAATTCATAAGCTTTCAGTTACCAGTTCACAATCTGTTAGCATGCCAAAAGAATACACTTCCATAATAAATCACACTTGGCGACACTCGAATGTGCTTTAGATCTTGGGGATAGCAGTGTGTACGTTGTCTGAAACGCACTCTTAATAACAATCGTCACGGAAGCCTTGTGTTTCATTACCAGTGCAGTGCAGGCCTCTCTAAAAAGTGAAATTTCTCCAAGCACTTTCTCTGGGGAAATTTACCCAACTGCTCAGGCTACTGAAAGCAACCTCCAGCAACGGGAAGAAAATTGCTCACTTTGCAGCTCTTAACATCAGAACAGTGCTTCCTGCAAAGTATTACAGCTGTGAATAAAAGTTAATTAATACATAAATAAATAAATAAATAAGATTAAATAATGATTGAATTTAGGATATTGGGCCACACACACACAGAAACGTGTGCATAATTAATGAGTTTTATTCGTGAAGGCCTTCTGCTCCTGCACGTGCTGAAGGGTGATACTGTGTTGGGGACATGCCTGCTGCTGAATGGGCAGATTTTTGAATGTGCGGTGTCGAATGCAGTTTGACGTACTGGATGCAGCACAGCCTGTTACACTGCTAAGTTTGGAGTAGATCAGCTGGACTGGAGAGCATCTCGCCGCAGGGCTCAAGCACCACGGCGCTACTCTCAGGGACCAGACGACCTTCAGGTCTTCAGTGTAGAACATCTAATCGTTCTTGACCAAAGTGCTGCCTCTGCCGTTCTGTGATTAGGGCCTTTAGAAGCTGCGGCACTTTACCACGAGTAAATATGAGCACTGCTGGGGCGTTGGGCTGCTGACAGAGTGACCCAGTTCAGGGCGGCGTTGCACTGTGATGCGCTGTGCGGTCGATTAGACATCCGCCCCCCAACCCCCCTCCCCCCACTGCCAGGGCTCATACTGACGGGGAGGTGAGGGCCTGCTGTCTCCTGCTCATACAAAAAGGACAAAATCCGCATGTCACCTCCGTCCCTCTGCTTTTTATCAGTGCGATGTACTGTAATGTTCCCTGATACTGTAATGTAAGTTTTATGTGATACTTACGGGGGGGGGGGGGGCTTCTATATATCAGCACTTTTTTCATGTCTTTCATGTCGAAAGTGTGTGTGTTCTTTCATCCTCCACATCTTTTACTGGAAGAAAAACTGCAATGACTCCTCGATAAAAATGGTATTTTAAACGTCAAACCATTCACTCCCCACTTTATACAGTTCTTCATACATAATGAAATGCTGCAGAAACACCCTGTTTTGAATTCATTTGCGATGTCACAAAAACATATTTACATATTTGTCTAATCTGACTACTGTAGTTATAAAGTACAATAAAATAAACTCCCATATAAACAAGAGTCTCAAAAAGTAATTACAGCTAGTTTTTAATTTCACCCCCCCCCCCCCCAACACACACACACGCGCACACAAACACCTTGAACATTTTTTACAGTTTGACTCTGATAGCACTCAGCCAGTCAAGCACTGCCTCAGGGAGCGACTACACACAGCCACCAGAGCAACAAAAACAGACCACTCAGACACACAGGTCACACAGCAGCACCACACTGGAAAACTAAAGCCGAAAAAGCTTCTGCAGAAGTTATGAAGGCACGCCAGAGGACATGCCCAGACCACGTGCACACCAATGTCCACCAAGAAATCAAACACAACACAAAGGGCAAACATTTCAACGACATTTGAGGCTGACAGGAGAATTTCCTGGAGACATAACAAAGAGTGACAGGTGACGGGTCAGCTCACACCAGGGAAAAGCACCCATCCACACCACACCTTCCTTTCACACCAGCCTCTTTAAGCTCTCAGCCCACGGAATATGGAGATGAGAAAGGTCATCATCAGAAGAGAGGACTAACAGTAATCATTAGGACATGCTGCTCGTTAGAGCATCCCTTACTCTGTGGGCTGGCGGCAGTTTAATGCTTCTGCAATGTTTGATCTTCCCATAATAATGCCATTAATGCAGTTAATTCTGCATCACTTTAATAGAAATCTATTGCTTGTTCATTTGTCGCATTCCTGTAAATGCACAGCGCCGGTTATAAATTCAGGACTGAAGTTCTTTCTACCTTCGGCCATGAGACCGTTCTGCAGGAGAACTTTATTCTGTTCTGAGTCGGATTTGAGCGAAATAAAACTGTTTACTCTGTGAAATGATTGAATTACTGAATGTTACCATTACCATATCATTACCATATCATTACCATATCATCTGCTGCTTTTTTAAATTTTTTGCACTACTGATCTGCTGGTACAGTCCTGTACATCTCTACAGCAGTGTCAGTGTTACCCTGTTACTTATTACACTAACGTTCTGCAATCAGGTTGCACTATTGTTTACTAACATTTTATTTTTGGTCATATTTCTTTTTATTCTTTATTGTTGTACTGAGCATGTTCATGACAAAAATTTCCTTTGAAATAAACAAAGTTCTTTCTTAACTTGTCTTGTCTTGTAACTATACACTGAGTTGCCTGCAGGTGTTTGATCTGCACTCTGGGTGTGACCTGATCTGCAGTAATGAGTCGGAAGTCGGCGTTTGATTTATTGAGATACGGCCGATCAAGTTGAAAAACATCAAAAATACAGATTTTTCTTATTTGGTCTTATATGAAAGGAAAGGTCTTCAAAATGAATCTCCCAAAGTTTCATCATAGAAATAAATGTGGAAATGTACTCGAATGGCTATTTAATTTTCAATGGTACCAAAACTTAAACAGATATAGGCACAGTCACATCATACATGTGACATTAGCTCTGGAAAAATATTCATTTACAGATGAAAGAAAAATAAATATTCTTTACTTTTAATGTAAGGTTAATATTGGCACACTTATGAAATTCTGACAAAATGTGAAAGGCAGCTGGGATTTTCAAGCTATATAAAAAAGGGGGAACATGGAAGTACAAGGTATTCTGACAAACGTAAATTGCAGTTTTGTCCATTGAGGCATTGACTAAGTGTTTTTGTAAATTAGGAAATGTATTAGTTTGCATGTCAAGGCTAGTGTTTTCTCTGCTTTAGCCCTGTGACTTTTTTCTTTCTGTTGTTAATGTCAATAATCACTATTACGTTAAACATACATTTACTTACGTCAGGAATGAAGGTGATGTATCTGAGTTACAACTAAATGTTTAAGAAATGTAACTTAAAACATTTACTCAGTGACATTGTAGCATTGCAGTCACACAGATCATAAAACTGTCCACTTCTTCCTGCTGGCAGGTATCTGAACTCCTAAACTTTCCTTAAGCAGTCTAGCAGATACCTTACGCAGTACGTTCTCTGTTTAACTTGTTGCCTTTTAGCTGAAATCTATTAAACTTGATCTGGATTTGCAAACAGAGAGTACCACATCAAACCATGCACAGTATTTTTTAACTGCAGTTCATAACTTGGGTTGTAAAAAAACACAGAAAACACAAAGCAATTATCTGATTTTGTCACTTCGTTCCCTGCAGTTTGTTTCCAGCCTTTAATTAGCATGTTTCATAAAATCATGTTTAATTCATTTCCTGAGAAATGCAACATCAAGAATTCATGATTTTTCCTGATTTTGGAAGTCAGACTGAAAGAATCTTACTCATCCTTCACTTCAACACATCCCAGCAAGGGCACTTTAATCACTTCGTCCCAATTGGCTTCCCCACTTGCAAGGAACACTCCTCACAACAGCCATGCCCTGTGAATCCCTAAGAACGCTGCAGTTTTAACACAAATCCGATGGCCTTTGAGGGTTCAAAACCACGTCCGCACCTTTGTTGGGATGTCGTTTTTCCTCCCATTTCACACACACACACACCGGCAGAGGACCTCCAGCTATCCTCCTGGAATTATAATTAAAGTTCAATCGTCCAGAAGGAGATTGGAGCTTGTGGTAACGATTCTCTGCTCCCATCGCTTCAAACAAACACCTCTCAAGAAAAAAGGAAAGGGCAGAAGAGATGAGATTATTCCATTTGTGAGGACGTGCTGTGCTTATGGGCTTTTCATATAAAAGATTTTGATATAGAGGACTTAACCTGTCTTGGGAGGAGAAAGGGCCTACACTCGGAGGCGAATTAGAGCTCAACCTGTTTCTTGACAGCAATCTGAGTGAGAACGCACTTTGATTTATTTCTCAAAGTCTTGGTGAGAATACCAATGGCCGCTCAAAGCAGGGAAGCAGAGCGCAGATAAGCCCTTTATAAATCCCATCCATCTTTTTAGTTCATTGTGGCACTCCAATGGAGGGAGTTCCTATTACTAAATCGCTTTAACATGTACAGCGCTACTATCAAACCCATCTCAGACGGGAGTTCGAAAAAAAGAAGGAGGCAGAGTGCCTTTGATTCCACATCTATTGCGCGAACAAAGTGCAAGTTTCACTCTATCAAACGGCTTCTAAATTCCGCCAGAGTGACAGGAAGTCACAACATGCCACTCAGTGTGGCAGCCAGATGGATGCTGGTGGGTAGATTGGTAGTGGGCTACCAAAACCAAAGCCACTGTCCTCTGACAGGGATCGTTGACTTTGAAGATGAAAGAAAGCTCCAGCTCCGGAGACTCGCTCAGCCCTTACAGTCTCGCCCGTGGCTGCAGATGGGGCATTTTGATTCTCCGTGGAAAATCCATCCTCATCTGCAGCTCTGACATGACCAGCCGCGCTCATTACAGCTTAAACCACCGCATGATTAACACACTCAACCTAATTAGTTGACATGTGAATGCAGGGCCACAGTCATGTCCCACTGCAGCTCCCCAGTCACCTGATCAATAGTAATTAGCTGTAATTAATGGTCAGAGTGGCGCTCGACAACATGTCATGTCAGTAATTGGGGATCGTTTCTTGCTGTTGTTGTTTTGAGCTATTCTTTCCCCCCTTGCACACTGTGTTCTGCTGAACCTGCATTCTACAGCCAAGATAAGACCCCACACACAACAACTACAAGCACAAGCTCCACAAAAACCCACAAAGTGATTTTTAAGAACATTGTTTCGAAGGCCACCAAGGACAAATCCTGCTTTCTAGGTCATTGTGTTCCCTCGGTGAACAAATTTCATTCAAGCTGAAATTCACTGGCAAGACAAGCAATACAAGAGCAATCTTGTAAAATTACTATGCTACTTTTTTGTAGTTTTTGTTTGACTGAGTGAACATATGCACAAAAGTTTGAACAACACAAGGCCATTCCTCAGTTTGTTGATTTTCTCTGTAGGGAATCCATTTAAATATGCTACCCTCTCCTTTTTCTATACTTATTTGCTTATATTCACATGCAACATTGTTATTATATTTATCTATTATTATTATTTATCTATTAACTTATTATTATATTTATCTAACAAATGTTTTTTTTCCAATAAAATGTGTTTTCTTTGAAGAATGAAATAATTTAATTAGTAGTTTAATCAGAGGGCGCCCATCGTTTTACATACATCTGTAGCTCCAGACAGGACCTCTGATTAATACACTTAGCGTTGATTCACTAGTGGGGGTTTTCTTTCTTGGGACTGTTATGAGGGAAATATATAACCAAAAACTAAACCACCATATAGTAAAAGCATTAGCACTAATCGATCATATTAATAACTAATGTCTTGCTTAGTGTAAATGATGTATGAGCTGCAGATTTGAACATGTTCACCAGAAGAGCTACAAAAAGATATCAGAATGATTAAAGACGTACCAGTCTCTTCATCAACGGAGAACTTGCTAAGACCACTTCCCGCCTTGATAGAGTATTTTATTACACCATCCCTGCCCTTGTCCTCATCCTTGGCAGTGACTTGAACAACACTTGTTCCAAGGCGGGAGTTCTCCTTAACGGTGACTCTCACTGCGAATTCAGAGAAGTAGGGCTCGTTAAGGTTCTCATTAACATCAACTACCTCCACCTCAACGTAGGAAGAGGCGCGAATCCGAAAGGGCTGACCGCAATCTTCTGCAATGACAGAGAGATTGTAGAACTGCTGCTTCTCAAAGTCTAGTTCCTTGGCCAACTTAACTGCTCCACTCTCCACATTAACCACAAATGTCCCATTGAAATCATTGACCAGAGAGAATTTCACTGTCCCCCCAGCACCAAAGTCAGGGTCCTGTGTTTGCAGCCAGGTTATCATTGTACCTATAGGAAGATCCTCCAAAACTCGGCAGGTGTAACTCTTGGGAATAAACACCGGAGCACAGTCATTCACGTCCCCCAGATAGACCTTCAGAGTCGTCACTGAGAACTTCTGATTCCCTCTTTCAGCTTTGTCTCTGGCTTCGATTTTCAGAGCAATATCTGGCATCGACTCTCTGTCCAGCTGGCCAGAGACATAGACCCAACCTGTGTCACTGTTAATTGTAAAAAGAGAAGTGGCGGTTATTAAAGTGTATGAAATTTCGCCATTCTGTCCCAGGTCAAGATCAGAGGCTGTGATCTGAATCACTTCAGTACCAATGGCTGTGTCCTCTTGCACCACTGCAGTGTAGCTCTCCAGGGAGAACTGCGGACTATTATCATTCACATCTTCAACATTCACAGTTAGCAGCCTCCAGTTGGACTTCTGAGGTAAACCCATGTCATATATGGTTACATTGAGAAGGTACCGGTCTGAACTCTCACGATCCAGAGGCTGATAGATATATATCAGACCACTTTCCATGTCAATATTGAAACAGCTGTCAGTATTTCCATCTGAAATCACGTGGAGAATGCGACCGTTAAAGCCAGTGTCCCCATCATTGGTGTTGACATTAATGACGGTCGACCCAACTGGCGAATCCTCACGGACTACTATATCAGAGGGAAATGCTTCAAACTGTGGAGTCTGCCGGTTGATGGAATATAGGTCGCTGTACACTTGTTCAACCTTCGATTTGCCAATAGCACTAGCTTTTTTGAGAAGTGTTTCAGCCAATTTTTGTGCAACTTTTGTGTCTTTACAGTTGAAACTGTTCGACGACATTCTCCCTCTCACAACTGAGACGTTGACAAAGGTGGGCTCAGAGAAAATCTCCCCATCTGTCGCTGCTATCTTCAAGCTGAACACTCCATTTTTAATATTAGCTCCAACAAGGGACCTCCTGAGTGACAGGATCCCGGAGTCCATGTTAATACTGAAGAGGTCTTGTTCATTTCCAGACAATATCTTATACTGCACCAAGCCAAGCTCATCTATGTCGACGGCAGACATAGTAATGATTGCCTGTCCAACAGGGAAGTCACGAGCAATCGTTCCTTTACATGATATGCGCTCAAAAAGAGGTGGGTTGTCATTAACATTAAGAATCTGCACTGTGACATTCACTTCATTTTCCCGTCTATAAGGTAAGCCCCAGTCAGAGGCCCGGACAGCGAAAACGTATGTCTCCAAAGACGACTCGAAATCCAGTTCTTTAGCGGTCCTCAATTCTCCTGTATTCTGGTCAATTGCAAATGGCAGAGCCTGAAGACTAGCTATACTGTACGTTATGCATCCATTTTCCCCTTTGTCATCATCCACGGCTGATATGACAAGAACAACAGAACCAACTGGAGTGCTCTCATTGACAAACCCTTCATAGGAGCCTTGGGTAAAGGTTGGGATATTGTCATTAGCATCCTCCACTTTGATCAGCACCCTGGCTCTCAGACCACTCAGAGCCTCTGTCACCTCAAGATCAAAAAGTTGCTGACCCAGCAGAGTGAACCGTCTTGCTGTTGAGATGGTACCAGTAAAAGTGTTAATGTTAAAGTAAATGGAATCTGAGGTGAGGCTTAAGCTGTAGCTGACAGACCGTGGCTTGGGAGCGATTCCAACAGTGTCTATGATGGTCCCAGGAGGAGCAATCTCATTAATTGTAGCTCTGTAGATGTCTTTCTCAAATTTTGCCAGCACAGATGGTGGCTTTTTAACCAAGAGTTGGAGTACCTGAGTATTGGAGAATTTAGGAGGTGTACCTCTATCTTTAGCCTGGAAGGTGAGATTGCAGCCGTATGGAAATGTATTCCAGTCCACAGGCTCAGCCATTTTTAATCGGTACGCATTGCCAAGTGGTGCTCTGTCAAGAACAAACTGTTCCAGTGGGTCACCAGCAATGATTGCAACCCATTCGATTTCCCCATTCAACCCTTCATCCAGATCCTCCACCGTCACCACGGCATACACCAGCTCTTTGTCTGATGAAGATGGGACGAGCGCTAGAGCGTTCAGTGTGGGTGCGTATTCATTAACACGTATGATGCTGATCACTAGTTTTGCTGTGCTGCTCACGCCATTGTTACTGTAAACTTTCATTCCACGATCAACTGCCAGCACCTCAAGGTCAAATCTATGAATCTCATCTGCGTTTGCTTTGGCTGTGAGAGAAACGACCCCACTGGTTGGATGGACAGCAAAGTGCTCCACGACGCTCCTGAAAAAATAATAGAATTCACCATTGGAGCCAATATCAGCATCGGTGGCGGTGACCTGGGCCACACTGGCTCCCAGTGGGGTGCTCTCAGGTAGAGTGATGGTGTAGGTGGTGGGTGAGAATAATGGTCGAAGGTCATTCATGTCCAAGATTTGCACGTTGATTCTGGAAGATGCCTCCACACCGTCTTTGTCCAAAGCTCTTACGCTTAATGTATAATTGTCCTGCACTTCACGATTCAAAATGGCAGAGCTTCCACCATTAGTCCGTACGCGTAAAAAGCAGAAGTCCCCCAGAACGTACTCCTCTGCCTGGAACAGCCCCTCATCATCCCCCGATTCAATGAAGTATTTGATGTCCCATGAATCGGAGCGAGGCAGAACAATGCCCATTTTGACCGTGCTCCTGATGTAGGACCGCGCTGCTGAGTTCTCAAAAATGGTGGCATTGTAGACCGAGCTTGTAAAGCAAAAGTCTAAGGATGCAGGCACCTGAAGCTGCCCCCGGCAAGAAAGCATGAGAAAAAGGATAAGGGCGAAGGCGGGATGGGTCCCCATGCTGCCCCTGGGAAACTTGTTCATATCTATGCCATTATCCAACAGTTCTGCAACATAAAAGAGCATTCGATATAAAATATGGAAATGTAAAATATTAAAACATCATTTTAAACAGATTTCTCTTCCTTTATAATGAACTTGGTGGCTACACACTCAGACATCCTGCAAAGGTCAAAAAAGTAACTTTGATCCTAAGTGTCAGGTGAAACAAAGTGTGAATTTGCAAATGGTCTCACCTTGAAAAGGGTGTTCAGCACATAAAACAATCAAAATGTTTAAATACTTCAGAAAAGAAACAATAATTGTAATATTTGTTGGTTGCACAGCAGAGAAACTTCATATTAGTAATATCTGTTGACCTTAATCTTATTTTAAAAGCTGAGTGCAGTGATGGTGCCTCAGGTAAGGAAGGGTTCATTAAAAAGGGTGAATCTGTTAGAGTATCCTGAATTCCCTTTATGATAATATTAAAAAGCCACCATCAGCATTTTCCAGGCTGGCGTTCGTGCGTCGAATCGCCAGAAACTTTCATCTCTGGAGCTCACAATTAAACAGAGAGCTGTTAAACTTGAGCCCTCAATGATAAACACTCGGACTAAAAACCGACAATGCGAGAGATCTTACCTGCAGGTGTGTGTGAGAGAAAACACACACGTCTGGCCGAAAAGCAAAGGAATTAAAGCGCTTTGCGAAACTACATCCTCCTCTCAGTGCGGATGGGTTCACACTGACTGCGCTGCTGCTGATCTCAGTTCAGTCAGCTCGGGGGCGCGCACGACCACCCGGGACGCGCGTTCCCGAGGCACCACGAGCTCTGCATGCTCAAAACGAGACGTGGTTTTACGTTTTTACTTTAATTTGTTTAATTATTTTTATTAAAACGTGATCTCACACTGTGGTAATAGCAGCAGACGTCACGTTTTGATAAAAAGGATTAATGAAGTGATTCATTACAACCAAAATTAAAAGCGTGAAATCACCCGAGACAAGGCACAGAAGTAACATAACATGCCTCTCACGACGATATACATCATTAACATACACGACATGGACAAAAGTATTAGGACCCATCTGTTTTGGGACATAGTTTTGCTTCCAAACAGGGGCGTCACCTGTCTCACATTCAGCTTTCAACTACAAAACTATACTGAACTATAATTCAGTTCAGCAGGTGAACTATAGTCAGTGTTCAGTACAGCAGGTGAACTATAGTCAGTGTTCAGTACAGCAGGTGAACTATAG
>JBBJLR010000037.1:8831514-8849744 GCA_037577145.1 Brachypetersius gabonensis
CAGTACAGTAGGTGAACTATAGTCAGTGTTCAGTACAGTAGGTGAACTATAGTCAGTGTTCAGTACAGTAGGTGAACAATAACACACCCACAGGACGAGGGAGGCAGTGTCTGGCTGTAGCGGGTGAAAAACACAACAGCTAGCTTCTGTAGCAGTACCTGCAATTCTATTAAATTTAAGGCCTGAATTATATACATTTATGGAAGGTGTAGTTGATCAGATTGTGTCTGTCTGTCTGCTGCTGCTGCAGAGAATGAGGAGGAGGATAGACTGCTGGCAAATACTTTTTAGATTATATACAGAATACCTTATTTAACATGGCTGAAATCACTGTTGCTCTGAATCTTTAATTATAGCTATTTATTATTTCATTATTAAAATGACTTGAGTACATTTTTGTCATTATTTGCATATACATTTGTGTTAAGAATGTTCATACATGTTCATACATTAATTAATAAACCTGTGCATTTTTACCTTTAGCTATAGTTGCTTCAGTAGGAGTATGGCAGTGGCAATAATAATGAGCTAAGTACAGTTAGCTGGTATAGCACATGCTGCAGCTCAGTTCATATGCAGCAGGCTTTCAAAAAATATGATATGGGTAATGGAGGGCTGTGCCACAGCAGAACTTCATGTCTAGCAACACCCCTGCTTCCAGTGAAGGGCAGTCTTAATGTGACAATGCCATGCTTCCAACTTCATGGACACAGTTTGGATAACCTTTTCTGTTCTAACTGTGCCCCAGTCATCCCTTTGGAATCAACTGGAACTGGAGTGTCAGCCCTTCTTGTCCAACATCAGTGCCTGACCTTATACATTTTTTACAGAATGAATGAGCATAAATTCCAGAAACACTCCAAAAAAAAGTAGAAGCTGGAACGTTACAATCCCTTTAGGTGTAACGTTCATGCATGTGGTACAGGTTGCTCTCGCTACTTTAGAATATGAGTGTAAGTGAAAAATAAACGTATCATCATGAGCAATGTGCTCTTTGTGGAAGCATCTCAAAATAATTTCAGTGATGTGACGGACGAGCCGGAACGAATGTGTCCGACTATTGACGGAGTTTGCCGAGTGCATCCCAAACGACGGAAAACTCGCCCCAGTGCTGCGACGGACGAGCCGGCCCGAGTGAATCCGAGTACTGACGGAGTTTGCCGAAACGCTCCGAAGTAAGAAGCAGGTCTGGACTGTGATGGCTGGAGTGTGGAGCAGCGGGTAGTTTTTCTAGAAAAATCAGTAGACTTTCAACTGTGGAACAAGCTTGTGGCTGGTTTCTGTAACAATTTACAACAGGTTAAGCCCCATAATGTCAGTCCTTTGTTACAATAAGGGATGTGGACAACGTTTTGACCCTGAAAACAATCCTGACGGTGAGTTAGAGCTAACACGTTCAGACTAGCTGTGTAAGCTAAGCTAACGGGTCGTTTCCTGACCTGAGCGTATCACAAAGTTACAGTTATAAAAACATAACTTTTGATTAAAAAAAATACACACAGCGCTAAATATTTAGCTAAATGGTGTTTTGGCTACTGTTTAATGCTTAAAAACGAACGGTTAGCTTAGCAGCCAGCTAGCCTAAGTAGCAAGGCAGGTTATGGACTGACTTTTTTTAAAGTTATTAGCATGTATTTATCTCTTCGTGAGAATTCTTTATGTAACCCTCTACCCACAGACGCTTGTACTTTTCACCCTGGAGTGCCAGTTTTCCATGATGCTCTGAAGGTAACTAAGTGAAAAGGAGGCATTATATTGTAGACTCTTTTTTCGTTGGAGGTTTATTTTCACACGTGCAGCTCTTGTTTTTCTCTAGGGTTGGTCCTGCTGTAAGAGACGAACCACGGACTTTTCAGACTTCCTTAGTATTGCTGTGAGTGTCAGTTCTGATACAGAGTCAGCCTGTTTCGGGCTTGAGCACAAAAGTAATTAGCTCAAAAAGTTAATGATGAAATAGTTCTGACTGTTCCTCAATTTCTCTCAGGGTTGCACAAACGGACCTCATAACAAGGAGAAGCCCCCTGAACCTGTCAAACCTGAGGTCAAGACATCTGGAGAGAAAACAGATGTGGATGACTTTAAGCCAAAGTTTAATGAGTCAATCATCCAGGCACCTAAACCAGCTGAATCTATCCGCCGGCCAAGGTGAAAGAGTTTTCTCAGCACTACAGTTACGTACCATAATAATGCTGTCACAAAACTGGTTCTCAATACTGAGGCATGTTCATGATGACACCGTAAAGTAATTATTCTTAACAGCCATACATTTTTGCTTTTCTTACAAATAGTCCAGATAAGAAGCAACACAGATTGGTTGCTGAGTAGGAGCTGATTTGTATATAATTCACCCACATAGTAATCAGATTTTAGCCTGGCTGAGTGGACATGAACTTGATTATTTAAAAATAAAAACAATTGTAAATCCCAAACTGTACATGCCCCAGAGCAGGTTATGTGTACATCGTAAGGTGCATTGGCTGCATATCTTAGCAAAAATTGATCCAGTTGATGGTGGGATAATGTTAGTTGGTCAAGCAAGTATTTCTGCTGTCTGAGACAGAACCCCGGTCCTGGCACACTTATGGTTTTGGTTGGTATATATGGTTATATACCATATAATATATGGTTCTACATGGTATGGTACAGGGTTATTTGACTGATTTTAGTAGTACAGTAAACCACCGCTTTTCGTAGGGGTCGCGTTCCAAGAACTCCTGTGTATAGTAAAAACCGCATTATTGTGTTATGAAAAAAAAAAACGCCTAAAAATGTATTTTTATAGTGTAAACCCTAAATATGCCCCCAAATGTACTCCCAGAACACTTTAATTTCATTTTAATCTCAGTTTAATGCTTTACCCTTAAAGAAAATGGAAAGGTAAACTCGTATTCGTCTCTTTTACTTTAAATTCGCCGCCAAGACAAAAGCATTGGGACACCGCGGTGGGGTGACCGGTTTTCGGATAATAACCCCTTATCTACTCGGGCTAAAAATATAAATATGAGCTCGTTGTAAAGGTCTCCTGGAGATCCATGGAACTGTGGAGTGTCTGAGTGCTTGCACCACGGAGAAATCGCACTTGGAATGCGAAAAAAGTGCTTCCAGGTTGGCTACAGCCTGCCCTGAGGTCCCTTGTGTGAAAATATCCAGGAAAAATCTATTTATAGCCACAAAAAAAAGTGGAGGATGTGTTTTATTGTGCAGTTTGGTTCTCAAAAAAAAAAAGCGTGTGACTGAATCCACGCTTCTGATCCGCGTAAAACGGAATTACTGTATATAGATCAGATTTTAAGAAGTTCATTAAAGACACTTGTACAAAAGGTTACCCATTCACAGGAAACAACCATTTAAGCAGTCAGATGGTTTTTGGAGTTGTCATAGCCATCGTCTTTACTAAAGTGGAGTACCCCTGTCCTGTGCCTTGAATGTTTTTCTCTCTGAGCTCATTAAGGGCTTTAACAGGCTTAATATTTAAATCAAAGTGTTTTTTGTTAATTGAACTTTCATTGTGGTTGATCCAGCCCAGATGAACCCATCTCTAGACTGCAGCAGAAGGTCTCTGCTTCGCTCAAACAGGCTTTAGAAAAACTCAAGTTGTCTGAAAATGTACCCAACAAAGAAGGTGAGAAATGTTCATAACCTTGTGCGCACATCCTTCCAGCTGCAGGTTTACTGTGTTCTGTTTGTGGAGAAACAAAGGCTTTCTTGTTCTTAACAGAGGAGGAAGGGGATGAAATTAAGATTGGAACATCTTGTAAGAACAGAGGCTGCACTAAGGTACTGCCAAACAGTAATTAAGGTTTGTGCCCGACAGTAATGTCTCCTTCCCTGAAAAACTGGTGAATAATTGCTACAACTTTTTCTGCACCAATTTTTCCTCTTTAGACCTTCAGTGGAGCAGAGAGCAATGAAGAAGTCTGCTTGTATCATGCTGGAGTCCCGATCTTCCATGAAGGGTAAATAGCTTGCTAGTTTGTTATAGGGAATAGTGTAGGGAAAACTCTAATAAGCTCACCTAAATCTAAGTAAACATTCTTTTTCCTCTCTTTTGACACTTCGAATTAAAGTTTTATAACAGAAAAAGATGAACCACCTGAAAGCGGCTTAAAAGGGCTCAGTGTAATTGCTCTGGTGTTTCTGATATGCATAGCCATTGTTTTAATTCAGAAAAATATTTCATTTAAATAATTGACAAGCTTAAGAACAGAAGCACAAGAAGGATTAATTAACAGATCATTGGAAACTATGCATTCATGCTTGGGCTTTTCTTTGGCAACTGAGGCTCTGTTGGTCTACTAATTGCATTTATTTAGTTATTTATGTACTCATTTGTTTGGTTATTTTTATAAAAACTATATGTTGGCTTAAATCAAAGTGTTGTTCAAGTGTATTGGTTACACTGGGTACTGAAGAACAAAGTAGACATAACCAGAAATGGAAAACTCCTGTGTGAAAAGACGATTCTAAGAAAGGAAAATGTAAAATCACTATCTGTTGTAGGCCTACCTGTTACAGGTTGATCAGTTATATCACAACTCGGTAAATGTAGAGCTGAAATGCTGTTTTTAAACTCTGATGGTTTTTTTTGTGTTTGTTTTTAAATGAAGGCCTAAAACCGAGTGATTAACAGATGAATCCGTTATTGAACGCTATTGATTTGTTTGAGCTAAACTGTTTAGGCCCCTAATGGTCATGAGACTGGACTTTAGCAACAAACACAGAGATGCTATCTTTTGAAATGGAATGTACCGAAATCTTGAGTAACACACTTCTATAGATACTTAACCGTAACTTGATCATCTGTTTAATCTGTTTTGTTCTCTGGAATTCTGTTAGATTTCTGATCTTATCAGCTCTTATGTGTTCATGAATTTGTGTCTCCTAAGGATGAAATACTGGAGCTGCTGCAAGAGGAAAACATCTGACTTCGACACTTTTCTCTCACAAGAGGGATGCTCAAAAGGAAAGCATCTGTGGCGCAAGAAGGACACAGTCTGTGATGTTTAATGTGAACAGTAGTATGGTTTACTATACAGAATGTTTGTGTATTGTATTAATTGGTCAATTTTCTCATATTTTTTCAGGGTAAAACGGTTGTGCCATGCAGGTTTGATTGGCACCAAACTGGGAGTCAAGTCACTATAACAGTCTATGCCAAAAACGCCGTACCTGACCTGAGCTATGTGGATGGAAACAGTACCACAGTATGGCATCTTCTTTTATTCAGTTTCTTCTGTAAAACTGTCATTGCCCATAATGTATAAACAACTACAACAAAGTGAAAAACCTTACATACCTCCTGACATGGCTTTCCTCTGTGTGCTTACAAAGCTTTGGGCTATTACACAGAATATTATCCTGAAAATTTTTACATTTAATTCATTTACGTCTGAGAAACTGATAAGAATAACTGGGCCAGAAGCACCAGCTTTGTGCCTGAAAGCCTGTATGGAAGTGATGAGTTCAGAACCTAAATTAACTCATTCTTTCTGTTTCAGCTGGATATTCACATTATATTTGATGGAGATAAGGAATTTGAACACAAGATCATCTTATGGGGTGTAAGTCCTCAAATTACAATGGCAGACTGATTTCGTTTGAATAACTATACCTATACATTGGTCTTCTAAATACAAAGTTTTCCCTCCCCATTCTTCTTACCCAAGGTCATCGATGCTAGTAAAAGTGTGATGAACATGATGGCTGCTAAAATTGAGATCGTGCTGAAGAAAGCTGAGCCGATGTCTTGGGCAAGGCTGGACCTTCCGCCTGTGACCAGTCTGCCTAAAGAGGAGGAGAAGGAAAAAGAAAGTGATAGTGATGATGAATGAATTAAAAATACTGGGGATACTAAAGTACTTTTTTGAACTATAATACAAAATTCAGGAAGACGATACATGATGCATGTGCACAAAGTGTTTCCTTCTGTGAAGACATTTCTTTTTTACATGTCCTGATTTCTAGCTTTTCACATTCCAAAGAACATAATTTAAAACTACTCTAATGATTGTATTGGATCGGTTGGTGCTTTGCCCCATCAGCCCTTTTAAACACAAGAGTACTTGTAGCTCTGGCTCGTTTAAGATGGACTTGATAGTAACACGTCTCTCTCTCCCCTGTGTTTTAAATGTCATGCATATGAACTGACCAAGTTATTAAAAGTTGGAACACCTGTAGCCCTGGATTCATAGCTGAAAATGAACCATGCAATTTCAGAATGTATGCTTTTTAGGATGAGCAAATTATGTAGACTGGGTTGATCATAGCACCCAAGAGGTTGAAACAAGTCCTCAATTCATTAGTGTTTCCTGACTGCACTTTGCATTGTACAGAACACTAACAGCATCATGAACTGTTTATAAAAGCGTAGATTGGAATTTCCTCCATGTGTGGTTAAGTGTGGCTGTATTTACAGAATCTTTCCTTCCATTTGAAGTGTAGATAGTACAGGTCCACCACAGCAGAGTGTGGGGACAGTACCTTGCTCAAGGGTATCGAAGTTGCAACAAGAATTCATAACTAGGATTCAAACCCAAGACTTGCATCAATGTCAGTATGAAAGTATTCAGTTTAAATACAGTAATCCCACACTTCATGTGGGTTACATTCCAAGAGCATCTGCGTAGTGAAAAACTGTTAAAGTCTAAACCCTAAATATGCTCCCAATTTTTATTACAATATTGCATCATCCGTAAAGAAAAAGAAATCAACTTTATTGCTTAAAAATATTAGCATTAACTGCGTGTCGCAAGCAAAAACTCCTTCAAAAAGGTTGAAATAACTCCAGCTGTTCAGACAGGGCACAGCTTACTAAACAAGTTAAACACAAATACGAGAACAGGACACGGAGCAGTCATGCTGCAGCAGCTTCTTTTCAATGGCGGCTGACAACTTTTCAGCGTGTTCCCGCCACCGCTGGCAGTAACAGTTTGGTTCTAAGAAAAATCCGTGTTGGACTGAATCCATGAATGCTGAGCTGCATAGAACAGGGTTACTGCATTTCATCCTAGCAAACGATGCTGAGGTCCCAATACAAGTACAGTGCACCTCATTCCAATGCAAAACAGAACTACAAAGATATACTGCAAAAATATATTTATTCACACAAATCAAAAGTCAAATCTCTTCTGAACATCAGCTGGACCAAAAACAAAGTCTGTTTCAGTGGCCTCTGTCTTCAGGCACTCATCTTCACCATCCTGCAGTTTGACAAAAACAAACGTAAAATCTCCAAAGACGGGTCAAACATTTCCATGTAGCACCTCAGGTTTAGCAATGTCCTACATGAGTGAACCCACCTCACTGAAGTACTTCTCTATGAGTCCTTGAGCAGCTCGATACACGGCAGTGTTCTCATGGTTCTGGAGCAGCTCAATGCGATCCAGCCCACCCAGTTCTTCAACCAATAAAGCGAGCTTTTCCACCTCCCCCAGCTTCTCAGCAGCCTGTGGAAATAATCGGAGGGGTTAGACCAAGCTAAACAACGTTTTTCTGAAATACTAAACAGATGATTCTAGGCCATAGCACAAGTCTACTTTGAGACCAAGTAGCATCCTTACCAAGAAAATGTTATTGATGGCATCCAGGATGACTAGGACAGTCTTTGCATCCTTGACTGTGAGCAAGTTTAGGATGGCCTCCAGTCCACCGCACTTGACAAGCTGTACTACCTGCTCCACTGTTCCTCCACTGGTGTAGTTTGTGACAGCCCAGACAGCCTCTCGCTGAGTTTTAAAGTCAGCCTGAAATGTGTATCCAGAAGATCGAGTCACCGGAAGAGCAAGGCACAAGAGATGTTAGTGGGAATTCCAAAATATCTAAAAGCATTAAGACAACAGATGCTCAGGAGGTCCGACAGTTTCATTCTAACAAAAGTTCGAACTGTAACAAACTACATGAAACGGTCAAAGATTTCCTCTCAACTAATGAACGTTTAAAAACAAAACACCCTGTGCACACAGGGTTCAAAGGACAAGATTTGATGAGTCCTGTGTCAACATTACAAAGTCAAGACATGCAAGTTTACCAGTTTGAGACAACAGTGTCAGTATTTGCCATGTGACTCCTGCTGGTCCCACTAAAGAGTAAGTTTCTAAGTGAACAAGCAACACTCGGATTACCATAGTTACCCCTTTGAGACCTGCATCAGTCTCAGATAACATCTAGTATCTCCAAGATGCTTACCAAATTCACAGTTAAACTTCAGAACTAGTTTTAACTGGACAAATACCGTGTTGGTGCATAGTCTAGGGCTAAACCATAGACACCACCACCTGTAGACTTCACCACCTACATTCTTCAGAAGGTCCACAAGAGGAGCCAGTAGGCCACATGTGATTAGCTGCTGGATCTGCTGCCGTGGCCCAGCTGCAATGTTGGACACAGCCCAGGCTGCCTCCTTCTGTACACTGGGTTTGGGGTGGCGCATGAGCTTAGGCAAGGCATCTAGCACACCCGCATCAATGGCCATCTGCGTCTGCAGGTCTGAGCCACTTACTATGTTCCCAATGGAGCGCAGTGCTGGAGTCTGTTCAAAACAAAAGAAAAAAGGCCTCATCACAAAGATGTTAATCATCAATTTATAGTCCTTGAAATTATTTCATGCAAACTCAAGGCTTAATACTGCACCAATAACTCTATTCACCACAACTGCAAGCTCCTCAAAGCCCAGAATCTCAACCAGCCGTGGAAGGATTCCAGTGTCGATTACAACATCAATTCGCTCGTTAGGGCCATCCGTGAGGTAGGAGACCGCCCAGCACGCATCCGACAACACAGACTTGTCACCATGGTGAAGCAGCTGTACGATGGAAGGAAGCATCTGCCGGACAGCAGAAAAGCGAGGGAAGGGGTTCTTGTTCCTGCAGAGGTTTGAGAGGGTCCATGTCAGGTTGCGGAGGTAGCCAACCTGGAGAGAAAGTTCAGTGATTCATTTTCCACACTTCATGAATAAAAAGGTGGGTGGCAGGGCAGAGGATGACTTACTGGTGCATCGGGTGTTACGCGAGCCAACAAAGCAGGGATCACATTGCAGTCAATAAGTGCATCTCTATATGCTGGGCCATCACCTGGAGAGAACAAAAATACATTTAGAAGTCAATGATGTCTTGACACAGTGCCAGTTCTTCAAAGCCCAGGAAGGCTTCAGGAATCCTGCAACCAATTCAAAAACATTCAGACTAGCATTATCAAGCTAGGCATTTTTTGCCTTCTCAAGCAAGGAGTTGCCTCCAAAAGGTCACAGCTGTTACCTGCAATGTTGCCCAGAGCCCAGACAGCCTGTTCACTTATATTGAGCATGGGCGAAGCCAAGAGGGCAATGAAGGCAGGCACTGCACCATGTTCTACAACCTGCTGTGTGTGCCAAGAGGTGCCGGATGCCACGTTGGTGAGGGACCAGGCAGCCTCAAACTGCAGTGTGGGGTTATCATTCCTGCCCAGGAACTCCACAAAGCGGGACAGCAGGCCTGCCTCCACGATCTCCTTCAGAGGGGGGTTCCTCTCTCGAGACAGCAGCTTCCTAACAGGATGAGAAAGCATGGCCATAAAGCACAGAAGACTATCAAGCTAATGAACACAGTGCACAGGAGCTGCTGTACCTGGCTGTTTGACAACCCTGGGTCTGCTTCTCTGGACAGGCACTGGTGACATTGGCAATAATCTCCTGAATGGTTGCAAATATGACCTTTGGGAGGAACACAGACATTGAGCTAAACAGCGCAGTAACACAGTGCAGCTCTTTAATACAGATACAGAGGAAAGGAGTCTACAACCGCTTGATTGTCGGTGTTGTATTCTGGGGACAGGGGCTCATCATCAGGCTGAGAAGAAATGTTTCTTCTCTTCAGGATACTCTCCACTCTTTGTGCTTTACGAAGCTCAACAGACACCGCCACTCTGCGTTCTCGCAGTTTCTTCAAGAAAAACAAGAAAAACAAAATGGCAAAGGCCTGGACTAGGCTGCTCCTCTTTAAAACACCGGTTTAAAACTTACCGTCAGCTCCTTGCCCTTGTTTTTGTACTTGGACATACGTTTGTCAGTCAAGTTTTCTGTAGGCATTGTGAAAGTTGATCTTGTACAACTACTTTCAACAGGAAAAAAAAAACTAAATATGACCTGAACGTAACCACAAAGCTGCTTAAATCAGTAAAAGGCCCTCGTTGCTCCTGCAAACAGTCTGCTTTAAACACCTCAAAATGTGAAGGCAGCCATTAACAGATGATACTAATCACCAGAAATTGGCTGTTAACGTCTCCACCAATCAGAAGAGCTATTCCAGGAACAGAACCTTTTTCACCACATGATAGCAGAGACACGCCCACTGGAGGACACGCCCACAACAGAGTCACACCCACCAAAAAGACATCACTGGTAGAATTTGTCCAGAATTTCCACCATGGAGCGTCTCGAGTGTTCTCCTGTTTTTCACTTTGTTTTTCTCTGTATTTTTATTACTGTAAAATAAATTAATGTATTACTGGAGTTACAAAAGAAAGTGACAGCACATACTAAAGAAAACGCGTGTTCATGAATTACAGAACAGTCTATACAGGGGTATTTACATTCTAGCAGTTCAGTGTAAACCGTACAGTATGGATGCAGTTTTATTTTTACATTTTCTTTACGGGTTTTAAAATGTTTCAAATGAAACTTTTTAGGGTTTACACTGTAAAAAAATAGGCCTTTTTTAAGTAGTAGGCATTTTAGGCATCTATCTAGATAAACAGACAGGTTAGAAATTCATGTATACATAGGAGCAGCTTTTTCTCTCAGTGTAAATGCAGCAGTTAATGAATCAAATCAAGTGTGTGTAATATATTAGAATCGTGCAGCGCAGCAGAGCAGGGCTGGGAAATGTCTCACTGCATCCAGAGTTCGACTTGATCATGTGCGGAGCAGACTCAGAGATTAGGCCGTTCCACTGACACAAGCCTATCTCTTCTGCAACATTCTGACATTTTAATACCATCTCAAATCTACCATTATATGTGATGGATATTAAATTTGCTCTAATGTGACAGATTCTACCCAATAACTACTGGACTTTATACACAAGAATGTCTAAAGCAGGTTTTCTGACAAGCTTTTATTTTGCAGGGATGAACTGTGACAGCAGATGCATGAACTTTTCAAACACAGATTCAAAAAGCACAAAAAGATACTTTTGATTCTTAAATGAAATTATAAAGCAACTAGACTCATTTTCACAGAATCCATAAAATGCAGTGTTCTATTGTGAATGGATTTGCTCATTTCATCCTTTTATTCACCAAAACGCAAATGTAGAAAACATTTAAATTTAATTTAAATTGCAATTTGGATTACATTCATTAAAATATTGAAGGAGTCAATTTTCAGTTCACTGGCAGAGAGGTCACCAGGAGGCCGGTGGAAAAGGGTTAGTAGGATCTGCTTGAACAGCCAGCATGCAGTAATGGTATTTTGTGTGCTTGGTTCTGAGACCTACATTAAGCTTAAGCCTAAAATCAAACTAAAGCTTTTGTAGTTATGAATAAACACTGCCATTACTAGTTAGTTCAAGACTAGGCTTAATCCATGCACAGGAAACCAGCTTGTCATGAGAACTCAGCACTAGACAGTTTTGTGTTTTTCCTGGTCTACCAGCAGCCACGTAGCTCAAGAGGGGCATCACCATCAGCTAATGTGACCCAAATGCATAAAAACACAAAATTGTGCAGTTGTGGGTTTCCAGGACAGAATCTTGGAAGAACATGGACTGTATCTAAACCTGAATAGGTGCTGTCACCATCTAGTGCCCACATCGATCATTGCACCATTTTTAGAGATGCTAATGCCCCCTAGTGCCCACATGACTCATGGCCTCATGGTTTTGTAAGAGGAGGAAGATCCTTCGGTGTCGGTGCTGATTATGAGGGGCTGCCTCTCTGAGCTTTGCTGCCTTCTCCTGCGCCGCCACACAAACTGAGGAGCTTTCACTAGGCCTACAACCATAACTGCAGAACAAAGGGCCCCCAGGATAGCTGCCCCCAGGAGCCAAGGCCAGAGCACCCTCGCCTCCTCCAGATATGACACCACATCATCCACAAACCGCTGACCTGCAGGGGGACATGGGGAGACGGAGACTATGAGAGCACTGGAACGGACCAGGTAAGAAGCAAAGAATGTCCTGCTGTGATACTGTCATAATAATTAAAATGAAATAAAAGGAAAGGAAAGCATTTTAGAAAACTCGTATAACGGAAAAATGAAAAAAAAAAAAGAGTTTGATTTTGAACATAGTTAAAGTTGCAAAGCAGCCCATTTAACTTACTGTGTTTGTGATGTCACAAAAACCAACACATTTGTACAGCACTTCTGCTTGTTCAGCCTGAAGCAGACTAACCCCACCTTCATGTTGACTTTTGAATAAGAGTCCATACAGGGCAGCCAATCAGAACAGCCATTTACAATGAACAGTTTTAAAGGTGCAGTCACATAGACAGCCTCTTTAAATATCAGGGATTAAGAGAGGGTGGGAATTTATCATCTAAATGTTATTTATTTCAGAAAAACTAAACAAAAATGCACGTTACAGCCCCTTTAGTATATTTCTAAGGCAGCCGGATCAAAAGTGCAACATTGCCCCACCAAAGATAGTGCACCCACCAGCACTTTGCAGGTAGAAGTATTCGTAGCCCATTTCTTTGCTGGAAAGAAAGTAGTCCCCGTTCCGGAACAGAGGAAGGAACGGCGCCATATAATATTCACTGTTGTGTCCAATGGGAGCATTGGCTGCGGGGTAGTGAGACCTTTCCGGCTGGTATCTCCTTAACCATTGTTCATAGATGCTGAAGACAAATAGAAATAGAAATCTTTATTGTCACTGTGAACAACGAAAGAACAATGGAAGTGTGTGCAAGTAAAAGAGAGCAGAAAGTTTAAGAATAATTTAAAGAGAAATATATATATATATATATAAAAAAAAAAACAAGAAAAGTACGGTTAGCAGCATTCACAGTGATTTAATCCCCATAACGGTAGTAAAAGTGCCACGTTTTGGAGTGAAGAGTGAAATTGGGCTTCATGTAAGTGTTTTTCAGATTAAAAGACATTTATTGTTAAATATAATATAATATAAGTCATTAGAACTGCTGAGAAGAGCAGGTACCACAGACATTGTCAAGGCTAATGCTAACCTGTCCACAAAGGCATGATGCAGGATGAAAATTGGGTCGTTGGCTGACCCCTGAACTGAAGACATGGAGCCGTTCATGAAGACGTGCAGCGATGCATGCATTCCCAGCTTAGGACTGTTCCCCAGACCAGTCTGCGGGTTTCCAAAACCTGCCCAGGGAGGAGGGTATTACAGAAAAGCTAGAAACAGATACAGGCTTTAATCGTCTAACTCCTACTCGCACTTTAGAATTATGCATTTACTTTCCATTTCTAAATGAATTTTACACATTTCCAGACGATAAAGGATCAACATCATCAGTGCAGATGCGGACAAGAGGTTGTTTCATTAACAAAATCTGCAACTCAGTGCCTCACTGTGTAGGAACCTTCGCTGTATGTTGGACCTCTGCACACTAACAGCCCACAGTTGCTATTTTAATCCCTTATCCGCACTTATGTACAGCCATGCGTGAGACTAAGCTGCATGTATGGTATGTTTGCTCTGTGTGTAGTGTGTTGTGTTTAATGAGTGCGTACAGCAGTAAACTGTGAGCATAGGAGGTGAACAAGTAACAAAAGCACCATGTAGGAATACATTCTCCTACGTTCTCCTTTATGGTGAACAAAAGTGATTCTGATTCTAATCTTGACTGATAAAAACATGTGAAAGAGAATAAGGCAAGAGGAACCCAGTCATGTTCAGAAGAAGCACCCCTGGTCAGTTTACATGTTTTGGTTGAATTTCTAAGTGTAAAATAAATGTAAATGTAATCATTACACATCCTCGACGTAATTTTAATATACAATCACTATTTATTTGCTGAAAAACATACAATGTGGCACATTTAAAATGATAATTGTTATGAAATAGCACATTTCATGGTATTTTTCAACAGAAAGTATTTATTGGTCTCTTCACTTCTCTGTGGAGGGTGTGTGCTTATATTCACCTCAAAAATCAACAAATTGTAATTTGTGCGGGGTTTTAAAACATTTGTTTATAAGCTAATACTTATTCTTAATAATGTCTTGTATTAATTCTTGAATTAAGTTATATTCATTTGAGCGGTTAACAAACAAACCGAAGTCTCAGAAATGTTAACAAAAAATATATGTTTAGCAAGAAGTCTATTTTTTGTACTTAGTCCTGGTATAGTGTGTGTTAGTGTGAAAGTGTGTTTGTGAGTAATCTCAGTATTTGACCTTCCAGTGTGTTTCTGAAGCTCATGTTGGCCGAGCGATCCATTGGTCCAGTGTCGTACTGCGACAGGCCGAGAGTAAAGTCCACTTCAGCAGATGAGGGTAGTCCATCTACCAAGTTCCGGTCATAGTTACCAGGGTTACGCAATAAGGGTCCTTCTTCCCTACCATCGCACAAAACGCCGCTTAAGCTGTACTCTGGAGCTCTGGAGCAAATCACCTGTAAGGACCACAGAATCCCTCAGTACTGTATACTGCATGCAGAGTCATGGACAAGTGCGTTTCCACCTTTCAGGATCTAAAAGAATATTAACATCTTACAGCTTCTCAGGAGTTTTACATACTCCACAGTACACTAACAAACAGCAGTGCTGCTGACACTCACACATGCCACCCTGGATCAGAACGGAGCTGGGGATGTGTGGCACAACAGATGGACTACAGTCAGAAATCCCAAATCTACAAGAAGTGCTTCACAAGGTTCAGTGCAATGGGAGAACCAGTTTGATTTCGTGAAGAACATTTCAGTGGATAGTTCTTTGGAGAAACAGTTTGTAAAGAGAGACTTATAAGCGTGAAGAACCTTTTTCTTAAGTTTTAAGAACCTCAGCACGATGTAAATGTTCTGTGAATAACTCCTAAATGTGTTGACAGTAAGTGGACCTTTGCTCAGATGTATGGTGTATTTACTTCATATGGAAATATACATATTTCTCAGAAGTTTTTTACAGGCCTTGGAACCTTTCATTTTAAGGCTAATGTTTAACACGTTTGTTGGTTCCTTTTTGTAGAGTGTGCATTAAAATAAACGCAGGTTCAATATCGGTGTATCTAATAAACTTAGGTATTTGGAGAGACCCCATCAAGCCCTATGGTGTTCTGTAGAGGAGATCCTGGGCTCCAGTGATGGTCCTGTGAGGGTTTGCATGCTGGGGTTCCTCTGCAGAACCAAAAAGAAAACCAGGACTATCACAGATAAACTATCCAGAGCAGGTTCTAGGACTTATAATTCACTGTTGAACTAAAATACAGGTTCCGTTGTCCTTCCAAGCAACAAGCAACAGAAGAGATACAGAATTACATATCAAACTGAATGTGATCTTGGGGTTAATGTCACATTTTATGTTCTAAATTCAGTTCTATTTTTATACAGAAATCTTCCTGTGGCCCTCTACAGTGGACATGCAGGGAAATGGAAAAAAAACCCAAGAAATTTAAATTGTAATGTGTTTTTAGGCCCAAATAGATAGGAAATCACGGAAAAAAAGAATTTGTAAGACACTTTTTTCACTCACCTTCCAGGAGGAGAACACAGACGATGGACTGATGAGGTTGGGGTTGAGACGGCTTTGGCCCCCCACGAGATCATCAGTGCAAACTTCACATTCTTGTGCATCTCTCCAGTCCCAGTAGGGGACGGTGAAGCTGAAGTCTCCTGTTAACTTCCTGATCTCATGCTCCCAGCGCAGTAAGAACACCCTGTGCCAGGGTAAAAAGGCTGGTGCCCAGTGCCCAAAATCCACCCCCCTCCACACGTTATTGGTGCCGCCCAGCAGGGCATGTCGAGAAACGTAGTAATGCATCCAGACGAACAGATCGTAGCTGGATACGTTGGTGAACAGTGGGCTGGTGCCGTTATTCATTTCGCTGTAGGTGCCAGTGGCAATCACATAATCCCGGCTAACTGTATTCTTGGCAAGATTTAGGTAAGCGATGAACTTCAGCCTTTCTGTAGGTGACAGCTGGAAAACGCTTCTTCGCACCGATTCACGCCTTTCTGCACAGTTTGGCCCGAAGTGTCCGAAGTTGCAGTCTCCACAGTCGGGACCCATGTAGTTTTGGAGGCAGCGGCAGGTGCGGTTGTAAAACACCAATGGCCATCGTTCCCTGTCATCTATTCCTTCAAATGGGAACTGGGGTCCATTCGGCTCCTCAGAAATGACCACATCTTGACACACACCGCGGCCCGACCGTGCTCCGCAGGCGGACCCGTCCCCTTCCCAAACGGGACAGCATTCCTTCGCAGTGAGGGCCTCTGTGGAGACGCACTGTCGGGGGAACTGCAGATATGCTGGTTTCAGAAACTGAAGAAGAACACTGATTAGAGCAAGCAGCCGCATCTCATCAGGGACAAGCTTCTCCTGCTCGCCGTGATGATTCAAAGAGAACTTGGGGTTAATCCTTTCAGGGTCTTTCTTTTTTTTTCCCCTTTTTTCAACTATTCCCACCCCCATCGGCGTCTTCACATCACATGCCTCTTCGCCTCAGGTCGCTTCAGAGTAAAAATTCTTTCAGTCAAATCCGCCCACTGCTGATACTGGGAACAGTAAACCCCCCCAGTGCTGAGTTAACTCTTACAGCGCCCCGTTTGTTCCCTGCAGGACTTAAATAAAGACTCTGGTCACTGTTTCAGCACCACAGGAAAATATTAATCACAGGGCAGTTTGCCGTAGAGGCCTTTCAGCATATAATACGCTTTTCAGGATGAAGCGACATCATAAATACCCTTTCTGTCACTCCTGACACACTGAGGAACCTTTCAAACATTAAGTAAGATTCAGACCCAGATGATTCAGATGATGAATTGTTGTATTTTTCTTTTACATTATTTTACCACAAATCTACTGCGTTTATGCTTTTCTATGCTTATATTTTCTATAAGGCTCTGTGAAGCACTTTAATTAGCATTTTGTGTTTGAACAGTGCTATGAAAATAAAGTTTATGTTACTGAAATTGTAATAGTTTTATGGTATTATATGACTATAATTTTAATTATTATTGTGTTATTGTACTATTCCTTAGTATAAACAAAAATGCTACTGAATCCTACAGATACTTTACATAACATAATTTACATAATACTTTACATCATTTTTTAAACTTTAAAAATGCACTTCAAATAAATATCTTCACCAAAAACAGGTAAAAAAAAACAAACATCGAAATGTTTTATACGGAACCAAAGCTGTTCTAATGCACCGCAACAAACAACTCCTGGAGCCTTTTATACTGAAGAGTTCAGTCAAAGGCTGCAGTGAGTCTGAACTGTCTGGGACTAAATCCAAGTGTGTGCAGTGCATGTCTTATCCAGATGATGGCGCTGTCAAACGACAGGAAAGCTTTTTGGACACAAGGGTTAAAAGAGTTCTGCTCTACAGAGTGGAGCGTTAACAGGGTAAACCAGATCTCAGCCCATATCAGGGGTCTTATTAAATCTTTATTTCCAATTCAAATGAAGTCAGAAAAAAATAAACATTTGTCAATAAGATGCACCTGAAAACAAATCTGGTTAATTTATTTCAGGTTTACTTATTAATCTTGTGTTTGCATCTGTTTAGGGTTGTCTGAGGATTTGACTTATTATAGACAGACAGACAGACAGACAGACAGACAGAGAGAGATATAGATAGATAGACAGACAGACAGAGAGAGATATAGATAGATGGATAGACAGACAGACAGAGAGAGATATAGATAGATGGATAGACAGACAGACAGAGAGAGATATAGATAGATAGACAAACAGACAGACAGACAGAGAGAGATATAGATAGATGGACAGACAGACAGACAGATAGATAGACAGACAGACAGACAGACAGACAGAGAGAGATATAGATAGATGGACAGACAGACAGACAGACAGATAGATAGACAGACAGACAGACAGAGAGAGATATAGATAGATGGATAGACAGACAGACAGATAGACAGATAGATAGACAGACAGACAGACAGACAGACAGACAGACAGATAGATAGATAGATAGACAGACAGACAGAGAGATAGATAGATAGACAGATAGAGAGAGATATAGATAGATAGATAGATAGATAGATAGATAGATAGACAGACAGACAGACAGACAGACAGACAGACAGACAGATAGA
>JBBJLR010000037.1:8899006-8911536 GCA_037577145.1 Brachypetersius gabonensis
TGGATGGATGAGTGGGTGGGTAGGTGGGTGGATGGGTGGATGGATGGATGGATGGGTGGATGGGTGGGTGGGTTTATGAATGAATGGATGGATGGATGGATGGTTGGATGGGTGAATGGGTGGATGGATGGATGGATGGATGGATGGATGGGTGGGTGGATGGATGGGTGGGTGAGTGGATGGATGGATGGGTGGATGGATGGATGGATGGATGGATGAATGGGTGGGTTGGTGGGTGGATGGATGGATGGGTGGATGGATGGATGGATGTTGGATGGATGAATGGGTGGATGGGTGGGTGGATGGATGGGTGGATGGATGGGTGGATGGATGGATGGATGAATGGGTGGGTGGGTGAGTGGATGGATGGATGGATGAATGAATGGATAAATGCATGGGTGGATGGATGGATGAGTGGTTGGGTGGATGGATGGATGGATGGATGGATGGATGGGTGGGTGGATGGATGGATGGATGAATGGATGGATGGATGAATGGGTGGATGGATGGATGGGTGGTTGGGTGGATGAATGGATGGATGGATGGGTGGATGGATGGATGGATGGATGGATGGATGGGTGGGTGAGTGGGTGAATGGATGGATGGATGGATGGGTGGATGGATGGATGGTTGGATGGATGAATGGGTGGGTGGATGGATGGATGGTTGGATGGATGAATGGGTGGGTGGATGGATGGATGGATGAATGGGTAGATGGATGGATGAATGGGTGGATGGATGGATGGGTGGGTGAGTGGGTGAATGGATGAATGGATGGATGGATGGTTGGATGGATGAATGGGTGGGTGGAGGGATGGATGGATGGATGAATGGGTGGATGGGTGGATGGATGGATGGGTGGGTGGGTGGATGGATGAATGGATGGATGGATGGGTGGATGGATGGATGGATGGATGGTTGGATGGATGGATGGATGGATGGTTGGATGGATGGATGGATGGATGGTTGGATGGATGAATGGGTGGGTGAATGGATGGATGAATGGGTGGGTGAATGGATGAATGGATGGATGGATGGATGGATGGATGAATGGATGGATGGGTGGGTGGATGGATGGATGGATGAATGGGTGGGTAGGTGGGTGGATGGATGGATGGATGGATGGATGGATGGGTGGATGGATGGATGGTTGGATGGATGGATGGATGGATGGTTGGATGGATGAATGGGTGGGTGAATGGATGGATGAATGGGTGGGTGAATGGATGAATGGATGGATGGATGGATGGATGGATGAATGGATGGATGGGTGGGTGGATGGATGGATGGATGAATGGGTGGGTAGGTGGGTGGATGGATGGATGGATGGATGGATGGATGGATGGATGGATGGATGGGTGAGTGGGTGAATTTTAGAATTTACGAATACCTGAAATTCTTACTGCATGTTTATTGCTGGTTAATTTGCTGGTTGGCAAAGAACAGCTCCAGACTATTTGATTTGACTAGTGGATCCATGCTGTCTCGTAGCTGGAGATCGGTCAACCTCTAATGTGAGCTCGTCTATGATATTCTCCTCAAACCTGTTTTGTTTGTTAAAGAAACATCCTATATCCGTTTTCTTTAGCTTGGTGTAGTTTTCCACATGTTTAGTTGATTTTCCTGAGTTCGATCACTAGTTTGTGATGCTTGTGTTTGTTGTTACAGTAAGAGTAGCGAACCATTTCTGTGTATTTACCACATTTTAGACGAAGCATTTTTTCGTTGTTATTATGAAATGTTTTATTGGGAAAGAAAAACTATAAATCATAGTGGCCTGCGATTATTAGTATTTTTTCAAAAACAATGTTGTAAATGTTTGGTGGATGACAGGCTCGTGTTATCAGGGCGGGCCCAAGTGAGTCCGAGTGAGTCCTAGTGATAGTATGAACGCTGATAATGCTGCTTCTCTTACGTTTCCTCTAATATAGAAAAATCCGAGTACGGACTAAGAGCAAGCTGGTGATTATGGGCTGTTCTAAGCAGTGCAGTAACCGTTACACATGTGGATGAACGTACTGCTGAAAGTCTCACTCCCATTTCCCTGAGAGGTCATTACTGTGCAGCAGAATAACATCTTGGGTCAGAACGGGTTTAATCGAGCCATGCATGTCAGGGTCACCGCTAAACATCATTAAGCCAAGAGCAGCTCTTTCTCAAAGAAATGAATTCTACGGAGGGACTAGAGAATTGCAAATGGTCTCTAACTCCAGCCAGGTGGAGCCACAATGTAGGTGTTTCTAATAAAGTGGCCAGTGACTGAATGTTAATCTGTAATACACCACAGTCCAAGGATGGAGGTAACAGATCTTTTTTTTTAAAAATATTTTACAATAGAGACAGTTTACTAACATCCAGTACAACACCACCACCAGAGATGTTTCTAGAATATTACATTAGTAATGCAGTGCTGTACCCAACTGTCTTACTCTAATGTTTTATATGTGATTAGCTTTTATAGTTTTTGTCCTGAATATTGACCGGCATTTTTCCCTTCCAGTCTTGTTTGTGTGGTATCAGCTGTATAAACAATAAAAAAATCTCACTGTGGAACAAAAATCCTTACGGTTTTAATCAAAAACAAAGTGAAGAAAGTATAACAGGGCAGAGCCAACAGCTGGGACTCCTGACAGCACACTGTCATTCCAAAAATCTGTCCTAAACGTTTCTTCTCTAGATAGATATTCCTATATAGGGGAGGCATATTAAACATTATTTTGTACTAAAGATGAACTCCAGTTGACTATAATGGAGTCAATTTTAACCGAAGACTTAACACCAAAAAATCTTAATAAGGGGTTAAATAGCATGGAGGTGCTGCTCAATCATTGCTCTTGGAAAACCTTGTATCTCCATTTTTGTGGGTTGTTTAATAATTATTATAAAGTTTGAAAGCATGTGATTCCCTATACTGTACCTGTCAAAATGCCATGATGAACAGACCAATAAAACTGCATTAAAAAGATTTGGAATACAAATCTTTTTACATAAAAAGTTGCTTTTTTGGAAATAGAAACTTTTGTTTAGACATGAACATAACATACTTT
Organism: Brachypetersius gabonensis; assembly: GCA_037577145.1. NCBI lineage: Eukaryota > Metazoa > Chordata > Actinopteri > Characiformes > Alestidae > Brachypetersius > Brachypetersius gabonensis. The sequence continues at coordinate 8,902,054 of JBBJLR010000037.1, forward strand.
CCACTTCCTGTTTACAAACACCGAATGTCACTGAAATCTTCATGAACATCTGAGGACATCTGAGGACATCTGAGGACATCTGAGGACATCTCAGGGTGTTAGTCAGGTGGATCTGATGAACAAATGAAGATGGTATTTGTACATAATTACTGCTCTGTTGGAGCAGCTGGTGTCCTGGTGGTGTTGCTCCTGTGATCAGACGTTTTGGGTTTGAATCCCAGGACTACTAATGGCACCACAGAGTTACCCTTGAGGAAAGTGGTGGCAGCCCCTGTTTCTCTGGGTGAATCGGTTAAATTCAGAGAAAGATTTTCACCTTGTTCACTCTGTGCTGTGCTGTGATCACGCGGGACTATAAGGGGACAACATGCCTGTCCACTGCGTCCTCAAAAATAGTCAGCATTTCTTAAACCCTTCGGCCTCCTCTAGTGAGAGGTGAATTCCGACTCCAGACAGAGCTTACTGTGGCTTTAAGGGTGAATATGGGAAGGCATAGACAGGGCTGCAGATCTGATTCACCCATCAGTCACTCGTGTTTCGGTGTATTGATATCGGAATCTGTGTGAAACATGTACAACTCCATGAGGTTAAATAAGGTCTTAATCTTTATGCTGATGTAAGAAAACACAGACCCAAACCACGGACATGAGCACACAAGCAAATACGCCGATTTAATCCCCAATCACTGCTGCTTTCTGCCCTTTCTCGCTGCCACTTGTTTCAATCTATTTTCTGCTCTCTCTTTCTTTTGCTCTCTCTCTCTCCGCTCGCGCTCTCGCTCCCTCCTCAGTGATTCACTGTCTGACTCACTGACATTATATAAATCTCCCATGAATCCTCTCTTCTGCACTCACTTTTGTTTGGATATTTTAACACCGACATTGATCTAAATTCTTTGCTGTTCCGTGGCCGGCTGGGTGCCAACATGTTGCACCTTTTATTTGGCATTAGCTTATTGTTGTCTAGGTGGGAGGTGTTATATAATTAGGACTCACATCATTACAGCATGCGTGGGATGTTTTATGAGCAAACAGAGCACTCAGTGAAATATGTTCCATATTTTAAACTTGATTTTTTTTTTTTTTGTATTTGGATGCTGAATGTTACTTGTGTTAAACTGACAGAATTAACCTAAGACCCACGTAACTTCTCATTAATATTGCATATTTACAAGTCTGCTTAGCCTCATTGAGCCTAGGAAGCAAAAAAACACGTTTTGAGCCAAAAAGTGTGTGTGAATTTTTTTGTCTTTCTACCGTTCTTGCTGTATAATATTAAGAGATTTTAGTTCGATTAAAGCTAAGAGGGTATATGAGGTACAGATGGTATTCTGGAATGCAGATGTTTAGATTTAGCCTTAAAGTCAATGTGATTTAAAGTATGTAACTGCAGCAAGACGTGCTGAACTTGCATTTGTGCATTAGCAGAACAGCACTATAGGAAATGCAGGTGGGAGCTGGTGTCTATGGGAAGAATTAACAGTATGTTGGTGGAATAGCACTGCGTTTTTTAGCATATTACTCATATTCAGCCCAAGTCCTCTGGTATCTCCATGACAACTGCTGAGCACAGATGTATAAGAGCTTGCTTCTCCGAAGGTGGCAGTTTCTGCGAGATGTTCCTGGTCTTTTTTTTTTTTAATCAAACTGTATATGGTTACCACAGTTTTCCTCTAAACCCAAAGGTGCTTCTTTAGTTTTGCATTCGAGCTACAAGGCGATTGTAGCTTACGAGCAATGGAAGCTTGTATGCATCAGTCAGCATTGCTTACACTACTTGCCTAAATGGCCACACACTTGCAAGTTCTTACATAACGATTAGTTTATGTGGTTTCTGATACTGCATGGCAGACTGTTATGTAGAAAAATGGTGAAAAGGGAACTATGTTCTGCAAAATGTTGCCCGGTGTCCAAGATTATATTTGGCCTCCATCTTACCTATCACTCAGTATGATGTGAGCTACCATGGACTTCTCCTCCAAACATGCTGAGCTCCCCAGTGATGCTGCATTAGCGTCAGCGATGTTCACAGCTTGGTAACATCAGGTGATAGTGAGAGAACTAGCTAGAAGAAATTGGGCATGACTAGATTCATTATGCATTATGATAACATAATGCATAAACCATTTTGGGAAGGCTAGTCGTGTTGTTACACGCCGGCTCTTGCTTCACGAATCCTCTCTGGTTTTATATACAGCATCAGCCTCTCACTCACACTAAGCACTTTCTCACAGAGTATACAAATCGAAGACTTCAGCCACACCTGCAGAGTGCCTTGTAACCAAAAAAACAGATTTTTTAATGATTGAATTTGTTAAATTGAGGAGAAGACACCACATAAGCAAGTGTAATTTATAGGGTGCGGTTTTCATTACTTGCGGTCTAAACTAAAGGAACAAACACCAGTAATCAACTACATTATGGAAAGGAGGGAAAGTGTAAATTAAATTAGCTGAAATATTACTTTTAGCAGTTAGAGAATGGATACATTCAGTTGCTGGGACCAATCCCAGATGTGGGTGGTGTCTGTTTTAATTTGTAGCAGCTGTTGATTGTATAGTCCTAGACTAATTTGCCTGATCTGTTGCTGCTTTATCTATAGCATTAAACCCACTGAAAATGTTGACAGAGTTGCTTGTTTGTTGTTGTGTGTACGTCTGAGGTGACGCCCTGATCAGAGACCCTCAGCATCCCATTACCATCCACATGACTTTTACTTTTTTCTTTCTCAAATGAGATTTGACTCTGACAAGTTCACTACAGGTTGCCAGTAAACAGTCCTGCGGCCAGTCATACGAAACCCATTAGAGTTCACATGGAGGCAGGAAACACAGGCACTTATGAGAAGTCTCTACACAAATACATGAAGACAGAAAATAAGAACATGCACATCAGAATCAGAATTAGAAAACTTTATTGATCCCAGTGAAAACTGCTTGCGTTACGAATGCACACAGACACAGAAACAAGAATAATATAAAAAATAAAGTCTGAATAAATCTAATATAAAATCTGCAGAAAAAATTAGCAGAAAAATGCTCTATGCACAAATGCTGGGTATAAATAAATAAGCACTACACAAAAATATAAAAGCTCTTAAATGATCTTAAATGAGTCTTGATTTGCCTTTTCATTCTAGTGGAAAAACTGTTCCTGGTACAATAGAACGTTTACGTCATGTGGAGCTTATTAATCTTTAAAAAGCTTATTCACATCTACACCACATTTACAAAAACGAGTCTTTAAACAGTCAGCCACAAGTATGTGTTTTAAAACTTCCACTCACCTTCAAGACAAAATTTTCCTCATCTTTAAACTAGAAATTTTCTTCCTAGAGGAGATTTAAGTAAGTGATCATGTTAACAACAAATGTTGCGATGGTTAAAAGTGATGGAGAAGTCGAATTGCTCAAAGAAGAGCGCCCAGTGCGCCTGACGGGGATTGAGCTGTTTGGCTGTCTTGATGGTGATTACGTTCTGGTGGTCTGTCCAGACCGTGAATGGGACACTGCCGCCCTGGAGCCAGTGACGCCACTCTTCTAGAGCCCACTTGATGGCAAGCAACTCATGGTCCCCACCCCATATCGTTGCTGCGTGGGATAGAATTTTCTAGAAAAGAAACAACAGGGGTGTTGTTTCTGGTCTGGACCTTGCTGCAAGAGGACAGTTCCTACGCCCACATCGGAGGCGTCCACCTTGACAACAAAAGGTTTGGTCTGATCTGGATGGAGAAGGACAGGAGCGGAGGTGAAAAGAAGGCAGAGACGATGAAAAGAGGACATGGCTTCTGGAGTGAGTCTGAAGGGTAGGTAGCGGTAATTCTAGAGTTCGAAGAAGGTTTGAAGCCAGGCCTCTGAGTTCAGAAATGTTTTTAGGTGTTTATTGAGGATCCATCAATTTCCACTGGCGATTCCCTCCAGGAAGGCAGGGAAGGCCCCGAATAAAGGCTTACAGACTCTTTTATAAGCTTCTCTCCTGCCCATATGCCCCCCCCTCATGTCAGCAGTCCAGCCCCCATCCTCACATCTGGTCTGGCTTCCTGACCATGGAAGGTTCTGTATAGGGCCTCTTAAGAAAGTTGTATAAGCCCCTTTTCATCCGCATGAGAGAAGAGTTTCCTCACCCTCCCCAACTATGTGCCCTAACACAGACATACATGGGTTAAATATGAAGCGTAGAGTAGAATCTAAAAGGGAATCAAAAATTTCCCACTACAGGTCCGGGTTTAGAACTGGTAAGAGCAGTGAGAGGCGCCGCAATGGAACTGAAGCCCAGGATAAATCGCCGATAGAAATTGATGAACCCCAGAAAACGTTGCAGCTGCTTAAGCGATGTGGGTAGGGGCCACGCCCGCACAGCCTCCAGCTTCTGAGGATACATGGCCACACCCTGAGAGGAAACTATGAAGCCGAGGAATGTGGTGGTGTGCTGGTGAAAGGCACATTTCTCCAACTTACAGAACAGTTGATGGGCCAGCAACCTCTTTAACACTGCCTGGACATGCTGGATGTGCTCATCCATGGTCTTGGAATAGATGAGGATGTCATCTGGGTAGGCAAACACCCAGCAGCCCAGCATGTTGCAGAGAACGTTGTTGATGAATTGTTGGAAAGCGGAAGGACTATTACACAAGCCGAATGGCATAACCAATGTCTCGTAGTGGCCGGTGGGGGTTATGAAAGCTGTCTTCCACTCATCTCCCTCCCTGATGCGGACGAGGTTGTAGGCACTTTGTAGATTAAGATTGGTAAAGATCTCGGCACCAGAGAGAGTCCAGAACGGTGTTAATGAATGGAAGCGGGTGGCGTTTTTTTACTCTGATCTTATTGAGCTCTCGATAGTCGACACACGGATGCAGGCCCCCGTCTTTTTTGCCCACGAAAAAGAACCCCATGGCGGCCCTTCCGCGGCAGCCCTTCGGAGGCGTATTCTTCCATTGCCTTCTGCTCACCCGGTGTCAATGGCTAGATCGTCCGGGCGATGAGGGGGGAGACAAAGAGCCTTACGCTTACAGAAGACCCCCACCAGATCACAGTATGGGATGGGAACGGCCTGCAGGTCGACGTCAGGGGCCTCGGACTCCCCTGAGCACATCTCAGCTTTAGCCGTCATGCAGAGTTCTTGGCAGGTCGGCCCCCACTGAAAGATATGGCTCTGGGTCCAGGAGATGAGGGGGTTGTGCTTGAGCAACCACGGGTGACCTAGGATCAGAGGGGGAGAGGTGAGGTTAGTGACATAGAATTAAATGGTCTCAGTATGGTATTCATAGGAAATTTGGATGGGGCTGGTGATTATCAATGAAGGCGGAGGTTCCGATCCGCTTGTGACCCAGCCGGAGATCTACCTGTAATGTGAGCCTATTGACGGTTAGGGGACAGCTGGAAAAACCCCTAGCGCCAAGGGAGGGGCTCCTCCTCCTCACTTGGCTTGGCCGTTTCCCGGTCACAAGGGGCAGACGCGGTGGTGACTCACGGAAGCGCAATATGCACACAGGCCCTCGCGATACCTACACTTCTTCTCAGCGGAGGAGAGGGAGGCGCATCCTATCTGCATGGGTTCCCCTGTTCCGGACGAATGGGCCTCCGAGACAGGTGGTGGCACTCGTGAGATGGCAGCGGCGGGCTCCGGATGGTAGTCTCTCGAGAAGGAGCGAGCACTGGCCAGCCGAAGGTCGACACGGAAGCAGAGTTGGACAAGCTCTCTGGGAGCTCTCTGGTGGCCAGCTCCCGCTTCATCCGGCCGTGGATCTGCCACTGGCATCTCAGTTTCCTGACCTCAATATCATTGAGCCACTCTGGTGAGACCTGAATGCGAGACAGATCAAGAATTTACAGCGACTGGAGTTTTTTTGCCAGGAAGAACAGGGCAGCTTTACTGACTGAGAAGATAAAGAACCTCATCCACAACTATCTCAAAAGATTTCAAGTTGTCATTGATGTTAAAGGGGGCAAATCACAGTTTTAAGAACTGGGGTATGTAAACTTTTGATCAGGGTCATTTGAGTAGTTTGTGTTTCCTTGCGTAAAAACACAGACGTTTGACAATAAATGGCTTCAGTCAACCACTAACCATGAGTGAAAGAAAAGTTTTTGTGTTATCATTCATATTCTCTGAAAATGGTTAAGAAATCGTAAATTCTGCCAGGGTATGTAAACTTATAAGCACAACTGTATATAATCCATTTGAAATAATGAGAGATGCACTGAATTACTTTAAAAAGATGGACATGCTGGTGTACAATGGCCCCAAACATGCTTTCCAAACATCTTTTCTGTACTAAAAATCCTTTTATTTCTTCTTCAATGATGTAATTACTGTGGGAGCAATGCCATGCCCTGCTAGAACACGGTGGTCCTGATATAGAACGTCTGACAGCTGATGAATTAAGCAAAATCCATCTTCTGCAGTCTATTACATTACCCTCAGTGTGGCAACAACACACTCATTAAAATCAATAGAACTGAGAGGACAAAGAAATTTCCACATCCACCCTTTCAGGCTCAGTTCCAGCACTACTACTGAACAACACAATCGCCACACGAGTGTGTGAAGAACAGTGAGGATAAAACACATTTCTCACTCTGAGAAGCCAGAGAATGCTGGGCTGTGTGGGGTTTTTACAGCACAGCAGAGCGTGGGAAATGTGATAAGAGAAAACTGACACAGTATCTCTACTATATCTTTTATAACCATAATTAAACATGCAATGTAATATTCACCTGGTGTTACTCTGTAAACATAAGTAACAGTCACTATGCAGTGGTTATAGATAAATGGAAAAAATAACCCCTCTTGAAGAATTATGCTTATGATGTCATAACCAGGAACACATATAACCTCCCATTGAGCCCCCAGCAGTTTAGCCCACCCATTCCCATTAAAGTTTTTACTATAACAAAAACGTCTGGAGCAGAGGATGTGGCTGATCCTCTGTTCCGGCTAATAGAAGTGGCTGATGTGTATTTTTCTATTTAACTATTTTCTATTATTTTTCTTCTGTATTAGATAACCACAGCAAATTGTTCAACCGGGTTCAGGGGCATTTTTATTTATTCTTGTTCTGTTTTGCTCTGATTCACATTAAAGAAATAAAAAATGAACAACAGGCAGTAAATCTGGATTTTTTTAATCGTCACTAGAGGTGGGTTGAGGCCATCACCAGGCACAGGCCTATTGGTAGACATACATCTCTGCCTGATATGCTCTTCCTAGACAGTTGAGTGTCTGATTTCTATTGAATGTTAAGCAGGACACAACTGTCAGAATTTTGTCAGTTACATTCTGACACTTTTACTAGCGGCTGCCCGCTCTGCGCACTGTGACAACACAGAGACAAACATAGACACAGACTATATTCTGTTCACAGTTTCATTTTTGAAACGTTATTCAGATGTTAATCAAGAAGCATTTGTTGATGCGCTTGACTGTTTTTTATTTAGGAAGCTGGTTTAGAAATCATGCTTGTCAGTCAAAAGGTGATTCTAGGCGAAGCAACAAAACACTCCAAAACACGTCACGTCCCGAAGTGTACCACGAAAGCAGGAGTCACAGAAACAGACGTCCATTCTTTTCCTTTTACTTCATTTACACAAAGCAGAACAGAATATAATGTAAACCAACAACCTAACTAAACTAAGGACTCCTATTTATGCTAGAACCGCTGGCCAGGAGTGAGGCCACACCCCAAGTCAAAATAAAAGCATTATATATGTGTGTTTAACTTAAATTTAACATTCATAAACAAACCAAATAACCTGAGCAGTTACACAAAGTTCCTGATAACCTTTTTTAATTCAGCTGGTTCAAAAAATGAAAGTCAAAGTGAAGCCACAGTATTACTCTTTATTACTCTAACAATAATACGTGTCATTAATAAAGAGGTCTAAATGAGGAGACGTCTAAGTCTGTAGGTGTCTAAAATGCAATAACAGTTTAAAGCGATTACTTTCTGTGTTTTGGTTTGTCCAGGTTTTGTGAGGGTCCATCACAAGTCAACATTTCACCATGAAAAGATTCCTGCAGACCATCACACACATGATGAAGAGCCTTTGGAAAACAGCCATATAAATGGATTACTGGCTGTTTTCGTTACATAAAATAAAACCTACATGAAACACTGATCACATAAAAGTGGACCTCCGGGGGAAAACATACACAAGGAAAACGTTGAATATGCCCATTAAAATAGTATAATGGCCAGTTCTGTGACTGCATTCGATCAAATTTTGATTTTTCAAGTAATTACTGATGGATAAGAACAGCTGAATGTGTACATATGCTGAAGAAAAGCCTCTCTATTCACTTCCTTTCAGCTCCTTTAACACTTCGCATTAGCTTTGCCAGAGAGTACCACCCACACAAAAACCACCCACACAGCCTGCCACACACACACACACACACACACACACACACACACACACACACACACACACACACACACTGGAAGAAATAAAAGGCAGACGCACACTCCAAAGGCACACAGACAGAACTGAACACATCCACCTACACACACGTTTCTTCACACTGTACACAGATATAGAGGCACAGAAATACTTTCTCCCTCTCTCTCACACACATCTCCTCATCCACTGCTGCTCTGAACCGCTCTGAATCAGCTCTTCATGTAGCAGCGCGACTTCGGTGGCCGGAGCATGATGTGCTTTTAGGATTTGAGGAGCATCTTAGCATGTTAGAGATTACTGTGTATTAGATCAGGATTCTAGATTTGGCATTTAGAAGAACAGTGTGTTTTTTGGTCATAAAAAACACAGGCTTTAAAACACGCTTCATTTATCCACACACACACTGCTCCATCACTCAGTACACACACTGTAGGTTACTTTATATAGTTTGCTGCCCTGGTAATAAATTCTCATATCTCGTATCTCATTAGAGCTACTGAACAAGCATTTAAAAATGAGTATTAGTAACTACTGAAAAGCAAGTTAGCACATTTGTGGAACTGACCCTGTAAGAGTCAGATTTCTATTGAGTTGTATCCTTTCTATTGAAGAACATACTCAGGTGGATTTTATCTACTTATCAAATCTTGTCTCAGGTCATTTAATGTGGAGCTTTATCTCATCTATTATAAACACAGTCACATTTCAGGTATTCAGTAGCACATATGATTATAAGTAGCACTGTGTCAGTGAGAAATATGGCACCAGAATTAAGTGAATGTGTCAAAATGGTTCTTTCTCAGCATTAAACCGTGGTCAAACTGAATGGACAGTGCATGGCACAAACTGGAAAATCTTCCCTAAAATAGAAAATCTGTATCCCAACCAGAGACGAAGGGGGGCCTTAGCCCCAGGGTTGTAGGGAGGAATTAGCGTGCACCGAGGGCTGAAAACAAGTAAAATTCAGCAGTGAACAGTTATGGACACTCATAGTATTGTTGTGTTAAACTGAGTACAAACGGCGCTACCAGAGAAATATTACTGAACGGGCTCCGGTTGCTACTCGCTAACAAGCAGCACTGT
>JBBJLR010000037.1:8964432-8980414 GCA_037577145.1 Brachypetersius gabonensis
GTGCTCTGGGACACAGTCCTGCTGGAATAGAGAAGGGTCTTCCACACTGAACTCCTCCAGCAGGTCTTTATGGAGCTCGCTCTGGGACACAGTCCTGCTGGAGTAGAGAAGGGTCTTCCACAAACTTCACAATGTTGGAGGAATGGCATTGTCTAAAACGTCCTGGTAAGTTAATCATTAAGACTGCCTTCACTGGAAGTGAGAATTCAATAATCAAGAGCGGTGTCCCAATACTTTTGTCTATATAGTGTACCTCAGAAATAACAACTTTTACTTGAAGACCTGCAGCAGACGGGTGTCCCGGTTCTGTCGTGTTCTCGTTAGGCTCTATTTCGTTATACAAGACTGAGTGTAAGCTAAAATGTTTTAAAATAACCATTCTGTTGGGGTCAATAAAGCAGATTAAACTGATGATCCTGCTGAAACAACACGACCGGAGACCCTGTCGACTGGAGAACTTCAAGGGCTGTTCATTCTGAATCTAAAAGAAGGCAAGATGAATATATGCACTTCCCAGGAATATGGAGTATATATGGAATATATGGAGACCTTCAGAACTTAAGATGGACACAGCAGGGTGTGGTCCACACAGTAAAATAAGTGAAAATCTTGCTGAATCAAGAGTGTGACACTAGCAACGTTGGTTTCCCAGAGAGAGATTAAGCCTAGATCCGGACAGAACTGAATTCTAAATGGAAATTCTCCACTAGCAGAGAAATACATTCCAGGACTGACAAAAATACCATTTCATCTAGCAATAGACTCTATTAGTCTGCATCATACTTTCCAGGCTCCCCCTGTCACCCTAGTCTGTGTTGATGTGGTTTCTGGCTCCCCATCATGTACCCCTGCCCTCTTTCAGCCACTGTGCATCACCTTCATATATTTACTACAGTCTTTACGTGTTTGGTTTTGCCGCTCAATCGCGGCTCTTTCTGTGTAAATAGCCTTGATGTCTCCCAGTGATTTATCTCATGTCTAGCTTTGTGGTTCTCCTGGTTTGTGGGGCCTTGTTTTTAATAGTTTCTCAGTTTCTTGCATATTTCTTGTTTGTTTAATGTCATTTTTTGTTTTATGCAATAAACGTAATTGTCTGGTCCTCCGTACACACATCACACACACTAGAGGTTAGCTGCTCGAAAGGAAGACATGCAGAAATAACACAGGCAGTAGATGTACATGCAAACAGTTGCTGTTTTAATTTGTACTTTGTTATAAGGCCATAGGAAAAAAGTAGACCCTGAATGTCTCATTTTTGCCTAATGATTTGGAACAGTGCTCTCTCACTCCCACTTGTTTTTTCATCATTTTAAAGCTCAGGCATGCATCCATTCAGTTCCTCTGGGGAAAAAAGCAGATTTTTCTCTCAGAAGAGTTTTGACTGTGAGAGCCAGAATGCCCTCTGTGATCCAATCCATCATGATAAGGTTATTTAATACAGCTTAGGACTTAAAGGCCACAGCCAGAGAGATTCCGGTCGGCTGAGGGATATCAGATTCAGTCTCCCTAAAGAGTGCAGCATATTTCTTTGGTCATGAATTAGCTTTTGGGCCAATCTCGGATTATCCTCAAAGAATTACCATGCAATCTAGTTAAATGTAGCTTTGTGGCCTTTTGAACAGAAAGTGGCTAAACCATGGGAAGTGCAGTAATTGGGTGTCATACACATGCCTCGAAACTAAACTAGATTCAGACTGCAGGGCATAAACAAAAACAGAAATTGCCACATCTGTACCAGCACTAATGAAAAATAAATCAATATTTAATTTTGTTTTCTATCAAGGGGTAGGTAAGGAATAAGCCCTATTAATAAGACCTGGTGTTTACTATAAAGGAATTATAGTGCACTAGATTGGGGTTAGGAGTAAAGTGGAGTGATATCTGTCAACGGGGGTGGGATGGTGATTAATGAAGTCACACGCACCCCTTCCAAATCTAGTGAGACGAGAGCAGGAGTGATTAACGCGAGGAGCAGATGTCGTCCCCGAGAAGGCGTCCACTCTCTAAATCTGTGGATAAGGAGGTGCCAGTGGAAGAGGTGGAATCACGTCTCTGCAGCTGCCGCGACTGCACGCCATAAAAAAAACAGAAGGCCTTCGCATGCAGATGAAAGACACAAAACATGCAAGATAAATGGACAAATCAGCAGAAACATAAATATGAATAAAAAAGCAGCCACTGTATGCATACATTAAAATACTGACCATGCCAAATGTAAACTATGCAGAGCTTCATCATAAAGCAACCCATGTGTAAGATGCTGAGCATGAGTATGGACCATCCATTCAGCTCTGCAGGAACACACACATAACGAACACACAAAAGGGTACCCTTCCCCACTCCACCCTCCTCACCTCCTCAATGTCGCTGTTTTTGCGGGCCTTGTAGATGAATTCTCCTATAGCCACGAACACAGACAGGACGAGACCAGCAGCCAAAACAATGAAGATGCCCCCAATGTTCTCCACACCCAGGGCATTAGCCTCCTTGTTGTCTTCCTCAGGGCAGCCATTGCCCCTCCACCACTTCTCCTTCATCATATGCAGCTTGCCCTCTTCCTGTAGCTGCAGGATGGCGATGGTTATTTTGTCCCGGTAGGGAGACCCTGAGGAAAGAGACATCTCCTATATGGCTGCTTATAGAGTACAGATGTGGCTAAAAGAAGTGAGACAGAAAGTATGATGTAAAGCCAAAACTTCTAACACTGTTCTTAAAGATTTTATTATTATTTTCTTTCACCAATAGTCCATTCACAGTGAATTCTTCCCACAATGTATGTGTTTTGAGTTCTTTACCTATGGGGGTGCCCACTCCATAGCCTTTGGAATCTATGAGGCCCCCAACCTGGGTGAGGTTGCAGTTCCTCTGGCTGATGTACTCGATGCTGGTGGACTCCATCAGGAGGGCGTAGTCTGTTGTTAAGACACGTGTGATGCCCTCCCTGGTGTTCTTGACCAGTGCTGTGCTCTTCCTGCTACTCATGAACGTCCACATCTTTTCATATGTTGAAATTTTTGACTTCTAACAGCAGACAAAAAGAAAACACAGAGCTGTTTGACCGACTTTTGAAACTTCTGGAATTGGGGACAGAAATCGCGTCTGTTGATTTTACTCTGTAAAGTTTCTCACATTTATATCAATATCCGCTTATCAAGGGCATGAAGCAGGCCGAAGCCATAGTGGTGTGTGGTGTAATAACTTTGCCCCCTGCCGCCTCTAAGGATGAGTCAAAAGAAGGCAAGTTGCCACTGATTTGCAGCCTGTGTGTGTGTGTGTGTGTGTGTGTGTGTGTGTGTGTGTGTGTGTGTGTGTGTGTGTGTGGAGCTCAGCCAGGAGAAATGGGACATTTGTGTGCTAAATCTCTCTCAGCTGATTCAATCTGTATTGGCCGTCTACAAGCCACTGTTTTACCAGATAAAGGAGGCAGTAATCATCGCCTAAAATCTTTGTGGATATAATTCACACCGGTTGCTGTGCTCACTCTCTTGCTCTCTCCATGGTGGTCTACTGCCGAACTCTCCCTTTCCTTTCTTTCTCTCTTGTCTGTATGTCTTTCTTTCCTCTCTTTTCTCAGAAACAGGCGCCTTCGGGGTAAGCAGCACATTTATAGGCTGCACATGGTCAATACGTTAAAATACAACATTGGATTTGCTGAGGTGGATTACTGGTATTACTGATATAGATTCCTGGTATTCAGACAGGAGGATGATTAGAAGTAATGCAGTGATTCCTTGTAGCCTGGAGAACACAGCAGCAGTATCAGGGATACAAAGTAGATTCTGCCCATCTTTCCAGAAATGGAAAAGCAACCGTTGCCTGATTAAGCCTTTTCTCGTTTTACGATTTCCTGTTAGGATACAGTGCGATGTGTTTTTAAACCTAATGGTTGTTTGGTGCACTCATAGCTCATATTGCGTTGAACTGTATGAGCTTTGTAAAAAATCTCATCAGCATACCAGTAACATCAATACACTCTTCTGTATAGATGAGACTGTTGTAAAAATTATATTCTCAGAAATCCATCGTGAGCATTCTGTTTTTACTCTGATATTGGTGAAGCTTGCATGGAAGAATATATACTTTATACTTTCCAGGGTGTGTGTGAATGCTTACTTTAAAGAAAGTCATGGTTGAGCCATCTCTCACGGCCCCATATTCGATTCTAGTCTGCTTTGCGAGATCATCTGCTGAATCGATCGGGGCATCCATCCTCTCCACCGTGAGAAAAGCAGCTAGGTTAGCAGTGTAGGATGATATGATGATTAGTGTAAAGAACCACCAAATCCCTCCAACAATTCTGGTAGACAGAGCCTTGGGCATCAGCTCTGATCCTGTTACAACAGTAGTAGAGATAAAGGTCAGTGCAATGTTAGGACAGCAAGGATGAAAGGAAAGATAACAAGGTACACTCTATACAAACACATGCAGCCCAAAGCCTATGCAAGACGCAGAGATGAGGACCCGAGTCTGAGACGCACTTAAGTCGCACAAACAAAGACTTGTGACTTGACTTTAGACTTCCCTCAACGACTCGAACCTTGACTCAGACTCGGTGCTGTGACCCGTGAGTCGAAACTCCTAAACCATCTTCATTTCATGGAATAATTTATTTATATCTCGCTCTCTTTCCAACGATCTGAAAACCGTTCACCTCGCCCCGGTGTCCCATTACTTTTGTCCAAGAACGATTTCCGGATAATAACGATTTTCGAGGGGTCGTTGGAAAGGGGTCACCGAACCCCATCTAACTGTGGAGTTTCACAAACCCTCCATGTTGGTGAGGGCAGATCACAGCATGCAGCCCCGCCCCCTGCTAAGCAGCAGCCAATTGTAATCATGGGGCGTGGCCAATTAGCATATCTTCTAAACGTTCACTCAAAGACTTGAGACTTGGACTCGAGCACAAAGACTTGAGACTTGGACTCGAGCACAAAGACTTGAGACTTGACTTGGACTTGGTTAAAATGACTTGCACTGACATTGTTAACAATGTCTGAAAGTTGGCAGCTACTGGTGAACATCAGCAATTTTGGTCAAACAAAGAAAGTGATGCTGCAATTCCAAAAAGGCACTCACTCAAAGCCTGTGACTCAGGAGTCAGTCTGGCACAGGACTGACCTAATGGTCCTTTAAAAATACCAAGCTTCAGTATCAGCCTCCACATCTAAGGACGTCTGTGTAGGTTTGAATAGTGGTGCTGTTACAACTGGGGTGTAGAAGTGAGTCACTCTGAACTGGCAGTAAATACAAGAAAAAGAAATACTGAACTGCACCATCTGAAGAGGTGTGCAACAGAGAACACTTTATCTTATCAGTGAACATAGACCTTCTACATTCTGCATTTAGTCTGCATTTCTATCTGAAGAGCAAAGAAAAAACTGATGGGTAGATTTTCTAACTGGCAGGACTTGTGGTGTTAGCGGTCCAGACACATAAAGCTGTCAAAAGGGCGGCGCTCTGGTGTCTATCTTCACAAAAGACATCAGTAGGATCTTCCACTTTGTTGTCTTACTGACTACTGATTATCTCTGAGACCAGAATTACTCTTATTGTACATTTTATTGAGTCCTGGATACAAAATTTACAATAGATTAAGTCTGATAATGAACTAAAGTAAAAGAGAAAAGGAAATCAGTGTTCTGTGGGTCATTTTGTAGTTTCTGATATCATCTAAAACCACCTCTGGATCTAATCTGTTTTGTTTGCATTTGTAAAAAAAATATGCTTTTTTATACACTGATATGTTTTGTCCAGAATGCACTCTTCCCCTGTATGTTCCTGGATTAAGGGATTAAGGGACTTTAGTGCATGGCATTGTCCAAAATGTCTTTGTATGCTGAAGCATTCAGATTGTCCCTCGCTAGAAGTAAGGGGTCTAATCCAAACCACGAAAAACAGTTGTGTCCCAATACTTATGTCCCAATACTTATAGTGTAATTTAGCAGTCAGAACTTCTATAATTATACACTACTTTAGCACTATTATATAATTCTACTTGCTGTAGGCTACTACCACCAAAGCCACTTAGCTACAGCACAACAGTTTCCTGTCATGCATTTCTGGTAGGATTTACAGAATTATGATGTCAGTTCAGTGCCCAAGATTAGCTTGCATGTAGCATACATGTAGTAATATTTCTGTTTTATCTACTGTGGATTTTAAGCGCAGATATTTGGGGAAAATCTGTGTAGAACTAAATGCATAGACTTTAGAATCTAAGCTTGGTAAGTACAGTTTTAACACAATTCATTCAAACTACAAACGTATCCTCAGAGGTCTATTTCTTAATTAGTCAATTTTTAGTGTCGGACAAATCTAGGAATGAGCCGAGACTCAGCTTGAATGCATCTAAGCCATTTTTCTGGATAGAAACAATGAATGGTGTTAAAATCACCCTTATCACCATTAGGTTGTACTATACACACAGATTTTTATTTTGTTGCACAGACGTTCCCTAAATATCTGAGCTTGAAGTCCACAGTAGATGATATAGAAATATTGCTATATTAGTCCAACACTAATAAATGTCCTAAACACAGTCCAGATGGTAAGCTACAAATATGTCTTCAGACGTCTATACAGACTTATGTTGAGTGTCCATTTTAAGTGTTGGACTAGACCAGAAGTGACAGACATCTGGAATGTGTCTAAATCTGATTTAATGTTACAATAACAGGGCAGTAAGTAGATTTAAGGGCTGTGAAGCAATGTAATGACAAGACAGTGTTTCACCATCTAATGTCTTTGTTACGCATGACTAATGTCTGACTTGTGCAAAGGCTTTGAAATTCCCTTTGACTTGTCAGGTCTTAACTTTGAGAATCGAACTGTATTACCACCACCAGCCCAGCGGTGGCAGTAATACAGTGAAAAGTTGTCAACCACCATAAAAAAAAAAAGAAGAAGCTGCTGCAGCAGGACTGCTTTGTGTCTTGTTCCTTTTTAAGGTTTTTGACCCCCCCCCCCCCCCCCCCCAGTGATCTCAGTGTATTTAGTTTTAGTGAGCTGTGCTCTGTCTAAACATCTGGGTAGAGAGAGTTTTTTCACTGTTTCTTTTGTGTACGAGTCTTTGCACGCTGTTAATGCTAACCGCTAATAGTTTTCTGATTATAATTATTTATTTCCCTTTACATTTTCTGTATGGGTAATGCATTAAACTGAGTTTAAAATGAAATTGGGAGCATATTTTGGGTTTACACTATAAAAATAGTCATTTTTAGGCATTTTTTAACCAAAACACAACAACGTGGTTTTTCAACATACGCGGGTGCTCTTGGAACAAGCGGGGGATTATTGTATACTTATGTTATACTAAAACTGAGCCAGTATACCTGAAGTTTACTTTTTGTATACTACATTTTATATACTTAAGAATAGTATATAGTGAAGTATACTTGACTTATAAAGAAAGTATTTAAAGTATACTTAAAATATAAGTTTATACTTAATGTTCCAATTTAGTCCAAAGAAGAATTAAATTACTATACTTTCTAGTACATAACAATTACATGGTCTGTATACTTGCTATACTTATACTCAAGTCCCCTTAATAAAATGACTTCAAGTATACTACTTTACTACTTCACCTACCCCAATTTAAGCGAACTGTTAAAAACTTTCATTAGAACTCCAGTTTCCACGGCTGAGGAGTCTTTCTATAGCAAAATCCATCTGCCCAATATTCCAGGAGAAAATCTTGCCAGGTCAGAATATGCTGCAATGATTTGTTCGTATCTCCTGTGCTCATTAAAGTAACACTTGCTGCTTCACACTCTCCTGCACACCTGACACATCATCTATTTATTTGTATGTCCTGTGTTGAGGAACTAGAGCTTCTCCACTGGGCCAGAACCGCCTCATTACAGAAGAGGCAGGCTCAGACTATGAGGCTAGGCTAAATGCTAAAGTATAATTAGGGTGTCACTTTGAATCTAGCGTTTCAAATAACTATGAGGGTGGTCTGTCGCCTCACCAGAAAGTAAAATTGCTTCCTTTGGCTGCATGCATAATGTTGTTCTCTTTCTGGCTGCATGCTGATTTTGCTGCTTGTATATTTAAGGTGCAAGATATTTAAATACGTATTTACTTAAATGTCAATGTAAAAAATGTATTCACTACCCGGCCACTAACCTGCTCTAAATCTTCCGACATAGTTTAATTTCAATCCTAATGGACTACACCTGCCACCTATATTAAATATTTAATGTAAACATCTTTTCATGCTAAATTCAACTCAGTCTGGTTTGAAGAATACATTAAGGTGCATGGGTTAGGGAGTTGCCCCTGTGAACAGAAGGTCATGGGTTCCTAGGACTGTCAATTGCACCACTGAGGTACCCTTGAGCATGTTACTGTCTCTACACACTTGTCTTAGACTCAAGACATGATTTCAACATAATCTCTGAAGGTGTCCTGTGGAGTTAGCAGCAGATCCTGTGGGGTGTGAGGTTTAGGCCCTTCAGATCAGGCTTGTTCTTCCTGCACATCCCGCTGATGCTCTTTGTCATATTCCTCAAACCATTCCTGAACAATGTTTGCTAGGTGGCAGGGCGTAGTATCCTGCTAAAACCAGGCCACCACCATCAAAGAACAACATAAAGAGATGTACCTGGTCCACAACCATGTTTACATAGGCAACACGTGGCAAACTGACGTCCAACAAGGTTTTCCCAGTAGAACATTGCCCAGAGCATCACATCCCCTCCACCAGCTGGGGTTCTTAGCACTGTGCACCCTAATTCATGGCTTTCCCAGCTACATGTGTTTATCAGTCCAGGCCACCTTTCATCGCCCCATGGTCCAGTTCCATTAGCATTATTACTGAAGGCACTCTCAACAGGGATTAGTGGAAAGGGGTTAGCATGGACACTCCTTCCTGTCTGCATCATCATACTCAGCAGGATGCGATGCACTGTGCTTTCAATACATTCATAACCAGAACTAAAAAATTCAGTGGCTACTGCCATAGTAGCCCTTTTATTAGTTTGGATCAGATGAGATAAGCTTGAATATTCATGAATCAATGGTCCTTGCGTGCCCAACAACTGTCTGGGCTGGTGGTTTGTCAATTCTCCAGCCACTGTTGGTCTGTACTCACCACTGCTGACTGGGAGAACTTCACAAGCCACTGTCAAACTCACTCATGTCTTTTTTTCCTATCCTAGTTCTCCCACATCCACTATGAGACCTGACTGTTTGTTTGCTGTTTAATGTATAATTTCTTGGCGTTTTATATTTCACAAGATAAATCCCCTTTTTTAAAGATGGACTTTAATTGGGAAAGAAGCCAAGAGACTGTAGCTGAATGTGAAAACGTACCTTGCCTCATGAGAGCTGCAACTCCAAACCACAAACTATTCAAAAGCGTGAAGTTGTTTTCCATCACATCTGAAGACGCGTTGCAGGGGTGAGGGTTATACCACTCGTAGGGCGTGAATCTGCCGACAGAACGCATGGAATACAAGCAACACAAAAGCATCCAAGAAAACAGAGCTCTGACGCTTTTCATTATAAAAGAAGGCAATTTATTATTTTTCGGTTGGATTGGATAAACCATCCGCTTCATCATCATAGAATCTAATTTTCTAATCTGTTTTATGTAAGAAGGAGGTCAAGATTAAGTCAAGGTAAGTGTGGGCTTCCCCGAGTGATTCATTGAGAAGTCGAGGTGAAATTGATTGAGTGAAACGAGGAGAGCACAGCTTCAGATGAACGTTTCAAATTCACACTGTAACCTGACTTTGCAAGAACCAGTCATTTTTCAAGACTGCACAATAAATCAATTCTTGATGATTTACATAAAGTATTTTTCATGCCACACATGCAGACTACAGATTATGCCCAATTAAAGTACGTGTTCAGAAAGTATATCTTACTGACCTTGTAAAACCTGCTTTCTCCATAATTTAAAGAAAATGGAAACAAAAAGTCACCGACCAGCGCATATAAATACTGCAGGCCATTAGCATTTTCATTCTGAGAGAGGTGTCTAGCCTTCCATATTCATGTTTCCTTAAACGCTTTTAAATAGTCCTTACATTGACACTCATCTTTAACACTGGGCTTCAATAATAGTAGAATATTGTGCTTTGCAGTGAGATAAGTTTAGTTTCAGGGCTGGCATTAGACATAGATTAAGCCTAGTCTATGATTAATCATCATCATTTTTGCAGTCCTAGGCCAAGACTTAATCAAAGTTTTGTTTTAGATTAGTATAATTAGGACAATAAATGAGACTATTAGCTTGCCTTTAAACATATTTCCCTAGTTTTTACCAGCATTACTGTTGCCAATAAGACATAATTACTACCAGAAGATGTCTGTAGTGCACCGGAAAGTTGTTTGCCAACCATTAAAAAAACAGAAATACGAGAAAAACAGAAAATGATGTCAAGTGAAAAATCAAAAACACATCAGACTTGATGTAAAAGTTTCATTATCTTAAAAAAACGTATCTGCTTCTCTCTGTGAATGGGTCGCCATGGTTTTGAATCTTATCCACAGTGATCTCATATTATTACTGTAGCCTATTTACCCTAATAAGTAAACTATGGGTTACAGTGGCAGGTAAAACTCTCCTGTGAAGAAACATTCTACATAAAAGAAACTACACTAACGGTAAGTCTGGATAAAGTCAATAGATTTCTCCCCGTACCTAGCAATGACGAAGAGCACACAGCTGACTCCCAGGCATGCCAGCAAAACATACATCCAGATATCAGGAGTGAGGGGGTTGAGGAAGGAGAAGACCCCCGGGTTGGTGCCGTTAGGCTTGCGGTACAGGATACTGATCCCCAGCGTCATGAAAGGCTTAGAGAAGTCTATGACTTTCTCTCGCACATAAGTGATGGTCAAAGGAGCCACAGCCAGATCAGCTATCTAAAAGGTAAAGGAAATTAAAAGTGAATGCTCAGAGGCCATTGCCCCCCCCCCAAAAGTTCATCAAATCACTCAATATAAAAAAAAAACAAAGACAAAAAACAAAGAAAGTAACAAACAAACACACACACAGACCCAAAAAATCCACAAATGATTTAAGAATTGATGCTCAACAAGCATAGATGAAACATGCATCCTGGAAAGCATGTAAAGAATGTAACTGTAAGCAAGAGAAACGGCCAACATTTCAAAAATGGCAGTTAATGACTAAAAGACAAACGTCATAATCAAGCACAGGGGCTCATTTTGCACTGGTCTAATATTTCTGCACCTATTCAAATGAGAAGCCAGCCACTGTGTGTTTTAAAGTGTGTGACTCACATGATCAATGAGCTCCCTGACCATGCCGTTCCACTCTCCCTTGTCATTCTGTGCACCATACTTTCCATCTGACACCAGTTTAACTTCATAATTAAATCCCAGGATGTTGGAGAGCTCCTTCAGCAGGTCCAGACAGTAGCCCTCAAAGCGGTCGTTCCCATACAGCACCTTGTCAGACTTCTTATGCATAACATATGGGTTTTCCTGCAAACATTGCACCAAACTTACTTTAGACAGTATCACTTCCAAGTGATTGCTAATTTATAACATGACATTCATTGCATGAATTACTGCCAGGCGGTTTAACGTCAGCAGGAAATGCTGGATTAGCTATTGATGAGGAAAAAAGAATCCTATCCCGTCCTTCAACAGATGCAGCACACACTCACAGTGTGTAATGGTGTTAATCCCTGTGCGTTTGAATCCTGTGGGCTAGTAGTGTGAGTAGTTTGAGCATGTTAGTCTAGCTTTAGATGCTCCTTTTAAGCGAAATGCTTCGATTAAAAACGCTCCTTTTATAGCTTAGAAAAATAAACAAATGGGTATTTAAACATTATGCCGTCGGCATTAATTACACAACAGGAACGAATTTCAGAACTGACTGCATGACTGATTAGTCATAGGTGCGTTTACTTGTTTTGAACTCTTTATTTCGAACTCTTTATTCAGTCTTACCAGGATTGTGGTGACAATCAGTGTTCTGTTGGCCAGAGAGTCCGTGACGTTTGTAGAGCTTGATTTTTTTTCAGTCAAGTTCAGACCAGTGTATGAGTTCCACACCCCAATCTATGGGCAACGAAATATAAATCCTTTAGATACGGAGCACTGATGATAGGTAGCATGTAATAAAACTGTAGGGAAGACATATAAGCATCAATTTCAAATTATACTCTCAAGATAAACAATATTTACACTATACTGCCTCAGCTTCTATTAGATAATAAAGTATACCAGATCATTACAGCAGGAGAATATAAACGCCAGTGGGGAATGTGAACAGAGGGGGAAAGTATGTGATATGAAGAGTGAATGTGAGAGGACAGCCCCAGTGGCCAGCAGTTTGTTTGATGTATTTGATGAGTTTATGTTCAAGATGCAGCAGAATAAACAGCAGGAAGCGACTGAGCCAGATTTCAGCCTAGGTACGGTATTTCAACCTTGTAAAATACTTTTTAAAGCCCTTTCAGAATTTTAAATGCTTTAGGAAAAGAAGGTTTACTTTAAAGCAGTATGCCATCAAATGACCGTCGCACTAATCATCTGTTCAGGTCTTATTTACTGAATAAAGTGTTATAAAGCACTTCAAATAACACATGCCTCTGTGTCTCACCAATCAAGCTTAGAAGGGCAGAGAATACTCTTTACTGCATCTCTGCCTCTGATTAAGCCACTTCAGTAGATCAAATTCATGAGTGTGGATTTTTACACTGTGGGGGACAGCTGGCATCCATCAGTTCAGGGGCTGAAAACGTGGATAAAGATTACGATTACAAAGGGTGGCCTGATTTAAGAGAAGAAGAGGACAAATAAGGAAGCTCAAAAAAAAATCTGATGAGAAATGAGTCATAACTGACCCAGAGCAGGCACTGAGGAAGGACTGAGATTATGCTCTCCACTCCAGTCTTTTTACCTCAGATGGAAAAGTAAAAGCTCTACAAGGTCGATATCTGTGCCTTGAATTGAATACTTCTACAAAATTATTATTTTTATGTTCAGGACAAAATGAACAAACAGTAACAGTTCATCATAAAAAATGGTCAGAAACATTTACTTCTAGGCTTCTAGACTTCAATAAATGCAAACCTGCACAGTCATCAAAACAGGAAAACCCAGAGACTGACCTTTAAAAATGTACATCCTTACATTTTACAAAACAGTCTTTTTAAAAAGCAAAGTCTTCTTTGCCTGAGACCATTCCAAACTCAGCCCAGGATTTCCTGTTCTCAGTCGATGCTGCTGCCCAGTGCTCGGAACAAGTCAGTCGCAGCAACATCTGACTCTAATATTAATGGTGAATGTTGAATGATTGTCAGAAGAGCAGTTCTTGTGATCTTGGTGAGGAATGTGAGTCAGTTGGAGCCCACTATGTAGCTTGCCCACACTTCTCCCAGTTTTGAACCAAGTTTTTGGCAGAACGGGTAAAAGACCTTTGTTCCTTAACAACAGGAAAACTAACAAGCGGTTTCCAAAAGAAAGTACACGCAGGATGTTTTTTGGAGAGTCAGTCGTGGGAGCGTCAAGGAGGAGCGTACTTGAAGCAGCACGATTAAAACCCCACACCCGTCACAGTTGATTGGTGGAGGTGCTTAAATTCTTAGGCTTAGCAATTATGATAAAGACTCCTAGAGGGAAGGCGGTTATGTGAAAATATGTCATAGACTAGACAGATGCTGATGCACCCCATTCAGTTGCACCAAACATCTGTGATCATACTATGGCTTTGGACATTACTGTAGTCCTAGAAGTTATTGGAGTTTGGTATTCAGAGTCAGAGAAACCAGGAGTCTGTCTGTAACGTAGCAGAATGTAGCAGAATGTAGCAGAATGTAGCAGAATGTAGCAGAATGCCTGCACTGCAGCATAAGCAAAGGTTTCATTTGGTCCAATGAAACTCAACCTCGTCTTCTTGTTTTGCTGGGTGGATATTTCTGGGTGAATACGTCTTAGTTTCATCCAAAAGTGTCCGTCCTCATTTCTACACCAGGAAGACACTCATTAACTTTGTACTGCCATTCAAACACAGGTAGGTCAGGGCCAGCAGTGTGATGTGACAGTCTTTGGGCATCATCAGGTTCCAGCAGCACCTCCACAAGGGTTGCATCTACTGTGATCTGAATGGTAGTGATTAGATTCAGGTAGGAAACTAGTTCTCAGTACACACTCCTGAGATAATAAACTATTCAAGAAAAGCAGATTTACCGAATAAACCAATAATTAAACTGGCTGACTTTACTATAGAGAACAATCCATTATACAAGTCACAGATATCTGGGACAAAACCTGTTGCAGGAGTTCGTAAACTACGGGATTGAATATAAAAGTAATAAAAGAACACAGGTTAAACAGAACTATGCCGCTGCTATATGGCTAAACAGTTATAAAAAATGAAAAAGCATTGCCATCAGTCACAGTGGTGTGCTCTAGTGGTTTAACAGGAACTGTCAGCAGTAAGAGAATTAGAAGCAGCAGTGCCTGAAGACGACACGCCTGCCTCTGTTTGATAATGCCTTTATTAACAGAACCATAAACCACTCACACTTTATGCGTCGTGCATGTCATACAGCGCCGCGTCCCTCCAGGGATTTCTGAAAGCAGTGGCTTGCTCAAACGAATTAAATAAAAAAAATAAATTAGTGCCGCTCTCTAAACATCTGCCGGTGGATTAACGTGTTTGTGCTGGAGCGCACTTGACAAGCCACTTTCAGAGAGGTTTTCCTTCCTGAGGAATCAAAGTACTGTGGAATAATCAGGCTTTTCATAACGTTTGGTTGCAGAACTTTAAATTTAGCCAGTGCCATTAACTGCAACTTACATACGTCTATGCATCTCAGCAACACACTCTTGGAAAAATCCCTATAAAAACTTCTTATGAGAGTGTAGGGATTAGCAAGGAGTAAGTTAAAGAGGAAAGGTTAAGCGAGGAACATGAAGCCGGGTGTATGAACTGGGAGAACTCAGTTGGGCAAGGGCAGTTAAAGTGAGACTGGAACAAACCTTTGTCCACAATTTAGTACGACGTTGTGCACCATCAACTATGCGCTTTTGAAAAGAATTGAAAGAATGGAGAAGTCAGTGCATAAACAGAACTGCTGCAAATAATTCCTCCAATCACTATCTTTCTGTATTCAGCTGATATGAACAAAAAGACGGTTTTAAACAAGGCAAAGCTGTCACAAGGCTTTTAACCTAAAATGGACAATCATACAAAAGTAAAAATATAGCAAACACAAACTCTTCTGTCAGCAGCACCTTCCTGAGCACTACCTGGACCACCTCACCTTCGCTGTGCCGTCCTCCTTGAGGCTGATGAGGTCCAAGTCGAAGTCTTTTCTCAGTCCATCCGTCTTGTTAAGGACGATGCGTCCTGTCAGGCCATCCCACTGAGCCTGGGTTGTCCAGCACAGAGTAGAGGAGACACAAACAAAGGAGATACAGTCATTAAGTTTCACTTCAGACAGCTGTGTACATGGCTTAGAGCACAGGAAGAGTTACAGCAGGATCAAAACAAACAGAGGAACTCTCTTGTAAATCTTAATTGGACCGCTGCTCTATCTGGCCAATGTCTCAGCACAATAGAAAACAAGGTTACTGAATTGATAACGATCCTGTGCACGGGAAAAGCCAGATGAAGCCAAATCTATTAATCATTCAGTATTAAGCTGCACTTTATTCATTACCAATGTCATTAATAACGAGTAGAAAATGGACAAATCAGTATTTTGACCGTCCTCAGAACATTTATAAACACACTCTATCAAAGCAAGCCCCTCTGGACAGCAGCCTACATAGACTGTATAAAAATACATTTTGATATTCCTGTTTTTCAGGGTTTGGGCCCCTTGTGTCCAGTGAAGCGCAATCTTAATGCTTCAGCAGACCAAGACATTTTCTTCCAACATCATACTTCCAACTCTGTGGACCCAGTCTGGAGAAGAACCTTCTCTATTCCAGCAGGACTGTGTCCCAGAGCACAGAGCAGCTCCATAAAGACCTGCTGGAGGAG